>JAVJAQ010004032.1:432645-541034 GCA_032362365.1 Zygogramma bicolorata | reverse complement strand
TGACGTATCAAAATTTAAAAGAGACTTTATGAAGGTGTATTCAATACAGAGCATGCGCTATAGAAATTGCAACTCCCGGTCAAAGGGTCGTGGGCCGGCTTTGATGTCGAAAACACCGAAACCTCACTAAGCATTTGCGCATCGTTGCCAAAGCTGCATTTTTACATAGGTACTTACTGTGATTTCATATTTAATTTATTTATAATTTTCATTCTATCTAGTCAATACAGTATTTGATTGAATTTATAGTAGTTTATAATAAAATTGAACCTAGATTGCATGGAAACAGATGATGCATTGTAATAACGTGTTTTTTTACTTTTTCTCATATGATACAAACTTTCTCCGAACCTTACTTTTCCGTATTCGGTATTTTTGTATTTCACTTGCAACAAATTTTATTTTGTGTTATCGCATAAATAATTCGTAAGTAGATCCTCAGATGTACATCGCATAGACATCGCCAAAAAAAGTTGAGTGTGACTGTGAAAAAACTGAGTTTATGTGGGGTAACGGCAATATGATGGCGATATATCCCTGATGGTCAAAGCTGAGACATAGAAGCGACATATCAGATATGTTTGCTGGGCATGAATAAAGTGAGTATATAATATGAATGTAGGTTGGAATGTGAAATAAGCCACGGAGGTCACGGTGGACAGTTTGAAAATGGATTATATTTTGCATTTCACTCACTGCAAAAAAATGAAATAGAGTTCCTATTGAACGACACTTCCATTCCAAGGACTTCGAATTGCTGAAATACCTATCTATCATAAATCCTGACTTCATTTGTCGGTTGCAAAAAATAATTTGTCTCCAGTTTTTTTTCTTATATCTATCAATGATTATATTCTATCAGAAACTTTTTGGATGCTTAATTGGTGCAACTATAGACTATTATAGAAAGTTATTACGCTATAAGGTAGACACGATTAAATTTCCACAAAATTTATTGTCTTCGCGACATGTTTCGATACACTGTATCTTCATCAAGCGAATGTTTTTAAACACTAAATTATTCTTTGTTAAAAGCTCCTTAAATACATCATTATCAGTGTAATTCTAGGAATCAGTATCAGTTATTAGCATCAGGTAATAAGTTTAGGAATCATCATCAGTCAAGTTGTATTATTCTAGGTATCAGAGATAATTAGAGTAGACCCTGATCTATTTAAGGAGCTTTTGACAAAGAATAATTTAGTGTTTAGAAACATTCGCTTGATAAAGATACAGTGTATCGAAACATGTCGCGAAGACAATAAATTTTGTGGAAATTTAATCGTGTCTACCTTATAGCGTATATAATAACTATGGATTTTCATCAAGTAAAGGCCACCTCAATCCAAAATATTATAGAAAGTGTTTAGGCATTGTTACTAAATAGAATATAAGAAAAATATATCGGGCCTTGTTTGGAAATTCTTTTTATTTTTATTAAAAAAAATATCAATGTTTGTAACACAATATTATCGAATTAATTTCAAAAACTAACATTTCAAATTCCAAAATAGGCATTTGTATTTCCCAAAATATAAAATGTATTTCGTAATGCATCATTTGAATTTCAAAATTGGAAAATCACAGGCAAACGTTAGAATATTTACATTCATCCTGACGTAACGCTTCTGGTCCTGCCATATATCACTCATTAGTTTGTAGTAGTATGGCAGGAATTTCAAATTTTCTACTTTAGACATGGCTGTGATATGCAATTGAAACAGGTATATATATATATATATATATATATATATATATATATATATATATATATATATATATATATACTGGAACACTCCGTACATAGAAAATGACCTTGTGATACAGCCATACGACAGTTTGCCAATATCAAGTTACGCGAAATAATAATAAAACAAGTTTTGTTTTTAACTTATATATTCATTTTTTTGAAGAATAAATGGCCATAGATTATCAAACAAGTGGTGGATCCAAAAACCCCCTTTGGCCAGTAAATCGCCTGCGCACAGGGCCCGAAATTATCGTAAACCGGCACTGACACTTAGTGTACATGAGATGACTTGTAGTCGTCACAATTACAGTTATTACAGTCAACTATAGTTTGTCCTTGTCATCTAGCCACCATCCAACTTGCTACCTACTGAGTCGCCATCTTCGAGCCAAAGGCTGAACTAATATCATGCTAGATTTTGATACATTCATCGTTGACGCCGAGGAGATTTAGCAAAATCATGCATTTTTTCACATTCTTCCGGGTTTCTTCCGAATGGTTGCATTTTGGAAGTTGATATTCAGGCAGGGTATAGTCCAATATAGTAGGAAGGACATTTTAAAATATTATCACAATCTGTGACAAAAAAAATTTCATTGTTTACATTTTTTGATCGTCAACAGCTTTCTTCAACAAACGAATTTCAAATCCAAAATGGTGTTAGTACCTTAATTCAACTTTCGTCTTTACGAAAATATCATAGTTTTTGCTATCGGACTTACCGTTCGGCAGAAACCCGTTCAGCAATAGAGGTATGTTTACGGCATTTTGTGAATCCCCCCTCTTAAGAGTTCTTATTCTATTGTCATTGGTACTATAATTTTCGGATATGCGCATGCGTGAAATCAAATTTTACATTCCCTTCGAAAACGTGTTTTTTCTGCAGCTGAAGTAAAAATATTGGTGCATAAAATGGTTCATTGAAAATGGGACCTTCATTTTTCAATTGATAGGAAAAATAATAATGCATAAATCCACAATAATTTCTCTCTAGTAGTCACATGCAAATATTGTAAGTTGCCAAGTTGTTAAAAATATTCAACCCACCTTCCACGATAATTATATTAGTCAGTTAAGGAATATTATTTTCCTATCAAGCGAAAGACCGGGGTTTAATTCTCCGCCGGTCCACCGTGCTGGGATTCACACGTTAGTTCATAACTCGCACAAGTTTCGATTTCTGGGAGTCAGCTGGTTAACGGAAAGAGAATTATTTACAGTACACTCAAAAAATATAAATAATAGTTGAAGAATGTCTTGAAGTCTAGAGACTGGTTCCGAAGAGAGGACGCACACCTATGGGGCATTACTGATGAAGCAATCACAGAAATAACAGTGGTACTCGAGAATATGTTGGTATATATTCTCGGGCAGTACCAAGACAAACCAGAACCAACAAAAAATAGTTCCCGTCGAGCGGAAATCGAACACACAACCTTCCATTCTCGAGAAAGCTTACTCTACCCAAAACTCAACCAGTCCGTACATCATCATCTCAGCAACTTTTCATTATACAGCCACTGATGAAGTAACTTGATGCCCGTCTCTCGAAGGTAGGAATCAATGTTGAAATAATTTAAATTCAAGGTTATTCGCAAAACGTACAATTCTAGTAAGGGGGGCGATGGAGTCCATAATAACTATTATGGGATGTCATATAGAGAGGATCTCTAGACATTCACCTAGGAATCTGCCAACACTGCGGAATGTTCAACTGGTAATATCTGATGGATTTCTAGGAATTGTGCCTTCATATCCAAAGATAAATGATTGGGCGATATACATGGAAAGCAATTTGAATGATTATAGATTGCAAGATAAACAGCCTATTTTTGTCTATTTGCCTATTTAAGTACAGTTATTGGGAATGCCCACATACAAATATGATTTCCACAAAATTGAAAGTTCATTATTGGGAGCTATTTGCGGCATGTCACTCTATCACTTCATAACCTATAGCAAATTCAGGTTTATTATCAAGTGAAAGTTTGGGTGCTCTTTATGATTTTCTATTAACACTGCTTCGATCGAATGCCAACTACATTTTCACTTGCACATTTAGTTAAGGTACCTCCCATGTAATCAGATTAACCTTCGTTTTGTAAGTACTGGTTTTCAGAATATTTTATTGAGAGTTGATTTAGCATTTTCATTCTTGTTACAATTGCAATGCAATACAGACGCAATTCAACTGATACTGATGCGTTTATCGTATCCTTCACTCAATATTTCATGACATAGAAAAGATGAAAAATTTTTGGTGCATTATAACCATGTACTAATCAAAAATTCTGAAAATTATTGAACATTAATACAAAAAACGAGGTGACGACTTCTACTTATCAACAAGTACTTAACCCCAGGTCACCTGATGAAAATGTCAGTGATGCCAACCATTAACACTAAATACATGTTCAACCAGAAATATATGCATATTATGGTCAATTGTACATTTTGAAGCTCACATAATTTTTTGTACAGCCAACTTACATTAGGTCAAGCGAATTTTTCTTTACCGAGAATAAAGCGACTCTACTCTCTTACTCGTTTACTTCGCGAATTGAGAAATGTTTCAAAAGAGTGCAAGAAACGATGGTGTTGGATTATAGGTTTTAGATGGGCAGAAGAAATAATCTTGGAGTATCTTCTTCTCTATTGAATTGCATACAAAAACCTCCTACGTATTCCAGACAACTATGATAAGCTACTAGGTATGGTTGGAATTGAAATTTTAAACCAATCAACTTGGATTTTGAAGGTGATAACGGTCAGATCTGAACTTGAAATCACATGCAATATCTGGCCAGCAGAGCCAGTTTAGCGTTCAACAAATTTCTTTACTATTCACTTGTATCCCGACACTCAAATCTATCAACAGGGTTTCAATATTTTCACCCACATCATAACTATCTGTATTTTTACAAAGGTGGTAATTCATGAAAGTTCATATTTTTTATATATTTCAAGTTATGTAAGGATATTATCGTTACTCCATTTGACACTCATTCAATTCTTTCATTCAGCCAATGAAATACTACAATAAAACAAACATAACTTACACGGTTACTGGCTTTGAGAAGGAAATAGGTTTCAATCAGGGTTCATTTTGTTCAATTTCTGTTCCATTCAAGTAAATAGTAGAACGGCATTCTACTTCAAGTGAAAACTTGAAAGATTGTTGAAATAATATGTCAAGCGAATGAAACGTTCACAGAGTATGTTTCCTTCAGGATGATTGATGAAGTTGAGTAACTTGATTTATGAGAACGAGACTTTCCTGCAATTACATTTATATTCTTTCTCACTTCATCGCTTTTAGATCTGCAAGATCAAAAGGAATTTTTTCAAAATCCTTGGGATATACTTTGTGCGCGGGTATTTCTTCCAGATGTATAAAAAAAACTATTGACATGGTAAATCAGAAACAGAATGAACATGTTCAATCCGAAGATATTCAAGATAACAGTTACTTCATCAGATATAACCAATTAATTGAAAGACAGGAATGGCTAATGAAAATTAAGTTAATGGGGTTTCAACTATAAATTTTAAATCAGGCATCGGTGCAATGGCCAATATAATTTCAAGACCAAGGGACAAAGTTGGATATGATTTTCTCAACTAGATAAGAAGCAGAATTTGATTTTGATAAATTACTACCCCAAATATGTGGAACTTAAGGATATACAAAATTGACCCACACTTAATGTAATCAACCATTTGGAATCTATTTTTGCATGACATGGGCTAACTAGTCATCAAATATCTTCACTGCCTTATCCACAAAGTAATCATATGGTGGAGGGTGCAGTACAAACTGTGACAAAACCTAAAAAAAAAACGGAAGATGATGAAGATCTCCAATTAGATTTATTACCATATAGAATTATATCAACTACAATAATATATTCTGAGTTGAAAAATATACTCCAGTCTATGACGGTGAAAAAAGTGTAAACTGTGTATTTATCCCATACAGCACCGATTCGCATGAAAATTTGGATTCAGGATCTACACAGCCTCTTTCTCAAAATCTACCCTGTGCCGAGGGTTGCTTTCTCCCTGGGGGTGGATGCCACCCCTTCTTGGGGGTGAAAAAATTTTTATTGGAAATAAGTGCGGAAATCGATAGATTGACTAATTCTAAGCACTTTTTGTTCAATGAAGTTTTTTCTGAAAAGCAATACTTTTCGACTTATTCGCGAGTGAAAATGTCGGTTTTCAGGCAACAAAAACACGTTTTCAGATACTTTTTCGCAAATAACTGGAAAATAATGCATCTAATCGAAAAACCTGCGGAGAGCAAAATGATAGCTCTTGAAAAAACGAAAGCGATTGTTTTTTTGTGATGTATGCGAACCCACTACAAACTGAATAATTGCTTGTTGAAAGTTAATTGGTATTTTCAAACGCCAAAATGGAAAGTTTCTACGAACAATAAACAAAAACCGATGCATTTTTCTGGAAAAACAAATTGGACTTTTTTTGGAGTCCTTCAAAAATCCTTCATTTTTGTTATTTATAAAAGTTTCTAGCATCAAAACTGACCGAGGTATGACGGAAATAATCTTGGATCCTAGGTTTTCGTTACAAAAAAATTGTGAATAACTCATCCTCTCTTCCCCCCCTTTGGAAAAAATCGTTGTTACTCCATAATTCACTTTATTCATGTTCTTATAATGAGTTCTGAGTTTTTCATCAATTGAAAGTACGTAGCTTTAGAAAAAATTGAGATTGAAGAGAAAAAATCATATACGTAATTCAGCGAAATATCACCATTTCTTCGAAATAACTCGAAAAGTATTGATCACATGCAAAATGTTCTCGAGTACAAAATTGAAGGTTATTCTTCTCTGATAATTTTGGTGTTTCATTCATTCCTGCAGGATGAAAATAGAGTAAAATATGACCAGTTAAATATTGTGAGGGTTCGCGCAAAGTACCTTTTTTGAGCCCTTTCAGCATGAGCCTTTTCAAAAATATAATCTGAAACAAAAATCATGTGAATGAGCTTATAGTTCTTGAGAATAGCTACAAAACGCTCTTTTGGTGGATATGATTGCTTGAATACTAAGCGAGTTATGGGAAAAAAACCAAAAACATGTTTTTTATAAATCAGAGTATGTACATTAGTATATTGAAGAATACACATAGTAACTATATTTCAGGCCTGGTGGAAAAATAAAGGATTTTTGAAGGACTTCAAAGAAGGTCCAATTAGTTTTTCCCGAAAAATGCATTGGTTTTTGGTTATTGTACGTAGAAACTTTCCACTTCCAACAAGCAATTATTCAGTTTGTAGTGGGTTTGCATACATCACAAAAAAATCGCTTTTGTTTTTTCATAAGCTATAATTTTGCTCTCAGCAGGTTTTTCGATTAGATGCATTATTTTCCAGGTAATCGCGAAAAAGGATCTGAAAACTTTTTTTTTGCCTGAAAACCGACAATTTCACTCGCGAATAAGTCGAAAAGTATTGCTTTTCAGAAAAAACTTCATTGAACAAAAAGTGCTTTGAATTAGTCAATCTATTGATTTCCGCACTTATTTCCAATAAAAAATTTTTCACCCCCAAGGGGTGGCATCCACCCCCAGGTAGAAAGCAACCCTCGGCATAGGGTAGATTTTGAAAAAGTGGGTATGTAGATCCTGAATACAAATTTTCATGCGAATCGGTGCTGTATGGGATAAATACACGGAAAAATGGTCATAGACTGGACTAATATTGAAACAAGAAAGAATAAGATGAAAAAAATATACCACAATTTTATCATAATAGAGGTGTTAAAGGATTGAGTGAATTAAAAAGTAATCAAAAAGGAAATGATCTGAGAGTAGAAACCCAGTAAAGTTTTTGATAAAGTGAGATATCATATAGAGTGGAACCCAGTGATGGATTAGTTTAAGAGAGAAATAGAGGGTATTTGGCACTGATATCATTAGAAGAGACATAATATACAGGGTGGGACACCGAAAACGACACATATTGAATATTTTAAAAACACATTGTGTTGAGAAAACATGCAAAAACACGTCGAGAGCTTAAGGAATCTAAAGGAAAAATATACCACCTTGTTTCAATTATCTTTTGACTGGTGCCTATTTCATATGTATGTATGTTGATTGTTTTTTGATGGTGAGGGTTTTTTACATAAAAGTGAGTGGAAAGTTTTGAGTTCAATATTTAATGATGCGCTGCCCATTTTTTGGTTTATTGATTAACTCAACATAACCTTTAAATGTTTTCATACCAGTTCCAATCTCACAAATTGTTCTATCATCCCAATAATACAAAAGTCATTGATTGTTTGCATCACATACGCTTTGAGAGACAAAATACAAGATATGATTACTAGAAAAAAACTTATCAATAAATAGAAAACTAAAGTTTTTTAGAAAATAAATACTGGCCAAGTTATTATTGTCTCAGGTACTGTTATTATACACTTACCTAGAAGCAACCATGATCTTAATGGCTCGTCCCAATCCAATACTTTTACCATTTTTCGCCTCCAATGCCTTGGCGGCTTGAGAAGTTTTGGCAAATTTTACATAATAGACGCCTGTAATGAAGATGAATGAGCCAAGAGATTTTTTATAGAGAACACTAATTTTACCCTTATTTTCTCCTGTATTTCTATCCCTGACAATTCTAACTTCTTCAATGTCTCCGAATTCTTCAAAGGCCTTCCTAAGATCCTTCTCTTCCAACATTTTCGGTCCTATTATAAATAACCTAGAGTTTGGAGGTTCATCACAAGAGGCGGGGGCCCCTGAAGATCGTCTCTCAGACATGATAGAAATATGTATAGGTTCAAAAAACCGATACTTTGTTGTTTATTATTATCAACAAGGAGTATCTGTTAATTTCGAATTAAAATTAAAATAAACAATAAGCCTAAAAAAGCAACGACCCCTTCCACTCTAACCAAAGAAAATTTACGTATAACGAACAAGAAGCAGCGTTGTTCCTATGGTAATTCTGATTGTACTGTCAAATGGTGTAGAATTGTACAGTTTTTCAAAGAATTGTACAGTCGCCATCTATTTTCGTAATTTTGAAGCTTTCTTCTTGTCAATCTATATAGGCAATCAATAAAACCAAAATTTTGTTTAATTTTGTTTTGTGCTAGTCTAGCACAAGGTCAAGTCAAGTCAAGCAATAGTAGCAGTTTCAATAATTATTCACTAATTAATTATATTCAGTGTCATGTTTCACAATGACACTGACAAATGGCGCCAGTGACAGTGACGATCACGGGTCACGTCACGATAGCAAAATTAGTCTCACGGAATCACGGAACGATAAACTTACTCTTTCATAGAATTTCATATTTTGGGTTATTTGGTGTAATTTTTTTTCTTGCCGACAAGTGTGGGAATAAACTTATCAATATCGAATAGTAGTCGGATTGTACAGTTTTGTACAGATTTTTTGATTGTATTCCCTTGGTACAGTTCAATATTCAAATGTACAGCTTTCTGTACAATTGTACACCCTGGAACAACACTGACAAGAAGCGACACTTGCCGCTACACAGTCGCTAACCGCTAATCCTGTCTAGCTGTCTAGGGCTAGGGATTTTCCATGTTCCACACCGCGGGCATGTGACGTCACAAGACAACTGTCAATCAGCCTGCTGGACAAACAAACCGTACTTCCATAAGCAACAATGGTAATTTAATGAGATTATGATCGTAATTATGAAGAAATTACGGGTTTACCCTAATTATGGGTATACCCTTAGTGTACCTGACATATATAAATGTCTATATATTGCAGTCTATATTCATTATTCTTCTTGCTTGCAAGGAAATTGTATGTGAAATGGATGATAAAAGTGATTATTTCAACACCTTGTCTATGGATATCCAGAAGAAATATTTAGAGAAACTGAAGGAAAGTGATGGATGTGATCCTTATTTATTGAAATTTGGGGAATGTAGTAATGCTGTGAAATACTTTCCTTAAAGTTTCATGACATTATAAACTATTTTGTATATAAGAGTGCATGCACAGAAGACTTCGAAGGCTATAAAAGTTTGGATTCATACAATATGTTTATATCTCAATGGATTAGAGGGATTGGAGTGAAGCTTGTGAAAAGAATACTGAAAATGTACTTTAATAAATAATAATTTTGAAAGAACAGATTTAGGGTATATATGTTATATAAGGCTCTACAAAATTATAAACCACAACCATTTTTTCATATGGCAATCCTGTATAAAAAAGGCATTTAGATGAGTTATGCTTTAAACTTTCCAATGTGAATGATTATGTCTGTAAAGTTTCCTGTTGATGATGGATCTCACGATAACAATTCTGCAACTCGAAATCAATATCGGGACATAGGTGTTCACCAGAGTTTTGTGCATGTTCCACTTCTTCAACTGGTTAATTTATATCATTCAGAGTTTGATTTTGCTCATCAATAATATTCAAGTTTTGATCATTCACACAAAGAATCATCATCAATTTTATCCATATCAACTAGAATATTTTCGATCTCATTTTTATCACGCTGCTCCCTACGATACAATCTCTGAATACTTTGAACTGCATTGATAATTGTTTTGTAGCCAAGTAATTGATTCGGTACCCAGTCCATATTGTCAACATCTTTGAGTGCACTTGGCTTGCCTGAAATGAAAAAAATAAATAAAATTATGTTGCCTATGTTTCCTAGATTCTTTGAAAATATCTCCTACAAAATGTATGAACACACTGTTGCCCATTTCAACTTATAAGAAGTTAAATCTGCTCTTCTAGTTGCCTGAATCCACAATTCACATCTCTTTTCAGCAAGAGGATTAATCTTTTTTTCTATTGTCGAAAACAGAAGGGAATCGATGGAATGAAACATTATGTCTGCCGCTATTACTTCCACATTTTACAATCGCACAAAATTGAGCCTTTATTGAGAAAAAATATTTTAAAATATGACATAAACACACACTTAGCATAGGTAAATCAGGTTTGTTTGTCCAGCAGGCTGGATTGACAACTGTCATTTACTGTCGTCTGTCAGATATGCCCGCGGTGTATACACAGAACTCATAATTATTACTAGAATTCGTTTTATGTATCGTCGACTAACGTAAACTTGACAAATCATGGGCATTCGCAAAGGGGACAACTGCCACCAAGTAAACACATACGTCATTCCTTGTAATTTCAAGAGGAAATGAGAGAAACCTAGGACGTATGTCTGTTAAGATTACTAGTTTGTTTGTAAATAGAGCGGCGTTGTCAGTTTTATTTCTTTCTGATTTGGATATTGGATGCTGTGACGATAGTAAATCAAAATATTGGATATTCATTATTCATCGATTATATTGTGCATAGACAAGAGTTATAGGTATATTGGTAATATTGTGTACATTACCCGTTCGATACGATGAAGTGTTTTGTTGTTTGTGGTAATTCCTGCAGGAAGGGGAAGAAAAAAGAAAACGTTACTTTCCATGAATGAGTTCTTGAAAAACCTGTTGAAAGTGTGTCTAGAATGAAGAAAACGTTTTCAGATTTCAGCTTTCATGAAGTGGTTTCGTAGATTAGGAAGTGATCTACAATTGGAGTGGCCTCAATCACAGCATTACAAAATCAAATTCGCACTGAACATGTTCATTTTTCAATTTGATTCAATTCATACTGAAGCTTATACCATTAGATTTGGGGAAAGTGGTCTAGATCCGGTCTGGCGTCCTTCAACATTAAAAAAAAACATGTTTTCAATGTAATTTTCATTGTAGTAGAAGGATATAGGAATAACTTTTTGGTGTAAATCAAGATCTCATTTCGTATCTTCTATTCAAGGATTTTTTTTATTATAAAACGTCTATGGATGATATTTTTACTATTCTGATGTTCCATTTGAAACTGAAATTTTCAGTTTTATAAAACCAACCCATTGCCCATCCCCAAGTTACGCACGTTATATTTTGCGCCGCTACTGTGAAGAGGACATTTACAGTGTTGCAGGTTATGCATGATTTGTCCATCCGCCATATTTGAAACGCATTCTAGTTATAATTATGAGTTCTGTGGGTGTATACTGGTGTATACGGGGAAAGGATGGGGGGAAGGGGGGAGGGAAAGGAAAGGGGGGGGGAAAAAAAAAAAGGGGGGGAAAAAGAAAGAAGGGCCCCCCCCCCCCCCCCCCGCCGCCCCCGGTAGTAAATATGAGTAAGTATTCGATACTTTTTGTTTCGATACCAAGTACTTTTGGTATCGAATCAATATTGCGATACTACTCGGTATCGAAACAAATAGAAGTTCATCATCCAGATACGCCTTTATCGAAAAATATTTGAACTATTTCATTACGTAAAACAAAAACAAACTTCTTAATGTGAAAGTATGGTACACTTCTCTAACACATTGACACACTGATTAGTCTACACATTTGTTTCACACAGAACTTTGCCAAAATTCGAAAAACACAAGGTACAATACAAAATTCAACGTAAACAATAGTAAACATATGTTTTTGACAGATTACGATCAGCTGATTTTTGAACAGACATTAGCGCCCTCATCGGTAGAAATTCTTCTTCTACCGATCTTTTTTCATCAATGAAGCCTCAATTTTGTGCGATTGTGAAATGTGGAAGTAAAAGCGGCAGAGCTAATGTTTCATTCCATCGATTCCTTCTATTTTCGACAATAGAAAAAAAGGTAATACTAGGGTCGCTATGAGCACCATTTTTTTGTAGAACTTACGTAATTCGGTCTCCTCTAGTGTTGCCACAAACTGAAAATATAATGTACCAACATTACCAGAAAATTGTACCAGATTCAACACAAAATGTACCAAATCTGAAAGAGCGGGAATTTTTAAATTTCAAATAGCAGTTTTCTTAACATAATATATATCGTGTAGGTATATACATTTATATTTTGATGATAATCTCGTCTATTATAGGACTTTGAACAAGGGTTGAAAATAAAACTAAAAATAAAAAAATAATTTTTTAATAAAACAAAATCTCTTCGAACACCCAAGTAAAAAATGAAATATTTTCAAAATCAATATAAATAATATTTCACAGCCTACATATTATTTCTCTTCGTTTTCTTTTTTCAATAAATTATCAGAAGGTTGCCGCAAGTAGAGCATGTATCTTGATCTTTCAATTTTGTGGCCAACATTATTAAATTACATGTTTCTTCAACATGATTACATGATTCCTCAAATCAGTCTTTCAGGACAACCGCCGAACAAACAAAAAAAGAACAGCCAGAAAGAAGGGGGGGGGTTTTTCTTCCCCAAAAAAAAAAAAAAAGTAACCGGGAGACAACAAACAAAGAAACCGGGTATTTTAGGAGCAACTTAACTTGAAAAGTGAATACCAATTTCGCGCTTAGCAACTGACCTTGAACATAACGACAATTTTTAGTCGCTATCCGTAACAACTCTGCTTAGTGAATAGCCCTGATTATCATGTTCAGTTTTGAAAATATTATTTCAGCGCTGTAAGCTGATATACCACATTCTCTCTTTGTCTACTAGTTTCGCGGTGATCGCCCACAGAACATTAATAGTATGTATGAGTTCTATGCTTGGACTGGATGAAAAATTGTAATTTGGGTGATTGCATTTTGTACCAACTAGAAGCAATGTTTTGAAATGTAGTACCAACGTACTTTCTTCCTACGAAATGGACCAATTCTGGTACAATTGTACCACCTTTGGCAACACTGGACTCTCCTCTACAGAAAATCTAATTGAAAATATCGGCGGTCTCTTATATTTTCGGAGATACAGGGCCTTTTTTGGTGTAGAACTTCACAATTATCCACATCAAATTTCTGGTCTTTGAACCCACAAAATTCGTCCTTCTTCTCTCTGATCGAACACCACACACCCTCTTATTTACTAGTTTTCGACATTTTCAAGCAGAAAAAACCATTAGTTGCCAAAAAAATGCATTTATTTCCAAACCATAACCAATTTGTTGTGACGTCATAGTGCAATGACAGTCGAAAGTGATGTATTTGCAGTGTTGCCGCTCTCATTGTTATTGTTGAGAACTGAATGCATTAATATTGACTTCTGGAGAAATTTGGATTTTTAAAAAACTAATGATTTTTCTGCTCGAAAAATGTTGAAAACGAGTGAATAAGAGAGTGTGTGGTATTTGATCAGAAGAAGGACGAATTTTGTATATTCAATCACCAGAAATTTGATGTGGAAAATTGTGAAGTTATACACCAAAAAGGCCCTTTATCTCCGAAAATATAAGAGATCGCCGAATATTTCATTTAGATTTTCTGTAGAGGAGACCGAATAACGTAAGTTCCACAAAAAAAAAATTAAAAAAAAGGTGCTCATAGCGACCGAAGTATTACCGAAAAAAAGATTAATTCTCATGCTGAAAAGAGACGTGAATTGTGGATTAGGGAAACTAGAAGAGCAGATTTAACTTCTGATAAGTTGAAATGGGCAACGGTGTGTTCAAAACATTTTGTAGGAGATATTTTCAAAGAAAGTAGGAAACATAATTTTTTTTTCATTTTAGGCGAGCCAAGTACACTCAAAGATGTTGACAATATATACTGGGTACAGAATCAATTACTTGGCTACAAAACAAATATCAATGCAGTGCAAAGCATCCAGAGATTGAATCGTAGGGAGCAGCGTGATAAAAATGAGATCGCAAATATTCCAGTTGATATGGATAAAGTTGAGGATCAAATTGATGATGATTCTTTGTGTGAATAATCCAGCTGTTCAAGACTTGAACATTATTGATGAGCAAAATCAAACCCTGAATGATATAAATTAACCAGTTGAAGAAGTGGAACATGCACAAAACTCTGGTGAACACCTATGTCCAGATATTAAATTGATTTCGAGTTGCAGAGTTGTTATTGTGAAATCCATCATCTCCGGGAAACTCTGCTGACTCATTAATTCACATTTAGAAGTTCAAAGCATAACCCATCTAAATGTCTTTTTTATACAGGATTACCATATGAAAAGATGGTTGTGGTTAATAATTTTGTAGAGCCTTATATAACATACCCTAAATCTGTTCTTTCGAAATTATTATTTCTGAAGTACACTTTCAGTATTCTTTTCACAAGCTTCACTCCAATCCTTTTAATCCATTCAGATATGAACATATTGTAGGAATCCAAACTTTTATAGCTTTTGAAGTATTCTCCTGTGCATGCACTCTCATATACAAAATAGTTTATAATGTCCTACATGTATTACTACAATCCCCAAATTTCAATAAATAAGGATCACATCCATTACTTTCCTCCCAGCCAACACATCTGTGACATGACATTCCTGCGATGTCACTATCAAGTAACACAGAGATATTACTTTTGTTAGGTCGCTGCGATGTACACAGTTGGCATGTAACTATTGCGATATCGGGTTGATGTGATATTTGTGACATCCAGTAGATATCGCTCTTATGATGTCCAGTAGATGTCGCTCTTATCATGTCCAGTGTATATAATTCTGGTACTATCCATGACATTAACAATGAATCAGTATTTGGATAGATAGATACTATAAACAAAAATTGACAAATTTTCATTATAAAAATACTCTGGGGTGGAGATAAGGTTAGCATTTTGTTTTAGTAGAAGACATGCACATTCATTTTTCGATTAAATTCTCTTCAGTGTTGCTTATTTTATTACTCATTGTAATGGCAGTCACGAGAGAAACCCCCGGCATCGTCAAACCTGAGAGACCCTTTAAAACATATGAAAACCGTTGAAGATCTATGAAAAATAATATCTTGAAATGAGTATTTACTTAATAAGCCCTGTGAATTTTCCTTGTGATTTCAGAGCCCTTCCTCTTCCAAACAATCCTAGGGGAAAATTGTTGGCTGTTGACAGCGACAGCACTGCCAATGGCCAATACTTGACATTGACATACTTCATACGTCGTCGTTTGTTTACAGTTTTTCCGCCTTTACCGGTTAACCTGAAATCTGATTTTTTTTATTTCTTTATTTAACGTCGGCCTATTTCCGCCTACAAGGCCAATCACCGACGCCGGTGGGCACACTTCCCCCAACCGGAAATTTTGCCGAACCCTCTGGTATTCCAACCAGAGGTAGGGATCTTTAACGAGCGCAACATCCATGGACTCGGGACCGACGGCTTTACTTCCCCTCCGAATATCCTCAATATATCTTGTGCTCATTGATATATTGTCTGCGAGCTATGATATGCTATTTCGCTGCAGCTGTACGGGCTTTCGACACGGTATTTCCCTGCATGGTCACCCATCCAAGTACCAACCGCGCTCGGCGTTGCTTAACTTCAGATATCAAATGACTGACAGTCAACCTGAAGAGCTGGGCCATGCCCTGATTTCTGATTTGCCTGATACTGCCAAATTCATGTGATCCTTTCTCAAATATTTGATATTTCGGAATTTTCGGACCAGTTGAGTGTACCTAGTCGAGGTGGCCAATTAGTATTATTAGTAAGTATTCTTTTTCATTTACTGCTACACAAGATGGAACGTTCTTTTTCCTGTTTTTCTTACCGTCACAAAAGGCGCTTGATTGTAAAAAATTCAGAAATTAGTAGTGAAGGTGAACGAGATCAACAAGCACATATGTTAACGAAGATTGTATACCTGTTTCGTTAACACACTGTTTGTCTGATTCTGTATCATCTGCAGATGCTCCTGGTTGGGCCAACGGGAAAATATCCAAATATCAAATTTGCGGATAGTTACATTGTTAAGCCGTAAGTATTAAATTTCTTGTTGATATCTGGTGACAGTATTTCACAATATTTTTCCAACAACTCCCAGTAGATAATGGTGATATGTATTGTATGTGTATGAAAGAATTACATAAATTGGTTTATCTTAAAGGTTACATCCCACTTGTTTCTTTAAAATATTTGAGTGTTTGCCTCATTGACACGAAATTAGTGAAAAGGTATTTGTTTTTTATTTGCTATATTTACACAAATAGGCACTCACACAAATAGAAAATATCAGTGACCTGCAACTGGTTTGTTTTATCTTTGGATGACATGTGATATTCACAAATTCATTGTAATAATCGTAAAAAAAGCCTGTTGGCAATTATTTTCTCTTATTTGAATAGATTATTATAGCAGTGACTTATTTGATCTGAAAGTTTGGTCAAATACTATTACATAAACTTGCTAATCTCGTTGATGTGCCAATAAAGTGATAGGTTTCAATTCTATTGAGGCTCTAGTGTAATAAAACATCAGGAATCAATGAAATTACCAGTAATTGTTATTCAATTACTTCTATCTCAAATCGGCTAGGGCATGCAGAATCGTTACAACTTCTAACTTGATCCTGCATATTTAACACATTCCAATGGAAAATTCTTCAAGAACTTGTACCCGATGAATAATTTTAATTCCAACGTACTCGTTTTTCATTGGACGTCTTTGTTCGTCCCTCACTGCCTGAGCTACTGTGCCTACTACTCTGCGGGTGCATTGGCTTGGGATGTGGGGGTTGAGCAAACCGGCCATCGGATGTCTGCTTCCTCGTAGCACCGCTGGATATGGGAATGACAGAATCACTTGTGGTTCTGTTATCCCCTAACCGAAGGCATCCCAACGATGGCTTAATCCTAAGGTGTGTGTATCCGTGCCGTGCCGTGATGGACTTGTCTTCCCTAGCTACTCGTGGGACTTTCATGGACACAGTATATCAAAACATATCTGACCTTGAGTCTACAGAGGAGATGGATGTCGAGCATACGACTCCAACTGACCTCCCTGTAACTTCAGATCAGGAGCGAGAGCTTCTTAACTCTCCAACTCCTGAAACAATACCGAAACCTAGAAATAGGCTAGGTGGTGCAGCCAGGAAACGATTAAGTCGTCTCCTCAAGAGCGGAGTACCTTATGAAACCGCCTTGCACCAAATCCTTGAGCGGCGTCTGCAGAATCCGTCTCGGGAGGAGGAACAAACCCCCCCTGAGCAGATTAGTAAACGTTTGCGCTCAAATGACGATTCACCGAAACCAGAGGCGAAAAAGCCCTGCACGGTAGAATCCAAGGCATCGTCAAGTGTAGCTGACGTGCAAAAACCCTCTTATGGGAAGGTTGTTTCGGGAATCAAGGTGGGAATCTTGCACCTTGATTATCCGACCACCTTATTAAAGGCCAACCAACTGGAATCTCTGCAGGGGGCTATCTTGTCGGCTGTAGAGAATATTCCAGATGATGGGCCACAGGTACAATTCCAGAGCTGCACATTTCGGCCTGGCTGGTTACTGGTCGCCTGTGAGGATCAGGACAGCGCCGACTGGCTTGTGGGTGTAGTCAATACCCTGCAGCCGTGGGAAGGCGCTTCACTGAAATGCGTCACAGGGGACCAACTTCCAAAGCCACACATCTGTGTCGCGTACTTACCTGACGGAGGGAGTAACAGACTGACCTCCGACCAGGTCCTCACTAGATTGAGGAAAATGAACCACGGTCTGTCAACCTTGGAGTGGAATATTCTTCACAAGGAAAACTCAGGCCCTGGCCAAACATGGACCTTCGCTGTTGATGATGGATCCATGGCCGCGCTGGCGAGGATGGGTTTCAGACCACATTTTGGTTTTGGGCAGGTGTTATTCCGCCCTAAAACCCGGGCACCCTCCCAGCAGACATCTACTCAATCGAGTCACTCTAACGCACCTGTTAGAGTAGAAAAAGCGGGGCCGAGTGGCAATCCTTCTATGGGGAGGAGAACAATTAAACCTCCACCCAAACATAGGGATAAACCACCGGCACGTACCCATCCCAAGGCTGGGAAACCAGCTGGTTCTCAGGAGACGAAGACGGTTAACGTCTCGTCCAGAAAACCAGGGAGAAAGACTGGACTTGGCTCCTCGAAAGCGAAGACGGAAATCGTCTCGTCAAAGGGATCCAAGAAACCAGCCGGCAACTCAGTGACGGTAGGTGTCCTCGCCCCGTCTTCAGAGCCAAACCATCCCTCGATCCTGGGAGGGGTGGGTGGAGGTGTCGTTAGTGATCCTCCACCCTCTTTCTCTCCTAGGGTCGAGGAGTCCTAGTTTGCAAGAACGCTCTGTCACTTTCAAGTGTTTGCAGGCAAACTTGCAACATGCCAAGGCCGCTTCATACGTCCTTGGTAAAAACTTCAAGGACGAATCAATCGACCTTGCTTTCCTGCAGGAACCTTGGACAGGAAATACAGGCCGAGTAACCGGACTGAGCAATATTCCTGGTGAGGTAATAGCGTGCCCTGGGGTTAAACCCAGAGCATGTCTAGTCATCAGGAAGGATATTAATTATTTTTTGCTTACAGGCTTCTGCACCCAAGACGTGGTAGCCATCCAAATTTCCCCACCGGGTAGTAAGTGTAGGACGAACATTATCGCCTGCTCTGCCTACTTTCCAGGAGATGCGGATACTGTACCTCCTCTTGCTGTAAGACGACTTATCGACTACAGCAAAAGGAACAGACTACAATTTGTAATGGGATGTGACGCCAATTCACACCATACAGCGTGGGGCAGCACGAATATTAACCATAGAGGTGAGTTACTCTTTGATTATATACTAGGGGAGGGGCTGTCTGTAATTAATGAGGGCTCGGAACCAACTTTTGTTACTAGCAATAGGCAGGAGGTATTAGACTTAACCATCAGCTCACATTCTCTGAGCAACAAGATACACCATTGGACTGTATCTACTGAACCTTCGTGTTCAGATCACAGATATATTCTTTTCAATATTGAAACAGGTCCAAGACCAGCAGTGGAATATCGTGACTCAAAATCTACTGATTGGAGTGGTTATAAAAACTCCCTCCAATCATACCTTGAGGACGGATCCATTACTATTCACAGTTGTGATGGTATAGACACAGTAGCGGAGCAACTTCGCGAAGCAGTGATCTTATCCTATCACGAGAACTGTCCACTGAGAACAAAAAGAGATAACCATAACTCTTCTTGGTGGAACAAAAGCCTTGAAAAACAAAGAAAAGAAGTTCGACGATTATTCAATCGAGCTAAAGAGTCAGGTAACTGGGAGCTTTATAAAACTACTCTAACAACATATAACAAGGAAATCAGGAAGGCAAAACGGGATTCTTGGAGGAAGTTCTGTGAGAGTATCTCTGATTTACCTCGCAGCACAAGAATTCACAAGATTCTCTCTAGAGAGCCGACTGCTGAAATTGGGTCGCTGAAACGACCCGATGGAACTTTCACGACCTCTAGAAAAGAAACGTTAGAGCTTTTAATAGAAAACCACTTTCCTGGAAGTCTGACTCTTGATAACAACGGACCTCCCCCTTTTGAGGGCGCTAAACGCCCTAAAAAGAACGACTGGGAGGTCGTCAAGAAGGTTATCACAGCACCGGCAGTTGAATGGGCTATAAAGTCGTTTCAGCCCTTCAAATCTCCTGGAGAGGACGGCATATTTCCAGCTCTGCTTCAAAACGGACTGGAAATAATTCTACCCATTCTCATAAAATTGTATAGAGCAAGTCTGGCGTGGAACTATATACCACCCAGTTGGTTGGCAGCAAGGGTGGTATACATACCTAAAGTGGGTCGGAAAGACCCACACCCTAAATCGGTACGACCAATCAGCCTTACATCCTTCCTGTTGAAAGGACTTGAGAGGATACTGGACGAACATATCAGGAAGGTGGCTTTATCTTCAGCCCCCCTGAATAACCACCAGTATGCTTATCAAACTGGCAAATCGACAGATTTAGCACTAAATAACCTCATAGAGAAAATTTCCCAATCCCTTGATAACAAGGAGATTGCGGTTGCCGCATTTCTCGATATTGAAGGAGCATTTGACAATGCACTACCAAAATCTATAGGATCAGCCCTGACTGAAAGGGGCATAGAAACAACCATAACGGGTTGGATCTATGCCATGCTGGTAAACAGAATTGCAACTACGACTCTTCAAGACGAGGCCATTAAGTTCAGGGTCACCAGGGGCTGCCCTCAAGGTGGGGTACTATCTCCTCTTCTGTGGTCACTCCTGGTGGACAGTCTGCTTAATGCCCTCGAAAGAAGACAAGTAGATCTGCAAGCTTATGCAGATGACCTTGTCATTTTGGCAAGGTCCACGTCGGGAAGGGTAGCTTGTAATATCCTTCAAAGCGCGATGGATGTTGTTCACGGTTGGTGCCAGAGGGAGCAGATGTCTGTAAACCCCAGCAAAACTGTGATAATCCCCTTCACCAGGAGGAGAAAATTGGATGATTTAACGCCACTTTCTCTCAATGGTGAGGCCATTCCATTTGGAACGGAGGTGAAATATCTTGGCATTGTCCTTGATAAAAAACTCACCTGGAACGCCCACTTGGAAAAAGTTTTACACAAAGCCAAACTGTCCCTATGGACTTGTCGAAGGATTTGTGGTAAATCTTGGGGTTTAGGTCCCAAACAAATTCATTGGATTTATGTGACTATTGTCAGACCAATGATTACCTATGGGGCAATTGCCTGGTGGCCGAAGGCTTCTCAGAAAACGGCTCAGGCAAAGCTCTCTGGCTTACAGAGACAGGCCTGTTTGGCTATCTGTGGTGCCATCAGTACCACACCGTCAGCGGCCATGGAGATCCTTCTAGATCTACCTCCTCTCCACATTTTTCTGGAGAGAGAGGCTAGATGGACTGCATATAGACTTGTGCACATCGCTAATTGCACAAAACAATCTAATGCAGAGTATACTAGACTGCTGGCTGACACTAGAAGTCACAGCATTCTGGGAATGACCTCTGACATTATGACTCCAACTGTGAACTATGAACTGCCTTATACAGTTCTTTTCCCGAGTAGAGAGGACTGGATCCTCCGGGAGAAGGAAATACTGAGAGCAGATAGTTGTTGGTTCACAGATGGATCAAAAACACCTTCTGGTTCCGGTGCAGGTGTTTTCAGTCGCAAACCCAGGACAGAGATATCAACCTGCCTAGGGACCTATGCGACCGTATTTCAAGCGGAAATTTATGCTATTGAACTGTGTGCGGAGAAATTGGCAGAATCCAACCTCACACACAAGTCAATAAAAATATTCTCGGACAGTCAAGCGGCGCTGAAAGCCATTGGCTCTTACCGATCAACGTCCAAACTGGTAACAAATTGCCAAAAACGACTCTCCTCAATAGGAAGATTTAACAAATTGTCTCTGGTCTGGATTCCGGGCCATACTGGCCTGGAAGGCAATGAGGCTGCTGACTCCCTTGCAAAGGAGGGTGCTGCAAGCAGCTTCATCGGACCAGAACCTGTCATTGGCATCGCCTTAGGCTTTGCCAAACAAACATTAAATACCTGGATGGCGAGAAGATTTATGGACTTCTGGCAAAATCTTCCAGGATTGGCTCATTCCAAGGCGTTTATTCACCCTTCGAAGTCGGAAACCAAACAGTTGTTGGACTACAGTAGGGACGAACTACGATGTCTAACTGGCCTTCTCACAGGTCACTGTCATTTGAATCATCATATGCAGAGAATCGGACTGTCAGAAGACAGCCTGTGTCGTCTCTGTCTGGAAAATGATGAAACAGCAGAGCACATAATTTGTGCCTGCCCCGCTGCGGACCGAATCAGGTTTTCAGAGTTTGGCAAGGTTTCACTCTTACCATCTGACCTGAAAGATCACTCACCACACAAACTAATCGGCTTCGTTAAGAAGCTGGGTTTATTTGGTCGAGTTTGAATAGGTGTGAGCCACAATAAACCCTTGTTGGTTGCAGTGGAGGGCCGAACAGACCCACTCACTTCTGACCTAACCTAACCTAACCTAACTCGTTTTTCAATTAATTTTCAATAGGTTTAAGTTATGTATGGGATTTTTTTAGAGCTAAAATTCTTATCTCTTATTTTCAGGAGTCATTGTACAGGAGCATGGCGAGACACAAAATTGGGTGCAGGAAGTGTGCTCCTACTGGTTTCGTCATGCCAGGCAAAGGTTGGGACGATATGAAAAAAGAAAGGGACAGGCGGATTAGAGTTAGCTCTTTCATTATTTTATTTTATTTTCAAATATTATTTTTGTTTTACACCTTTTTAATTTTCATAGAAAATATTTTATTTTATTTGTTATATATTTTTTTATTTGTTATAAGAATTATTTTTGTTTTATAGTTTTTTAATTTTTATATAAAATAAATTTTATTTTGTGTTGATAATGAAATGTGTTTTGCTGCGTATATTTCTATATAAAGGAAAAAATACTTCGTATTTGTTTATAAATTCTAGATTGAGAGTTTTCTAATGAATTGCCTTTGGGTTTCATTTCTCATTATTTCCATAAACATTTGTGAAAGATTGGAAGAGGAAGGCCTGCCAATATTTCTGGAAAGATTTCAGAATATATCCCTCATATTGAAGGCAGAAAGTACGTCGCAGATTCATGGCGAAATAAATCGCAGTGGCATCGCACATCTTGTCGCGTTTACGTCGCAAAATTGATCTCAATTTTGTCACAAAATTTGTCGCAATTTTGTCACAAAACTTGTCGCAATTTCGTCACAAAACTTGTCGCAGTTGTGTCACAGGCGATGTCGCCTGAGTGTGACATCGCGACATGTGAGCGACGTAAATGCAAGTTCCCTGCGACAAGTTTTGGGACGTCACACGCCTCGTCGTGATATCGCAGGGACGTCTCTGCGATGTAACTGTGTTGGCTGGGCTTCCGCTTCTCTAAATATCTCTTCTGGACATCCATAGACAAGGTGTTGAAATAATCACTTTTATCAGCCATCCCACATACGATTTCCTTGTAAGCAGGAAGAGGAAGAATAATGAATATAGATTGCAATGTATAGACATTTAAATATGTCAGGTACACTAAGGATATACCCATAATTGGGGTAAACCCGTAATTTCTACCTGATTACGATCATAATCTCATTAAATTATCATTGTTGCTTATGGAACTACGTTTCGTTTGTCCAGCAGGCTGATTGACAGTTGTCTTGTGACGTCACATGCCCGCAGTCTAAAACAAAACTTCATCTCTCTCTCTATATATTGGGATGGTCTTTGCTTCCGAGCTGGCGCAGTGGACCACTTCTCCTCCTGTTGCAGGCAACAAGAGCTTCGTCCAAGGATACAAAAAAAGGCTTGCTGGGCGCAATTTTGTATCCGAATAAAGGTCGTAAAAGGCTTGCTGGGCGCAATTTTGTATCCGAATAAAGGTCGTAAGTCTCCTGACTTAATAGTCCAGACGGAATGTACATGAATTTGGACGACTTCTATTCAACATCCGTGCCAAATCGCCAATTTTTTTGTAGGTAGTTTAGACCTCGAGGAATATAGTGTGAAATTTGTGGAATCGAGAAATGACGATTTCTGTCAAAAAAAAAAATTTAAAATAAACAAAAGACATATTTTGATGTTATTATCTTTGGAATAAGATTTATCGAAAAATGTTTCCTACAAAAATTTGTCATTAAAATTATTGTATTTACGAGGCTCATTTATAAATTACTGTCCTCAAACTCATCCACCATCTGAGAGAAACTGTCCTGAAGAGATACCGGTAAGGTTTATCCAGCCATGTTATATAGTTTAGCAACAATGACCGATTTTCGTATATCTGGCGTGTCGCTATAGCATTTGTTCCACAAAACCGAGAAGGTGCAAAAAAATCAGGGTCATTCTTTTCAGCATGTACATTCAGGATTTGAGTGAAAAAAATATTTTTTATATTTTTTTAACATGTTTTTCGAATATGTAAGATTTTAGCTTATAAACAAATAGAAGTTACGCCTTATATAATATTCAAGTTATTTGAAATGTTCCTTAAGATTCCCGTAGGTCTTAGCGAGACGCGTAATTTAAAACAAATAAAGTTCCAATATCTCCATTCTAGGCCGAGATACAATAATTTTTACGTTTGTTTCATTTGTTATTGTTTAAATAAACATTTTCGCGAAATTCATGAGTTTTCGGGCATTCGTAATAGTGTTAGGCATAAAATTTGATATTATAGAAACCGTTTTGAGCATTAATCTCATGGCAGATCCTGATTGCATTCGGTCACTCGCACGCGAAATATCCTGACGGCGGCCTCGGTATAGCCGGGTGACGCGTGCTGGCCTGCTAGCCTCGATCCAAGGCTCCTCTCGCGCGGCAATTTCCATATCTCCCTTATAAATTGTCGCAAACAAATGATTTTTTTTATTCAACGTAGGTTTTTCTCGTGAATTCAAAAATGTTTGTGAAAATCAATTTTTTTCAATACATACCCCAAAAAATTGTTTTCAAATTCAATGTTGATATTGGGAGGCCAATAAATAATCTTATATTTAAAAGGTGAGTAGAACAAAAGTAAATTTGAATTCGTCCGTGATTTTTTTATTACAATTATCATCTACATATATTCTTACAAGTACCTTATGAAATACATTTTTTTTAGCTAGCGTTATTATCGTTATTTCCTACATTATACTATAAGGTAGAACACGATTAAATTTCCACAGTAATTTATTGTCTTCGCGACATGTTTCGATGCACTGTATCTTTTTCAAGCGAATGTATAGGTACTATAAACACTGACATTACATACATACATACATTATATACACTATATTATTATTATCGTCACTTAATGCAAACGTTACAAACTCCGTATCATCCATATCATCTGAAATTCCTGAAAATTGTTCGTCGATTTCGTCATCGCTCAGAACTATTTCAGGTTCGATGACATTCGAACAATTTTGTCCGCAACATTTTTTCACATTATTGTGCATTTCAGCCCTACTTTTCGACACCCACAATTAGTTTGACATTTACTTGTATCTTTTTGTCTTTTTCACAAGTGATCGGCACCAACATACCGTTGCTTCTTTTCCACCCCCATTGCATTGGATCCTTTGGACAATCGCCTTGCCATTCGCACACTTGTAAATAAGTGCGAAGCGAATGTTCATCGCATGCCTCAGCGGTTGGGGGAAGACAGCTTAAATTGAACGTACTTTTGAGGGTTGACTTGGAAAAACATCAAGGGCGCACCCAAGGGAGGTGGTTTCAGGGGTTATAACCCCCCCTCGAAATAGACCCGAAATTGAATAGTTAACTATTACTACCAAATAGCAAAAGAGCAAAACACAAAACACATGCAATATTAACATTGCTAATTGCTCTGAATAATTTTCGCCCATGCTGCATGGTTGGTTTTTGTAATTTTATCCGTTACAGTGCACTCTGAAAATTAGACATCAAGATTCATCAATTTTGTTTTATAAAAATATTTTTTGGTAAGTTTGGATGAAAATCAGTTTGAAATTTTTATATTTTTTAATATATATATATATATATATATATATATATATATATATATACAAGGGGAGAGATATCTCTCCCCTTGTATCCTGACTAGTCAGCAAAGACTACCATTCTACTATATATATATATACGTTTTTGGGGATGCATTGTCCCTACTCATCATATTACATCAGTGTTCTCGTTATTTTGCATCTTTTGGAATACGAAAAACACTTCATCTTGTGTATTTCTGAGAGTGATTGTTTTTGCACTTCAGTATCATACAATACTCGAGAAAGAAGTTTTTCAGTTTCTTCCATTACCTGTTTAGTAATTGAAACTGAAACGCTTGAAGTAAACAAACACGGGACATGACATGCGACTTCATCCAAAGCGCGCGCTAAATGATGGCTATATACATATGTTGAGATGTACTTTCGAACTCCGAAAGTTAAAATTGAAAATTAACCCCCCCCCGAAAAAAAATCTGGTTGCGCCCTTGAAAAACATAAGTACAAAACAAAGGTCAGAATGAGGAATAAAAAAAAAGGAAGGTAAAAGAAAAGAGTTTTCACTATCGTTTGATCATAGTTTGATGTGATTATGATTCATAAAATGTACTAAAAGCGTAATAGTAGGTCGAGTCAAATGTCCGAGTACCACAGACATCCTAAAAGGAGCTGATATACCGATACCAATGAACTGATGATATAAGTCATATCCCGGGATGGTATTAATGGGCACACTCAAGGAAAATATGGTCGACTGTCTCAGGCTGACCACACTCCACACTCACAGTAAGGACTAGGACTAACACCTATACGAAACAAGTGAGATTGACTCCAACAGTGACCTGTCTTCATAGGTATAATGCTAGTGATATGACTCTTTGCCATTGAGCATTAAAATGTTGATATATGTTTTGTTTCAGGTATGGTAAAAAAATGTGTTTATCAACTCTAAATATTCAATAGAACATTCAAGATCGTGCCGACTTTAGCCATTTTTCAAGTCAAAATAAGACTTTTGTTTTCCATAAATATATGTCCGCAAACGCTTTGTTGCCGAACTCTAGAGCGTTGAAGTTTCAAGATTTTTTTAGTTTTTCTTCATAGCTCTTTCAGTTTTTGAGATATTGAGATCAAATTTGAAATAAAGGTTTAGTTTTAGAGTTTACATCATCCAGTATGTCAAGTGATTGTAACATGCTACAGGAAGATGTGTTTTCAGGGGTCGGGCTCATTTTCGCCCCATAAACTTTTTTGTAGTGCGGTAGTCCGCAAACGCTTTGTTGCCGAACTCTAGAGCGTTGAAGTTTCAAGATTTTTTTAGTATTTCTTCATAGCTCTTTCAGTTTTTGAGATATTGAGATCAAATTTGAAATAAAGGTTTAGTTTTAGAGTTTACATCATCCAGTATGTCAAGTGATTGTAACATGCTACAGGAAGATGTGTTTTCAGGGGTCGAGCTCATTTTCGCCCCATAAACTTTTTTGTAGTGCGCCGCTGGTGGATTCTATAATATGAAATGAATTCTTTGTTTTGTTTATAAATTTTTCTGTCTCCTGTAATTTTTACGCATCTGCGACCGTTATTGAGAAAAAAATCTAAGTAATTTTTTCGTAATTCGCTAGATTTATTAAATTTGTCAACGAAACAATGAAAAAGTGAATAGTGGGCTTTGACTGCTATTTTCAATTTGACGTTTAGGTTTAATTTGAAAGCATTCGACATTATTTGAATGTTGAAAGTCTCATCGAAAAAACTAAAAAAATCTTGAAACTTTAACGCTCTGTAGTTCGGTAACGAAGCGTTTGCGGGCACATGTTTATGGACAAAAACGTCTTATTTTGACCTGAAACATACCTTAAATGTTGATACTGATTTTGAAGCACCCTGTATATGGCAATAATCTCTGCATCGCAAATATTAATGTGATCATGGAGCCTCGCTGAGAATGTGTAATCAATTTGAGGGATGGTTATACCTATGCCTACCCTGTTAGTAGTTTTAGAAGTATCTGTGTAAACTAAAATATATTCGTCTCGATATTGTGCTGCGAAAAATTTAAAATATTGGATGGATCCCCTTTTTCAATTTGGTATCAATGATGTCAATGTCTTGTATACCGTGTGACACAGACTCGTGGTACACCCCTGTTTTCTCCTTTGTTTTTCTAACTATATTTTTGAAATTCGGAACATTGAATATGCTCACTGAACAGCATTTCTCGACATATCTGAAAGAAAAAAACAACTTTCAATTTTTCCGGAAATTACATCAACTTTCGATTCTTGAATAGGACACCCTGTATATTGTTACATGATCGGTTAGGGATGATCATGAGGAATCCAACGATACCAGGTTTTATGGTGTTATCTCCGATGACTACGGAGATATCGCCATTTATTTTATTCATAAGCTCAATGAGTGGGAGAGAGAATTGGATTGACCCGCCAGCAAAAGTTCCTCTCTCCTACTCGTTGAGCTTATGGATAATATAAATGGCGATATCTCCGCAGTCATTGGAGATAACATCCTCAAACCTGGTATCGTTGGATTCCTCATGATCATCTCTAGCCGACCATGTAACAATATACAGGGTGTCCTATTCAAGAATCGAAAGTTGATGTCATTTCCGGAAAAATTTTAAGTTGTTTTTTCCTTTCAGATATGTCGAAAAATGCTGTTCAGTGAGCATATTCAATGTTCCGAATTTCAAAAATATAGCTAGAAAAACAAAGGAGGAAACGGGGGTGTACCATGAGTCTGTGTCACACGGTATATGTTTCGAAGTCGAAACTGAAATTTGGAATCACTGGATTATTATAGAGGTTCGGTGACATGTTTTAACATGTTCGTAAAGCCTCTACCAAGTATGGAAGTGACTTAGTCTTCCAATAATTAGTTTGTTGCGAGTATAATATGTTGATGACCTCTAAAAGTTCCAAGTAAGGGGGACTTGAAATCCATTCTCTTCATAATATATTTGTGCTATCCACTGTCTTCGGTGATCTAAATTGATCATGCCAGCTTCCCCCAAAATGGCGTAGCGTGGCGTGGATTTCGCATACATTCCAAAATGAGTCGAAGTCCGGAAAAATATAGTTTTTCAAGATTATTTTTGTGCATGGTTTGTAGAGGAACGAACTGTAGTCTAGATGAGATCGAACTAAACCTGAAAATGCCATCAGCATAGTTTTGGGATCTGCACCCCACCATACTCTACAAAATGTTTTGATAATATTAATACCGTTGTTTGCTTTACGCAATACATTGTCAATGTTTTTGTCCCATTTTAAATTATGCGAAATAATATTTCCCAAGTACTTAACTTCAGTTTTGGGCAGAAGTTTATGGTTATCAATTGTTAGCTGTACATTGGTGTTTAATACTGAACCGCGTCTAATTTGTATTGTTACGATTTTCCTCTGGGTTCGTTGATTAAAACACCAAACAACACTAAACTACTTTTATTATAACTCTCTATCACAATACAACACAACACAATCACTTAAATCGCTCCGATAACTTTCCAATGCTCGCTCGCTACTAAAACTCTCTGTACTAACAATTCTGCTTTACTTCTTGCACTTAGCAATAACAAATAAAAGCTCTTTCCACTTAGATCTCAATAACTCTCGCCACTTAGCTCTACTGAACTCGCTCCACTCAGCTCCGAATAAAAACTTCTCTGTAATACAAATTCTTCCCGCAGCGAAACCTGTCGCGTATATATATCTGCGTGCCAATCGAGAATCGTCGAGAGAAGCCCCGATGACGCGTCTCGAATTCTCCAGGCGGCTTACGCCGGGTTCCAGGAAAATGACGTTCGTTACGACGCGATCCCTCGCCTTGCGTTTACGATATGGTCAGGGCCGGCGCTAGGACGTAACATTATCCCCCTCTCAATTTTGATCGTCCCGATCAAATAACATCTCGTTATGCCCACTGTAACATTTTAGTCCCTTTAGGCGTACGACTCTCCTGTTTGTTCTAGGCTTACGTTGAACACTGTACACCACATCATTCATCCTACGACGGGGGTTATACAGCCACACTCGATCTCCTTCTTGAAATCCGCCAGTATTTACCTTCCGATAGTGCCGCGCCTTCCTCCTGTCAATGCGCTCCAGCATCTCTTGTCGCTTAGGGAATGGAACTCTACTTGATGGTTGATGAATAGAGTGGACTTGGCCATTGTTGACTTTCTGTTTGACCAAGTCAGCCCTTTCAGTTGTTTTCATCTCATATATGTCACTGGTACCTCCAACGCGACACCTGGCGGCTCTCACAGGGATGGCTTTTTCCGTCTTCACCTGGACTCGTCCGAAATCCGATGAGTGGACGCTGCATTCAGGGACATTATTCTCTATGACACGAGTTTCTTCCTTCGACAGTGCAGAGATTCTCGCAGTTTTCAATAATCGCAGTTTGACAGGTTTCGTCCTTTCCGTTGGAGTTGTAAGGGCAAATTCTTCTTCTCCGAACCTTATGATCTTTTGCTCATTGTCGAATGAAATTCCATGGTCACTGATTAAGTCCATTCCGAGTATGACTTCATCTTCTATATCTGTGACGTAAACAGTACCTGTGATAGTGAGTCGCCCAAGAATCAACGTAATCTCAGCCTCTCCTCGAATAGGTGCGTTTTCACCAGTGACTGTCCGAATCAAGACGTTGGATGAAATAGGCTTTACGTTTCCAGGCCGAAGGATGTCGCTGCGTACCAAGGAAACTGCAGCACCGGTGTCTATGGTGCATATTACATCCATTTTATTCAATTTCCCTGGAATGGTGAGGCTCTCAGATGTTCTTTTTAGCCTGTTAACACAGATGACCCTCGGTGACCTTGACCTCGCAGGTGCTTGCGAACTTGTCGGCGTCCTGGCAGGTGACTTGGATTTTGGTGGCATTCTCACCTTACAATCTTTCATGAAATGCCCTGATCTTCCACATCTATAACATTTACTTTGTGTCATTCTCTTCCAGCAGTCTTTTATGAAATGCCCCGGCCTTCTACAGCTATAGCAGGTCCTCTGCGACATTTTCGCCCAACAGTCTTTTATAAGATGTCCAGGTTTCCCACATCTATAGCATGTCTTCTTCTTCTGGGTGCTGATGCCACTTATCATTGATTTGATTTCTTCCAGAACCTTCTCGACTGAACTATTTGCTGTGCCAAATCGTTGTTCCGGTTCTTCTATTGAAACTGCACGCACTTTCGGCCTCGACGTGTTGAAGGCCGCCTCCACTTCCAAAGAACGAACCAAAGCATCGCTACTTCTCTTGAAACTCGTCAATCGTAAAGTTCTTTGTACTTCTGGGTCTCTCAGTCCGTCTATAAATATCTGCACAGCCAACTGCTCCTTGAAATCTCCGGGTGCTTTTGGATATGCCAGCTGGATTAGGCGTCGAACATCTGCCTCAAATTCTTGCAGACTCTCACCTGATTTTTGTGTGCGAGTCTTCATTTGGGCCCGGTACAGCTGTTCTCGGTGTTGATCGCCATACCTCAACTCCAGTGCAGAAATCAGGTCCTGATATTGCTTCTGCTGTTCTATGGGTATCGTTTGTAATATACCCAAAGCTGGCCCTCTCAAAGCTACTATTAGTGCCGTAGCTTTTTCTTCGTCGCCCCATCCATTGGTTTCTGCCGCAGCCTCGAATTGTCTGCGATACATAGCCCAAGACGACTGTCCGTCAAAAGTCGGTGGTTTTACGGAAATTCCTGATGTGGCAACCCTGTCACGGAGATCTTGGTTCTTGAGAAGAGCTATCTGTTTTTCTAAACCTCTTATATCATTTCTCATCTCCTCTCGCACTGTATCCACTTTCTCATTGACCACATCGATTTTCTGGACGTCTCCCTTCAGTTCTTCTTTTAGATCTTCTATTTTTACTTTGGTTTCATGTTTAACTTGCTCGAAAAATTTGTCCTGATTTTCTAGAACTTTCTGGAAGTCTTCTTTTCGTTGTTTTTCTATCTGCTCTATTTCATTCCTTTGTTGATCTAGAATTTTCTGGAGGTCTTCTCGTTCTTTTCTCTGTTCTTCGAGAATTTTCTGGAGTGCTTCTTCTCGTTCTTTCTTTTCATTATCGAGAATTTTCTGGAGTGCTTCTTCTCGATCCTTCTTTTCACCTTCTCGTTCTTTCTTTTCATTTTCGAGAATTTTCTGGAGTGCTTCTTCTCGATCTTTCTTTTCATCTTCTCGTTCTTTCTTTTCATTTTCGAGAATTTTCCTGAGCGATTCTTCTCGTTCTTGTTTTTCCTCCTGCCGTCGCTTTTCATCCAATTCTTTTTCCTCCAGCCGTCGCTTTTCATCTTCCAGTCGTCGTCTTTCGAAATCCGCAAATTGGTTTTGGATGAATTTCATCATGTCCTCCATCGTATCGTAAGATGTACTTCTCGTATTCACCATCAAATGTTTTCATTTACCAGCAAAAATTCCACTTCCGACACCACTGTTACGATATATCCCTGGGTTCGTTGATTAAAACACCAAACAACACTAAACTACTTTTATTATAACTCTCTATCACAATACAATACAACACAATCACTTAAATCGCTCCGATAACTTTCCAATGCTCGCTCGCCTAAAACTCTCTGTACTAACAATTCTGCTTTACTTCTTGCACTTAGCAATAACAAATAAAAGCTCTTTCCACTTAGATCTCAATAACTCTCGCCACTTAGCTCTACTGAACTCGCTCCACTCAGCTCCGAATAAAAACTTCTCTGTAATACAAATTCTTCCCGCAGCGAAACCTGTCGCGTATATATATCTGCGTGCCAATCGAGAATCGTCGAGAGAAGCCCCGATGACGCGTCTCGAATTCTCCAGGCGGCTTACGCTGGGTTCCAGGAAAATGACGTTCGTTACGACGCGATCCCTCGCCTTGCGTTTACGATATGGTCAGGGCCGGCGCTAGGACGTAACAGTATGCATTCACACTTCCGTAAGGCCAACTAGAAATCATGTTGTACCATCCAACTACTTATCGAATGTAAAGTAACATTCAGTCTGAGTTCTAATTCGCTCAGATTATTACCCTTACCCAGTAAAAGTATATCATCGGCATATGTTATTGTCGAAAAGAAGGTGGAATAATGTCAAATAGCGAAATCAAATATATATTGAACAGTAAGGGACTCAAAGGAGATCCCTGTGTTAGATCCCTCGAAGTTAAACCCGGTCCATGAGTCTGTTCGCTTCTATCAATTATAGAATTTTTTCTATTATCTAGTATTCGAAATATTGCATTTGCTATGTCAGTTTCTACGTCATATCGAAGTAAATAATTATCATTTACAAAATTCCAGTAAGCCTTCAGGGCATGCGCAATGAAGTTTCATGACGTTCCCAAATCACATGGGCGTATCGCAGGAAAGAGGGATTGGATCTAATTTGCAGAAGAAGAAAAATCAATTTTTAAAATGAGTCATTGATTTTTATTCAGCTTGAAGCCCATATGATCATGAGTTCGATACCCTAACTGGCTAACTTCAACTGAAGGGTCAGAGATTGTTCTCTTGAGAATTGTCTCTGTCGTATTGAAGAATCGAATGACTCTTCATGGTTGACTGGTTTGCCGTGACGATCCATGCTTCTCCCGGAGTTTGGCGTAGGGGTAAGGCCTATTTGCAGAAGAACTTGAAAAATGATGGAGTTTGGTATGAAAATACCATGAATAACAATAACTAACTGAAGATGACTGATGAGTTTTAGAAGGGAGATAACAAATTTCAAAATGTCAAAAATTATAATAGCGATTATAGGGTTTTGTAATTCTTTTGAACATTCGACGATGCCTATTGAACTGAAGATGAATAATCAATTCGTTCGCAGTACTTGGTTTTAATAATTATGTTCCTAAAGAAATCTGCGAAACAAAAATTAATATTTGTATTTAGTATAGGTACTCTGTATGACTTCCTGACATCTATTGGCGAGCAGTATGTTGTTCAATGCCAATTTGTGTTCTAAAATTGTTCGTTCCTTCAACCAGCTGACGAACGTCAACCCTCAGAAGTTTGAACTTGTGGGAGCAATGGATTAACAAGGCCTTACCTTTTAACGTGTGATTATCCAGCACGGTGGCCTGGCGAGGATTTGAACCCCGGTCTTCCGTTTGAAAGGAGGACGTGCTAACCACTACACTACCGAGAGATTCTAGATATATTGATTTTCACAAACTACAATCCAAGGAAGTAAAAAGGATTCAATTTTTCCGTCCTGATATTTATTCATGCAACCAGCAAATATTGGTGTACATAACTTACATATATAAAATTAGATCGTGTTATGAAATCAGTAGAACTGAAAAAATAAGTGCAAACATGCATGGATTTGGTTTTGTTCAACTGAATAGAGAAGCAAGTGTTCCAGACTACAGTACAATAATAGTCTAATGGATCATATAGGCACAGTTCTGAGCAATTCACTGAGTAAATGCAACTGAATATTATTACTTATTTCCAAGATAGAATGACAAACTATTCAACAGTTTTGTCAATATCATTATTTCAATGGCACTTCGCCTAGTTAAACAACATAATGTTTTAATTTTCATTGATTTCAAAACAATATTAGTTTGGAAGAATGTTTTCTGATAAAAGTACCCCTTTCAATTTCTGTTTGTATCTTCGAAACTTCATGAAATCTCAATTTGGTTTAAACTTGTATTATGAGCTTTATGAAAATTGATTTATGGTTTTCTGAAAAAGTGACAGAATCTTGATAGTAATCATCCAGATCCGAAAACACATTCTTTGTGGATTCCAAAAATGTCAAGTAACATTGAAGATTGAATTTCTGGGAAGAAAAATTTGGATTTGGTAATCTATTACCTGTTGTTGATAAGAATTTTTCGATTTTGAATTCTACAAAATGTATAACTGAAACAACATCATCGAATGGTTTGATCAATATGCCCCTGTTTTTCCTACTTATCAATAACTGGGTAAAATCTATACAATCATCTTTTGTCGTATTCACAACTTCTACTGCTAATGAACATTTTGTACATTCAATGACAGTTTTGATTTTTTTTGACTACAAAACCAGCTACGTAAACCCAAACATTTTCAGTGATTACATCAAATAGGCCAGTAGCCAGTAGATATAGACATGATTTTCCAAAATTTAACAATAATTACGAAAGTTTTGAAACTTCGGTAGAATGGAAAGTAAGTTCAAGTGGTATTGAGAGTGATTTTGCAACCCTTTTTTCTGAACGGAACATGTTGAAAAACAGGATTTTGTGAATTTTCGCATTATTTGTACGGAGATATTTGCAAAAGTTCTGCAAACTTTCGAAATATTGCAAAGTAGCAGTTTACATTTTCTGGTAAATTCGCAACCATTTACACAAAACGGAACTTTTCGTTTTATCAAAAAAACATTGGTAATAATCCTAATTTTTCCAAAAAAATTCCGAAAGTTCTGCAAACTTGCATAAATAACCGAAATGATGTTTTTGAGGAGTACTTCAATTTGCAACCTCTTGCGTTGAACGTAAAATATATTTTTGCAATAAGTTGTTTAATGTCATCAAAACAAGTTTCGAAATTTTTACAAAAGTTGTATATACGGGTTGCAGATGAAAAAGTCCTCACATACGTTTTTATTGATTTGCAACCAAGTCTACGATACGGAAATGAGGGTATAATCAAAATGAAAAAAATATTATGGTATTTGTTCTCTACCAAAAAAAAAAAAATCTGCAAATTTGTGAAGTGTGGAGAAATAGCTGTTCACATCTTCTGATAAATTTGCAACCATTCAAAAAGAACGGAACTGTTTAAGAAAAAGTAATCAATCCTTTTTATGGAAAAAAATCCAAAAGTTCTGCAAAACTTGGAGAAATAATCATAATCAATTTGTTGGGAAGTACTTCAATTAAGGCGTCAAACGGAAAATATATTTGCGCAATAAATTGTTCGTTTTTATTGAAACAAGTGTCGAAATTTTCACAAAAGTTTTCGATAAAAGTTAAAAATGGAGAACTTCTCCCGTCGAACGTTTTCGTTGATTTGCAACCACTTCCGTAACACCGAAATGAGGGGGAAAAACAAAAGAAAGATAATTTTGTATTTGTACTCTTTCAAAAAAACCAAAAGTTCTGAAAACTAGTGAGCTGTTGAAAACTTGTAGTTAACCAGCTATTGGGTGGATCTCGATGAGCCTAGATAACTCTTTTTTTATGGATACATCGATTATTTGCTATCACTCTCATGGCATTTCCATCTTTTTTTTTTAATTTTCTTGTGCATTTAAGTCATCTTAACTTTTTTTCATATATATCATTGGAAACCGATGTTATGGATACACCGATTATATGCTGTCACTTTTCCATTGTCTTTTATTTTCTGGCACTATGAAGTCACCTCAACTTTCCTCTTTCATAGCAATCATTGGAAACCAATTATGTGAATACAACAATTATACGCTGTCACTTTTCAAGTTTTTCTCAAATTTTCCCGTACTATTGAGAAATCATATAAACTTTTTTTTAAACAATCATTGTAAACCAATGGTGTGAGTGCAGCGACTTATCTTTTTCAAACTATCATTGGAAACCGATGTTGTGAATACATCGATTATATGCCGTCATTAGTTTGACATTTCCATTTTTACACAATTTTTCTCGTACTATTGACAAATCACATAAACTTTTTCAAACTATCATCGGAAACCAATGGTGTGAATACAGTGATTACATACTATCATTTTTTTATATTCGCTAAATTTTTCTCGTACTATTGAAAAATAAACTCAATTTTTATTTATGAAAAACGACTTCATCTATCTATCATCGGAAACCAATGTTGTAAATACATCGATTATATGCCGTCACTTTTTAATTTATTCTTGAATTTTCTCGTACTATCGACAAATCATATCAACTCTGTCCCGTCACTTGTTTAAATTTTAATTTTTTTCAGTTGATACCTGAATATTTCTATTCATCACCAATCAATTCAAATTCAACCCATCTCTGAAAATCATCTCGAAACTATCATTTGATGCCAATGGTGTGAATAAAGCTGCTATATGCCATCAGTAGTTCGAAATCCCCAATACTCCAGTCTATCACGGTGAAAAAAGTGTAAACTGTGTATTTATCCCATACAGCACCGATTCGTATGAAAATTTGGACATAGGTTCTACTTACCCTCTATTCCAAAATCTACCCCGTGCCGAGGGTTGCTTTCTCCCTGATGGGGGTGAGAATTTTTTTTACTGGAAATGAGTGCAGAAATCAATAGATTGACTAATTCTAAGCACTTTTCATTCAATGGAGTTTTTTCTGAAAAGCAATACTTTTCGACTTATTCACGAGTGAATTTGTCGGTTTTCAGTAAAAAAAAACACGTTTTCAGATCTTTTTTCGCGAATAACTGGAAAATAATGCATCTAATCGAAAAACTTGCAGAGAGCAAAATCATAGTTTTTGAAAAAACAAAGGCGATTGTTTATTTGTGATGTATGCGAACCCACTACAAACTGAATAATTGCTTGTTGAAAGTTGATTTGTATTTTCAAACGACAAAATGGAAAGTTTCTACGTACAATAACCAAAAACCAATGCATTTTCGGGAAAAACTAATTAAACCTTTTCTGAAGTCCTTCAAAAATCCTTCATTTTTGTTATTTATAAAAGTTTCTAGCATCAAAACTGACCGAGATATGAAGGAAATAATGTTGAATCCAATTTTTTCGTTGAAAAAAAATGGTAGACTAAACGCCGTTTCGTCATGAGTTTCGGTGTTATTGATGGACTTTTGTCGTTTTCGAGTTGATTGCATTTAAAAGAAAAAATTTAAATTTTTCCCAAACTATCGATATCACAGGAAATATGTTTTCAAGTTTTTTATAGATGACGAGATCTAACAGTTGACTCCTCTGACAAATTTCGATTCACTCGGTGGTTTCGGAGATATATCGTTTTATTTCCTTCAAAAATTCAAATTTTGGATCATCACTTTGAAGTTTTTCGTTAATATTTCCCGTACTATTGATATTAGAGAAAAAATGTAGGTTTTTTGTAGTATTCACTAAGAAGGACACAATTTTATTCTGGATGATTTTTGATTGTCTCATTCGTTTCCGAGATATCCACTTATTCAAAAACGAAGTACAACTAGATCAAAATGAATTTCAGGATTTTTCCGATTTCTCTTTTTCCGATGGGCTTATAAAAAAATATAAGGTTCCGTAACTGTAACAAGGCTGCAAACTTAATGCATGTTGTAAAACAATATTACTAGCGGTATTCCTAGTTTGCAAAAATTTTGCAATTTTCTTTGCGAAAATAAAGCATTAGAACGTTTTTCCATTTAAACAATAATGTTCCGTTCATCGTAAGCTTATGCAAAATTTTATAGTTTGTTTTCATTCACGCAGTAACATACCGGTGAAGTTTGAAATTTTTTGGAATTATTGGGAATTGATTGTCTATATCTACTGGCCTAAAAAAAGGATGCAAATTCTTGGCCATAATCGTGATCATCCATAACTTCCTCATGATTAAACCCATACTTCTTTATGGAACTCAGCTCATCTCTCTGTTTTGGTTAAGAAACATTTTAAGTGTTAAAATTGAAGTGGTGTCTGGACTTAAGCAATTTCCTCCATCTTGTTTAATGTCATGGTACAACATTAGTCTCTAGACTCTAGAAGGTATAATTGAACTGACATGCCGTAAAATTGTTATCAGAACCATTTCAAGATCTAAAAAAAAATACTCAGTTTATAATGCTGGAGTGGCATCTTCAATAATTTAAAATAATCAATAAGCAGCGATTTTCATGTACCTGAGAAAGAATTATAGAATAATACGAAAATTAGGATTTCTTCATACAGTGCTCATTTATTCCCGGCTCATATTCCAATGGAAATTATGAGCATAATTTTTGTTTGTTATATTACTCTGAACCAAGAAAAATCACTCTGAATACATATACCTCACAGTAAAAAAAATAATTCCCATGTGGTCTTGGCTCATCTTGTATGTCAACAAGTGATCAACTGACATATCATTCTTAATACTGGTGTCATAGATACCCCTTAGTGAAGTAGCTGTGGTGATGAATTCTTTGACTGGGGTGCTATTATTAGTAAAATACAATGGAACCCTTTGAATATTCAATAGATTCTGTAAGGTACACCTCCAGAGTAGATGATTTTTTTTCCTCAAAGGTCCTTTGTATCCACTAGCATAAGCATTTCTTGAATTACATAGATCAAATAATCTGTCTTCAGTTCTAATGAACTTCACAGTAACCTCCACATTCCTAAATTCTTGTAGATTGAGATCATCACAATAAAACTCCAATGCATCTGCAACACTAGTACTTAGAGTTTGGGCAGCTAAATTAACCGAAAATATTATCATTACAATTAATGAACTGGTGAATTGATTTTTGAATTCTAATAACTACCTTCATCTTTTGCTTGGTCCACTCTATATGGGATTTTCTAAGTTTAGTTGCGACCTCGGTTGCGACTCTGAATGAGATTGATTCTTGTGCTTCATATAATTTTCTTACAAAATCAAACCAAACCCATTTCCATCTACAGACACAACCATTAAAACTAAAACCTCGGTTGCATACTTCATTTCATCATCCCCAATACCTGTGCCCAAATCAATAAATCTCCATATTTTATTGGAATGGAATTCCACTTGTTTCTCAAGGCTCATCTCATCCATATCAGGCAACAAAAATTTCGCAAATTTTTCTTATTATTCCCAATGACTTTTTTTTCAGTGTCGAATGCTGTCTGAATATTGGTTAACCAACTTCTCATGGTACTGGGAGCGGGCAATTCTGATGGAAATGGTGCGTTGTAGTTTTTCTTCCTTGTCCTTTTCTTCCGTTTTGAAGACTGCCAAAGAATCATTAGACATCATATTTTTTTTTCTACTTTATAATCGTCATTATTAGTTGCCGCACTACCTGCCGTGATTTCATTCGTGATTCTTGATTTCCTCAGAATGGGATTCCAAATTCTGTTTAGACTCAACTCTTCCTCTTTTCTGTTGAAATTGTCCGCATGTTTTTGGATCTCTATTGCCTCCTGTACCAGTCTGCTATGGTAACCCTGGTTGGGGGCAATCAGTTCAGCATTTTCAAACAGAATCCTGTAGTCACCCTCACTCAGTGCGTGTTCCGCCACCGCCGATTTGTCGGTTTGCCCCAGCCTGCAGTTCCTTTCATGCTCTTTGATCGTTGTTCCTATGGATCTTTTCGTGGTACCGATGTAAACCTTCCCACAGGTGCACGGTATGCGATAAACCCCTGCTGCTGACAATGGGTCTCTTTTGTCTTTACCCGACCTGAGGCTTTGTTGGATCTTCTTGGTCGGCTTGGAAACCGTTTTTATGTTATATTTCCCCAAGAGTTTCCCAATTCTGTCAGTGACCCTCGGGATATATGGCAGATATGCATTTGCAACTACCTGAGAGTCCTCCCTGTTATGAATCGTGGAACTCTTCAGTTTCATGGCCCTGTTGATCTCAGATACACTGTATCCATTTGACCTCAAGGTCACTTGAAGATGTTCCAGTTCCTGCTCTAGATGCTCTGGTTCACATATTCTTCGAGCACGTTCAGTTAGGGTAAATATGACTCCTCTCTTCTGACTGGGATGGTGGTTCGATAGTGCGTGCAGGTACCTATCCGGGTGCGTGGGTTTTCGGTATACTTTGTGGGTTAGTCTAGCACCACATCGTTCAATCAGAACATCTAAGAATGCTATCTGCTGGTTCTGTTCGGTTTCCATGGTGAATTTGGTGCTGGGGTGTTGAGCATTCAGGTGGTCCAGAAAAAGGTTCAGAGCGTCCCTTCCATGTTTCCAGACGACGAAGGTGTCATCCTCGTAACGTAGCCACAAGGTCGGCTTCAAATGAAAGGCGTCGATTGCCTTCTCTTCAAAGCGTTCCATGAAGAAGTTGGCTATGACTGGGCTCAGTGGACTTCCCATCGCCACTCCATCCAATTGCTCATAGAAGTTTCCCCTCCATTGAAAGTAACTTCCCGTAAGGCATGCTCTAAAAAGTCCGACGATATCATTCGGGAACAGGCAGGCTATCTACCTCAGAGAATCTTCCAGTGGGACGTTGGTAAAAAAGGACACAACATCGAAGCTGACCATAATATCTGTCGATTCCAAGGTCAAGCCTCTAATTTTACCAACGAAGTCTGTCGAATCCTTGACGTAGGAGTTTGTTCTTCCGACATGAGGCTGGAGGAGTGAGGCCAGATGTTTTGCCAAGTGATAGGTAGGTGAGCCTGAGGCACTGACTATAGGTCTCAGTGGCATGTTGGGTTTATGCACAATCGGAAGACCGTAGAGCCTGGGTGGAACAGCTTCAGTTCTGAGAACAGTTTTCTGTATGGTTTCCGCCAGTGAGGACAACTTGATGAGTTTGTTTACATTCCTCAACCTTGATTGTGTTGGATCCCTTCTAAGTTTGCGGTAGTTTGTGGGTTCTAGAAGTTCTTCAATCTTGCTATTATATTCCTCCGTTTTTAGAAGGACCGTGGCGTTTCCTTTGTCCGCTAGAAGGATCGTGGTACCCTCATCCGAGTTCAAGCTCCTCAAGGCTGCAATCTCTCTTTTTGTGATATTGAATTTCGGTGTGCCGTGCCTCGCTTAAAATATTCGCTGTTACAATCCTGATTTCTTCTACTTTCTCATCTGGTAAATTCCTGATTGCCGCTTCCGTATTGGCGATAATTTCTTCGTTTGGTACCTGCCGCGGGATGACCGCGAAATTACCGCCTCGTGCTAATACCGACATTTCGTCTTCGGTGAGAACCCGGTCTGTTCGGTTTATTACCACCCTGGACAAGTCTACTACTTATATCTAAAATCACCAAATATTTTTGATTATTCAACTCTAAATACTATTTCCGACTTACGACTTTTGGTATTTTGAAAAATGAAAAAAAGTACTGTGTTTTATTTTTTGACTAGATTGATATTGATAGTATATACAATCAACTCGGAAATTTTGAAATTGTTGTTTCTGACACATTGAGTCATTGAAAAAATGTACTGAATTTTTAATGACTTCTCTCTTCGTTTATATAAATCCAGCATGATATTTATTTAGTTGATGATAGCATTTACCTGTAATTATGGAACATTCTCACAAGTTTTCTTCGTCTTTTGGGGGACCCTCTGAGACCTTCACTGTCTGAAGAAAAAGGTATTATTATTTTTTTTTCTCTAAAAAATAGCTGATTGAAACTTTTTGAAATCTCTCAGATCACTTCAAATATCAGAGGTGTTTTCTGGCGCTCATGTATTTGAAACGTATTCGTCTGTCTTCTTCTCTCTCACTTACGGCTAGTCAAGTAGTAAGAGAGAGAAATGGAGCGACGAATACGTTTCAAATACAAGAGCGCCAGAAAACGCCTCTGTTTACCTATATGTCATATCTCATGCCTTCTTCTAAATTCAAATTTAGACCAATCAGAAAGCTATCGGATCGTCGTATGATCGTATCTGTCTCAATCCAGACAAACGCGGTTGCGGTAACCACACACACATATTTATATATATATATATATATATATTTATATATATATATATATATATATATATATATATATATATATATATATATATATATATATATATTTGGTAACCAGCACCAGCGTGATACCCTGTTCTTTAGCTTAATCGTGCCCGTTCCCAGGCTGCCAGAATAAAAATCAAAAATTGTAGAATATTCTTCACGAAAATGTACTGAATCTGAACAGATCGTACTATCTTTTTCGGCAACAAATTTGTACTATATTTCAGTGAAATGTACCAAAACTACCAGCTTCCGAAATACAAAAAATTGCGTAAAATTACATTAATTACACATTCGTTTTGTGTAGGTATCATCAACTAACAAATAGTGAAAGATAATATGAAGAATATACCCCGAATTAAGTTTGGGAGCTCTCGAAAACCGTTTTTAAAAATAAAACTTTATTTCGAAAATTACTCAAAATGAATTATAACTATATTTCGTTGGCAATGTAAACGCCGAAAGTACAATTATAACTGAATAAAAATGAGATGAACTCGTATTTATAACATTAGATGAATCTGGGTGAAAAATGCAGCGTCGTTGAATTCCCAGTATCCAGCGTGTGACACCTGATGCGAATGCACTCTGAGGCTGGCTCTTATCTATTCTCCTGGCATAGGTAGTCTGTACATAACACCTCCCCTCGTTGTTTGGAAATTAGGGTTGAATGTTCAAACCTGATTTCTAATCCTGAGATCCTCAATGGGTATGTTCTGGTTTTCAGCTTGTTGTTCAGTCGTGGTTTTATTGGGAAGTTTAATTTTCTTCATCAATAGGATTGAGGTCAGGTAGGCTGCAATACCAATTAGGATGATGTACAGGAATATTGTCCATAAGCTGATTCCTGGTGATATGTAGGGTTCTTCCTCTTCACGAAGTCTATCGCGGACGTGGTCCATTTGGTTTTGAATAGTTTTCAAATCGTCGAGTTCGAGTGGTTCAAGTCGAAATGAGGGTATTTCTTCGATGTTTTTCATGAGATACTCCTCAGGTATGATGTCTAGGTGGGGCACCTTGAGTATTTTTGTCTCGGTACTTGGATTTTTGTGGGTCTGAAGGATAGTGGTTTCGACTTTCAATTTGCAGTTTTCTGGGATTTCTATGATGTACGTTCCTCTCAGGGATGAAGTTTCCTCTTCGTTATCGCACATTGATGAAGTCGTTGTTTCGTTCGGAAAAACTGCAATCCATTGGTTGGGGTATATCTTCTGAATTTTCGTGTCCCGTAATTTGATTGGTTCTGGATGACAATTCTCATATGTTTGCGTGAATCGGATGAGATGCACTTCACATGGAGTCTGCACATTAGTTGGGTTGGCTTCTGGCAGGGTACATAGGGCTTCACCTGGAACGACTTCTTGGCATGGCTCGTTCGAAAATATATAGTGATGCTCATTGAGAAAAAGGAATTTGTTTTCCGGGATGATGATTTGGAAAAGGTTAGGTTTGGTTTCAACGGGGAGAGAGTATAAGTGATAATAATTATATTTCTCGGTTTCAGTGATCGGCACTTCCAATATGAAAACTAGTTTGAATTCTTTTTGGTATGCCTTGATGGTGGTTATTTTCTCAAAAACGATGATGTTTTCTCTACTTGGAGTGTAGGGAAGTACAGAGTCATCTAAATGTTGGGAGATTTTCTGTAATTCATCAAGAAAGTCTTCTGCTTCTATAATGGATGGATGGAGAACTGCTATTTTGGCGAAAGTAGTTGCAGTTTCCAGGTCCTCGAGTATTCTCAAAATAATTTCGGTAGTGGCTATCAGTTGTGTGAAGACTGTATTCATGTTCAGCCTCTCATATGTTTCAACATACGATGTTATTTGTTTCTTGATCATTCCTTCCAGCTGGGTAAGTTTCAATTCGGTGGTTAGTTGATTCTTCACCAGTGTGTGTACTGTGGAATTGAATTTTTCAATTGCCCTTGTTGTGAGAGAGATTTGTTCCTCTAATAAAACCTTCTGTTTGTTTTGTTGGTTCTGAAGCATTTGGATTGCATCTTCATATCTTTGTCCATCTTCCGCATCTAAGTTGCCTGTTATAACTTTCACGATGCTTCCAAGAACATTTACAAGTGCTCGTTTCTTCCGGGTCAACGATATTGTTGGAAAAATTTGTGTTAGCTTATCTTTGATTTCGTTCAGCTGTTGCCCCATTATATGAAGGTAGTTTTGCATGTCTTTATTGGGATTGGAACTATGACTTGGGAAGGCTGTTTCCATATGATTGGTAATGTCCTTCATCAATTGGTATTCTTGAATAAGGTCATGAAGATCAAAAATCCTGATGAAAGTCCAGTAGTCGATGACGTTTTGGGCTGTACCAAGTTTTTGTGGCAGCAGACCTGGATTTTCGGTTATTTTTGTTGTAGTTATTGTTGCTGGTTCGACTGTCCCAATGGTCCAGCAGATTGGTCTGGAACAATAGGGTGTCTTAAGTTATCTAAATGTACTTTACGTTTTTGATTGTTTTCATTATTTGTTATGATACAAGTATTGTCTGAATTGATTCGATCAATAGTGAATGGTCCTATATATCGGTTTTTCGATTTGTTCCTTTCGCTCTCCGGGTTTCTTTCGAAGACTTGATCTCCTACTTTGAAAACGTTTTGTTCATGATGATTTTCGTTTCTTTTGGAAATTATACGTGTTTTGTCATTTTGCAATTTTTCTTTGACCTTTTCATAGGTTAGTAAAATTTTCTTACGATGATCTTCTATATATTGGTGATAGTATTGGCGATCGTAAAATATATCGTATGGGCTTCTCGAAGCGGTGTGTCCGAAAATCAGCTCCAGAGGTGTATATCCTGTGGCAGAATGGATCGAATTGTTATATCCTATTATAGCATATGCCATCAATCTTTGCGGTGTGTCGGTGGAGTGATTTTTTACGATACGATAATGTTCGGTTAGGGTACCATGTAATCTTTCGATCAATCCATTTGATTGGGGATGTTGAGGTGTTATAAAGTGTATATCAATTTTATGTAGCTTCAAGAGGGAAGAGACTGTTTCATTCTGAAATTCAGTTCCTGAATCGAAAGTGATTGATTCTGGTGTTCCAAAATGTTGGAAAAATTGAATGAGTTTATCTGCTATCTCGATGGCATTTTTGGTGTTCACGGGGTACGCCTGTCCAAATTTAGAAAATTCGTCCACTATGGTGAAGAAAGTTTGACCTTCGATTGTGAATAAATCTGCGTTCAATTTCTGAAACGGTTTTGTTGATGTTTCAGTTATTCGCAAAGGTATTGTTGGTCTGTGTCTCTCATATTTGGTTTTTTTACAAACCAAACAAGAGTTTATGAAATTTTCTATCGATTGTTTCATATTGTTCCAAAAATACTTTCGATTGATGGCTTTATAAGTTTCATTGATGCCGCGATGATTAGTTTTTTCCTCGTGGTAGTTTCTGATCAGTTCTTCTTGTTCCGATTTATCTTCTACGATTGTCGTCCTATTTGCACACCTTATCAGGATTGGATGATCTTTGTTAAAAGTGGTGCAGAAAGTTTTACAAAAATCTCTATACATTTTTTCCTTGTCGAAGTAACAGAAATATTTTTTCTTTGGTTCACAAAACTGAATCAGTAATGCTTTGATTTCCGCATCGTTGTCGTCTTGAGAAATTTGAGCGTGTACTATAATTTGTTTGCCTCGTTTTATGACCTTTGGTTGTAGAGGATTGTTAAAAACGGTAGTTATTATGAATTGTTTCTCTTTCTTATCGATCGCATCTTGAATAATTGATATACTGTTCGGTGGTTCCGTTTCTTGCCTGGAATCTACGGTGGTTTCCAAAATATCTGGTGGTGCTGGAGGTTCAGGTGGTGTTGAATTATCCAAAAGCATGGGTTCTAAAATATCTGATGGTGAATCTGGAGCCCTGATAACTTCTTGTTGAGTTCCTAAATCCATAGGTTCTGGTGTATTCAATTGATTGCGATTTTCTTCTTCCATCATGATGAGATCATCTAGGAGTTGGTCTAGGTCAGGATCATTTTCTACTTGAGTTGATCTGGCGTCAATTTCTATCGGATTGATTTGGATCCTAGAGAGGGCATCGGCGTTTGTGTTATATTTTCCCTTCTTATATACGACAGTATAGTCATATTCTTCGAGACGGAGTCTCCATCTGACTAACTTCGAGTTGGGATCTTTTAGTGAAAACAGCCACTGGAGCGGACGGTGGTCGGTATATATGACAAATTTTCTTCCGTAAATGTAGGGCCTAAAATATTTGGTGGCCCAAACAATTGCAAGCAACTCCTTTTCGATTGTTGAGTATTTTTGCTCGGTGGCGATGGGCTTGTCCTCTCCAATTTTACCTTGAGATAAAACGGCTCCCGGGGCATAGTTACTAGCATCCGTTGTCAATACGAAAGGTCTAGTAAAGTCGGGGTATTGTAGAATCGGGTCATTGATTAAAATTTTCTTTGAATTTTCAAAGCTCTCCACAAATTCAGGTGAATGAACGACTTTCGAGTTCTTCTTCAAACATTTGGTCAAAGGTTTGGTCAGCTTAGCAAAATCTTTAATAAACCTCCTATAGTAGCCAAGTAAGCCTAAAAATGACTTGATTTCCTTCTGGTTTTTTGGTATTGGAAATTTCTGGATGGCAATGACCTTATCAGGATTTGGTTTCACTCCGTTGGGTGTTATGATGTGCCCAAGGTACGCCACTTCTTTCCTTAGAAATTCGCTTTTGTCAAGTTGTATCTTGAAGTTAGATTTCCTTAGCCGCTCGAATACTTCTCTCAGATGTTCCAGATGTTCTTGTAGGGAAGTAGAAAAAATAATGATGTCATCAAGGTACACAAGACATTTTTCATTCTGAATGCCCCTGAGGATGTTGTCCATAACGCGCTGAAACGTCGCCGGAGCGTTCTTTAAACCGAACGGCATCCTCTTGTACTCATAATGACCATTTTCAGTGCTGAAGGCCGTTTTTTCGATGTCTCGTTGGTCCATTTGTACTTGGTGGAAGCCCGACGCAAGGTCCAAAGTTGTAAAGTATTGACTTCGGCCCAACTTGTCCAGGATATCAGTAATATTGGGGAGAGGATACTTGTCATCTACAGTTTTTTGATTCAATTTTCTGTAATCGATAACAAGCCTCCATTTCTTCCTTCCCGAAGCATCTGGTTTCTTCGGAACGACCCAGAGGGGTGAGCTCCACGGAGATGTTGAAGGTTGGATAATTCCCTGTTGTAACATTGATTGAATTTGGGTTCGGACTTCTTGTTGGTGAATCTGTGGATACCTGTACGACTTGGTAAATATTGGCGTTTCATCTGTCAATTTAATTGAATGTTTTATTTGGTTATTGAAGGTCAGCGGAATTTGTTCGCAATGAAATATGTCTTTGAACTCTGTGCATAATTTTTTTATTTGAGTCCTCTCTTCATAATTCATATGGTCAAACCGTAAGTTTCGTAAATTTTCTTTCTGGATATCTTCATATATGTTTTCATTTCTTGGAATTTCTTGATCTTCAAAATTATTTATTTCAAATGTATCGATTGGTTCGATATCGATTGGTTCGAATAGATCGATCACCAATGTTTCATTTGTTGGATTGATTATTGTTGTTAATGCTTTTCCGTTATTTACTGTCACATATGCAGATGGCATCTCCAAGTTTTGGAATTTTTGGTAGTTGATAACTCCTTCTTTCAAGTTCTTATTGACTGGTACTTCCACGATGTGCTCCATTCTTGGGGAGAGTTCCATATGAAAAATTGTATTTTTCAATTTCGGTTTCCCTTTTTGTTTCTCCTGCTCTCCTTCGAAGTGAAGTGGAATGATGGTTTCTTTGGTAGTGAGCACGTTTTTTCTCAAATCAACTGAAGCTCCAATATTTCGTAATAAGTCAATTCCGATCAATCCATCGTATTTTGAATTGAAATCGAATATGTAAAATTTTTGAAAGAGATCTGGCCGTTTGAAGATTTTTGACAAAGGTATGGTTATGCTACAATTGTGGGTGGAGATATTGTGTGCCGACTGTATTTGAAAGTGGTCTTCCTGAATGTGATGTGGATAAAAGGTATATGCCATATTTGTACTGATGAGGGTTTTGGTGGATCCAGTATCAATCATGAATTTGGTGTTCGTTTCAGGAATTATTATATACGGCAGTTTTGATATAGATGTAGCATTGATTTCCACTATGTCGTTGATTTGTCCTGGGGCGCTACCCGAAAATTTTGGGGTTCCACTTCGTTTTCAAAAATTTGCTCCTCTTCAGTGGTTCCATAAAAATTTTCGAATGATTGGTAGTCTTCTTGTTGTTGGTCAACCGGATAATATTGATTGTATCCGTATTCTTGGTATTCATCGCTGAAGTTTCCTTCTTCTTGGAAAAATAATTCTTCAGATACAAATGTGGGTCTTGGTTTGGGTTGTGTGTTTTTAGAAAAATTTCCTGATGATGTGTCCATAGGCGTTGGTTTCGGTTGTTGTCGATTCATATTTGGCTGGAAAACATTTCTTTGTGGCGGTCGAAACTGGTGGTTACTTTGAGGCTGAGGCGAGTTCCAAATAGGTTGTTGCCTGAATGATGGTCTTTGGAACATTCCTTGGTTTTGGGGTATGAAAGGTCGTATAGGTCTCTGGCCAAAATTTTGGCGAATCGGTGTATATGCTTGAATCGGGCGACTTGCTGGATTCCTCGGTTGTGCGCTAGTAGATGGTAGCATGCGGGGGTCTCTTCTCTGATTCTGAACTTGAATCAACGTATTAGTTTTGTTACGAGCGTACGAAATGTTTTCTTCTGTCAAAACTTCCGATAGGGCGGTTTCTATATCTATAGGTCCTCTTGATCGAACTATTGATCCCAGTGGTTCTTTCAATCCTGAGAGGAATGCTTTCAGTGTGAGGTTATCGTATAAGGTTACTTTGACAGCTCTCACTTGGGCATTTGCTTCATTGCATGAAAGGTTTGAAAGGAGAAGGCTTCTCATATCTTGGCATCGAGAACCATATTGTTGCGGTGATTCGTTGTTTTCTTGTTTCAAAAGCATCAAGTCTCGAAGCAGTGAATTTTCGTCCCTTTGGTCGGCGAAATTGCGTTGAAGTAGACTGCGGAGATCTGGCCATGTTTGGATTTCTCTTGATCCGGTGATGACTTTTGCTCTCCCTGTGAGTTTATTTTTGATAGACGTTATCAAAAATTTATTGAGGAACGCTGTTGGTTCTTCTCTCTTGTAGAACTGGTTCACTATAAGGTCACAAGCTTCGATAAAATCCGCTAGTTCTGCTGGTTCGCCTTCAAATTTGGGAATGGCATCCAAATAACTTGTTTGAAAAGCAGCCATCTCGTCAATAACGATATTCGAAATTAAATCAGCAAGTTGGTCAACTTCAGACATAGAAATGGGACAATGGGGAAAAATCAATGGATAAATATTGGGAAATGAGCAATCACTTACATCAAAATATGTAGAATCCTCATTGGTCCAATTGGTCCTATGGTGGTAATCCAAAAATGTTCTGATAATCCAATGAATTGATTGGCACTGATAATCCAATACACTGATAATCCAATTCACTGATAATCCGATAGTTCACAATTAACTGTCCTTAGTTTTTACACTTCAATGTTCAATTTCCAATAATTGATCAGTTCTTATCCGTAATTGGAAATAACTTCGACGATTTTGTTCGAAATCTTCCGGTTCGCGATATAGTAATGGATAAGCGTCGATATTAGATCGCTAAGGGCCACTACTATCCTACAACGACTGCGCCAATTAAGTTTGGGAGCTCTCGAAAACCGTTTTTAAAAATAAAACTTTATTTCGAAAATTACTCAGAATGAATTATAACTATATTTCGTTGGCAATGTAAAAGCCGAAAGTACAATTATAACTGAATAAAAATGAGATGAACTCGTATTTATAACATTAGATAAATCTGGGTGAAAAATGCAGCGTCGTTGAATTCCCAGTATCCAGCGTGTGACACCTGATGCGAATGCACTCTGAGGCTGGCTCTTATCTTTTCTCCTAGCATAGGTAGTCTGTACATAACACCCGTTAATCAATCGCATTGCATAATACATTCTGATGATTTATTCTATTATAGATAAAATGGTTACAAATTCATAAAGATAAACTGAAATTTAAATTGTTCCTGAATCTTGACTGGAATGACTTTGAATTTGAATGACTATTGACAGTTTATCAGTTGTCACTTGAATATGATTTTATGGTATGGTCCGAAAGTAACCGGTACTAATCGTGATTTTTTGACAGCGGCCACCTGAAAAACTGAAAACAGTGGGTACTTTCGGAACATATGCTGTTTGTTGGTTTCAAATTCAAAACGAACAAATAGACAACTGCAAGATGCATATATTCCTGGTGAAATGACTTGTATACCAGTACAATGTTAATGTTTTCGTCAAAACGCTCGACTTACGGCTCACTTGGAAACGACATTATCCAGGAAAATTCACATTCTTGAAATTTCTTTACAGATGGCGTCAAGCTGCAACTCTATACACATGATGTTATGAAGTCTGACGAAATTTCTATTAGCGAATTCTCTAGAACAACTTGTGCAGAGTCAATGTGTTACGTGTTACTTTCTTTTCTCAACACTCTACCTAATAAAGGATAAAGATACACGAATTTTGTCAGAAATTGCACGAAATCTCACCTTAGAATTCGCTATATTTTTTGTTTGTTTCTGTTAAGACGTTAATACAGATATGCATCTCGATACATATATTACAGATAGATGCATTTGCTTTATATTCTCGATATATGTTATTAGAAATTATTGATACCAGAATTCGTAGAAATTCTTACTATTTGATGAGATTCTTTGAAATATCGGTATCGACGTGAGAGGTAGTGGAGTTGGATTATAAAATGAAAAAATAGTACGTCAATATTGTCAATTAGTACGTTTATTGAGCATTTAATTCGAAATGAATTCGACCCTCAATAGTCCAGATCAACCAGAGTTATTTCAATTCATGAGGAAGATTGCTATAGTGTAGGCTATTATGGTGCTTCACAAGTAGATCGTATTTAAAAACACTCTCCTGAAAGAACTTTTATTCTATGATTTTAAATTAAATTTTTTTATCGCATCTTTTTCTGGGCATGCAATAACCATTGTCACTATTGCTAGAGCTTGGGATAGCTATGTTGAACTGGTAAATTCTGAAAAGCAATCAGCAAATAACAAAATAATAACTTCTACCAAAGTAAAAACTCAGCAAGATGAACTTTGTTTTTATCAGCGTCACAAAATAATCTCGCGTTTTATTGACCAGTTGTTGAACTTGAGTACATGTGTTTTGAATGTTTCGTACTAACCATCGAAACTTGATATAAATAAATAGATGATTGATTATTTCGTTCCCAAAAAATACAACACCGTTTGATATCCATTATAGAACACTATTTAAAACAGCACTTGAATTAAATACTAAACAAACGGATAACAACTAATTATTGAAAGTAACGGCATATAAACGACAAATAGCTACATAAATCACGGTAAAGAATTGATCTGGTATACACAAATAGCTGGTTAAAAGGAGCAGTAAAATTATAGAAAACTTCTAGCAAAATTCGTATAAATTGGAATGTAAAGGTCAAAAGATGACAGAACTCGATTCTTGCACCATCTACTGGAAATCGCAGTGAATTCCGTGGATGGCACCAGGGGCCCTTATTCTTGAATCACACATTCGCTGAACGTAGACGTTGTTGCTAGGCAGAGACCAATCAGATCTGTCGTAGCTTAGCAACAGCGTATACGCAGCACTGCGAGTGATTCAAGAATAGGGCCCCAGCAGGAATATATGCATCTTGAACAAGATGCCTAGCCTAATGCCTAAGGCATCTTAATCTTGGACAACTCCATATGATGGCCAAATGCGCCGGGAGGAAGCAAACTACTGTATCATTCTCATTGTAGTTTTCGATTTGAGTTGCTAGATTCTTTTTTCTCCCCAGGTCATTCCTTCCAACTCGATCGACAAAAAAAATTGGTGTGACTTGAAAAAAAGTTGGGAATATTTTACTGAAGAATTTTATGTATCGATGTCATTTTAAACCTCCGTAGAGGTACGGAAGTGTTTGTTTCAGAAGGAAATAACAGACATTTTCAACTTTTTTTTTCAGAATCGTCCTCTATATTAAAATGTTGATGCTGGATTTTTTTTACCTCACAGCGTTTTCGTTACTCTTCTCCAACAACTTCTGTGCGGAGAAAAATAAATTTAAAAAATTGTTTGAGCTTATGTGGCAATTTTTTATGAAAAACTTGCGTTTGTTGGGATCGGAAAATCAGACACACACTAATATTTGGAATGAAAAACCGAAAAATGATTCGTGAAGGGCTGGAATTTTCTGATGACCTTAAATTGAAGCGGTTTTGGATAATTATCCGTATATGGAAAAATGGTGAATTAAAAAAAATTTCAAGATAACGTGTGAGTCTTGAACAATATTTACGCCATTTTCGTCCTCATCAAATACCTATTTGGTCTCCGATTGTAGTTTTGAATCGATTTCAATATAATTTGACGGTGTCTGAAAATTGTTTATGCCATATACTGAGTCGTTGTATTCACATGTTTGGTATCGAATCGATTTGAATATGAATTGACGGTGTCCTATATTGTATATGGGATAACTCGAGGTATATCTGACGTATTGAAAATTGTTTAAATATTGTGCTTTTTCGAGATTTTTTCAATGCGACAGCAAAAATTAGTCAACCCTACGTTTGCATTCTCTATAGGCTTCATACTTTCGATTAGTATAAAATTTCACCAAACCAGTGAAATTAAAAAAAAATTAATCTTTAATCACTCATAGTCTAGGTTGAAATTTTTCAGTCAACCCATTTGCAATATATTTAATGGCATATTCATTTGGATATAACATACTTTTCATTCATTCTCCAGACCGGTGCGAATTACTAGTATCGATTCACTTGTTTATACCTGCCTACCCAAGAGTCGTGACAGGAAAAAAATAGACAACTCCACGTTTGCTTATTCTATAGGCATAATACTTCTGATTGTTATGGAATTTATCTATTAACCAAACCAGTTAAATTGTTCGATAAAAAACATTTTAATCGTTAATTATTCATAGTCTTGACTAAAATTGTTTAGTCATTCCATTTGCAATATATTTATTGGCACATTTAATCAGATATAGAATACTTTTCGTACATTAACCAGGACGGTGGAGGTCGTTCTATAGCGGGATCTTATACTAGTAGGCCCGCGAACAAGTTTTCAACGTAAGCGTGAACAATGCAAAACAACGCATGCGCAGCTGTCAATTTGTACGTTTACGTTAACATTCTCGACAGCACTTCAACTCTCTATTACAGTTGTACACGGTACGACTATCTTAAAAGTTCTGCATTTGCGCTGAAAATAATTACAGTGAAAATCAATTTAGAGATTGTGGATACTTCGAGTGTATCTCTGTTGAACAGCAATATCTAGTAGTAATGGTTGGGTATAATTTGGGAAACGCAAGCATCGTTATGTTTCTTCACAAGGATTGCTGCAAAAAGGCAATGTTTGTTTTAACTACTCATTGAAATTTTAGGAGCATTTCCGACAATAAAAATATACGGACCTTGAGCGACCTAGAGCGCTATCATAGTCGAGCTGTTCAAAAGATAAAATTCAAGGACGCGTGAACAGTAAATGCCTGCATAGCCACGCCTTCTAAACTGAAATAAATGAAGAACTGTTTACACTGTACTGTACTCATTTGTACTTTGTATTTACGTGTGTTACGTTAATTGAATAATATGGATCCTCTTTCACCTCCAACCTCCAAGAAAAAGAAAAAAAAAAGACATTTAACTGTAGAGGAAAAAGGTGTAATAATGAACACTTATAAAAAAGCATCCCAAGAGTTGATGGGAGGACGACGCGGCGACGTTTTTGTTGATTGGTGTAAATCGGACTTGTAACATTGGGGAGAGGAACATTCAAAGAGTGCGTGCCGTTCACGTGATCATTCTATCTTTCCAGCGGCTACACTATAGATCCTGTAGCTGAGAAAATGGCTAATGAAACGATAAAGTGCTATTAGTCGAAACTACTGTGGTAGTTATTGAATGGGTTTGAAGTTATTTTCGTGACACGGATACTTCTTCTTTTATGAATGCGTTGGTGTCTACACGTTAGCGGGGATCTAAGTGAGTTGGTACTTGTAAGGCTCATAGCACACGAGCGGTGAAAGAAGAAAATTATTTTACATGTGTTCAAATACAAGCTGACACAGGTACCGGCGCCGGCTATTCTGTCATTGATTTCATCATTCGCAATATTCACTCGAAAATTGATCACATTCCGCTTAAAATTTTATGTTCAGATTCATTTTTCTTATTTTTAAAAAGCCCATTGTTCAAATTGATATAATTTTGCGTTTACTTCCATCACCAACTTGATCATCGACTGACCGTTGCTTATTTGATAGGACATAGCGTATGAGTGAGACAGGAGTTCTTCTCAATCTTCTCATCACGAGATCACAGAACACCCTATCTACACAGAAGCGCAACTTGAAGGCGGTCCCTTCGATCTTTTGGGGTCAATTTTCCGTAACCTTGATTTAAAGCTTGGCTTGTGTAATGTCATTTCTTGGCGGTAAATTCAAACTGTCGGTTGATATACAGTTCAAGTGATACACCTTTGTAAACTTTCTAGACTGAGCATTTCTGCTTCTGAACTGAAATTGGGGCAGTTTTAATTCCATTTGAAGATACGACCCTAGGAAGCTCTTAATAATTTAGAACTTACATTTCCCCTATCAAATTCGTCTAAATGTTTCGTTGATCGGCAATCCAAATTCCCTTATTCTCAACAAATATAAACGGAGAATTTGGATAATTACCAAAATAATTTCAGTGAATGGGCTTATTGTTTTTTTGCACCTTTAAAAAAGAGTAGATAGAAAAGTGTAGGCAGTTATTTAATGTTCAAATAGTTTTAATCAACTGAATTTTGCAGGAACGAACGTTTAAAACTACTCTGATCATGCTTTCATCCGATATTAATGAAATTTATCAGTAGTAATAACCCAAGGAGATTGATAATTGTTCGAAAATTTTATAACACCCTCACAATACAAATGTGAGGTTGACAATAATATACAAGCCAAGCAATTCGGTCGGAACGCTTCAGTTGCGCTTCTGGTTGGTTGGTTGGTTATTGCGTTAATGGGTGCGTCCTTGGACATATACCCAACGTCACGTAATGATTATATAAGATAGGAACGAGTGCGCTAACCAAGCGCGTCTGGGATGTCCCAAGCTCGCTCCCGTTATTGCTTGCTTACAACAAAAAATAGACTGTTCACACTCCACCCTCCCTCCGCCACATCCGGTGGCATCGAGCCTGGTTACTCGCGTGAAGAGAAGAGGGTGTATAATTAAGTTAAAAACTAGGTCAAAAACACGACTATCACAGACACAAAATGGAGTCCCGACTCCGCCAGGCATCCTCGTACCATCTATGTGAGCAGATACGTCTGCTCACTACCACGGCCGAAGCGGAACTTTGCGCTTTGCGCTAATTATAATTCTCGTTCACACAAAAAGGTTTTTAAAAACTTTTTATTTGAACAGAGTAACAACTTAAAACTATGAAATATAAGTACTGTCGAATATAATTCAATTGATCCTATTTATATATAAATTATTGCCGACTTTGCAGATATCAGCATAAATAATTGATGTCGTCTTCGGGTCATCGAACAATATCTTGCTGATGTAAGGGGTTATCGAACTGTAACTTCTCCATCCCCTGGGGAAGTCTTGTAAGGGACGAACAAGACTGAAGATGATGCTTCGTGTTCGGGAACTGGATCTTCCTCGGATGGTTCTTTCTTCGTTTGCCTTTTCAATCTATAAAATACGTATAGAATGAAGATGGTGAGTGAAATATAAATGGGAGTCATCCAGAAATGGCTGAAATCAGATTGCCTGGTTTCTTCTGGGATGAGTTGTAATCTTTCTTCTTCCAGAGTCAAATGTTGTAGTTTTTCCAATGGAATCTTGTCCAGTTTCAGCGGTTTGAATTTCAACGAAGAGTTGATGTGGGCTGTCTTGATATTCGGTAAAGTGAGGGGTTCGTCCAAGATGACCGTTTTGGAGTTTATGAAGGCTTCGTTGTTGGTTTTGAATTCACATCCTGGTGGAAGTTTTATCAGGTGCACTCCCTCCAGAACCATTACTTTCGTGCTGGAACAACGAGTCGAGATCTTCGTGGCTTGTGGAAATATTCCTATGTAATGGGCTTCTGACATCTCCAGAATCAGGGTTGAATTCATCGAAACTGGAATGTGTTCACATCTTGCTTCTTCATCTGTTATTTCCAGCATCTGGGTGACACAGTCAGGGGATCTGCCAGTATCTTGAAGGAAATTTTCTTCACAAAGGTATTCGAGGCCAATTCGTTCACAAGGTGAATTCAGGTATTGATAGAGATTGTCATGTATTGTTATAGTTGTTCGAGTGATATGATTATTATTAAGACACATCTGGCAACGCTGCCAGGTCAGTCACAAAACGGTTCTCAACTGTATCGCGTCGCGCTCCTTCAAATATAATAATACTGTGTTAGTTTGAATATTGATTATAATAAAGAGAACAATAAAAAACACAAACATCACTTGGTGGCAGCGGTAAAGTGCGCTTAGGTTATCTGAAACATTCAAAAGCCAGGCCAATAAAAAACATTCCCTAGCTGTTTTTGAGTCGTTCGCCGAAAATACGAAATAGATTTGTTGAACAGTGTTGTCGGATTGTGCGGTTCGCGGAAGTTAAAAAAACAGTTTTGTAACTTTCGTGTTTGAACTGTTTTGAAGTTATTGTGCTTACGTTGGAGCTATAAGTGCTAGAAAAGCTAATACTTCTTGGAAAAAAGTGACTCACTCAACCTGCAAAATGGGTGAAAGTAGCAGAACGCCAGAAATAATGAATTTCAGCGGGAATAATTTATCTGCTACGTGGAAACTTTGGAAACAAAAGTTTGGATTATATCTTCTTGCTAGTGACAAGAATAAAAAAGATGACAAGATCAAGGTAGCTCTGTTATTAAATTTTATTGGAGATGAGGGTTTGCAGGTGTATAACACATTTGAATATGAAAATGATGGTGACAAAGACAAACTTGATATTGTTCTAGCCAAGTTTGACTGTTACTGTAACCCCATAAAAAACCTTGTGTATGAACACTTCAAGTTTTTTAGAAGAGACCAACTTCCCAATGAAAATATAGATCAATTTGTTACCGCTTTGAGGCAACTTGCAGCGTCTTGTGAATTTGAACAAAAAGATGTATTGATTCGTGATCGTATAGTACTTGGTGTTCGCGATTCTCGAATCCAAGAAAAATTGTTACAATTTTCGGATTTGAAATTATCTGAAGCGATAGACATCTGTCGATCTATGGAAAGTAGTGTTGCTACCCAAAAAGAAATTTCCAAGGAAACATTAAATGTGAATGCAGTCCATAGGAAAAATCAACATGTACAGGGTGACCAACTGAAGTGTTCCAACAATGGTGACCAAGGAAGAAGCATGGCATCATCAAGTCGGCCTTATACTACCACTAGGTGTTGGCACGGTAAAAAAACAGTGGGAAAAGGTAACTTTACTCATGTTCAATGTACTAATTGTGGACTAAGACATCCAAAGGGTAAGTGTCCAGCATATTCACGCCTTTGTTCGTTTTGTAAACTACGGGGACATTACCGTAACTTTTGTCCGAATAAAAGTTCTGTTTACGAGGTCACAGAAACGGATTCTGAAGATCACTGTGTCTGTGATTGTGACTGTAATAACTATTTTGAGAAACTTTCTATCAGAGAAAGTTCGGACAATGACTCTGAAGACTCTTCTCAAGTGGTTTGGTCAGTGACGCAACGTAGTGTTGACTCAGTTGAATGGCTTGAAATTCTTTCAATTAATGGACGTGAAATCAGTGTAAAAATTGACACCGGTAGTCAAGTCAATATTTTGAACTTCAGTGATTTCGACAAGCTGAACATTGACGATTGTAAATTGTCGCCGGTTTCTTCAACGTTATGTTCATATTCAGGCCATAAAATAGATGTCATTGGTCAAATTTATTTGGAATGTACATTCAAAAACAGTTGTCAAACATTTCTGTTTTTCGTTCTTGAATCAAATGTGCCTAAATCTATTTTGGGACTTTCCGCAGCTCAAAAATTGGATATCATCAACTCTAAATCGGTGTTGGCAGTTACAAAAACAATTTTTGATGATAGTAACCTGCAACAGATTTTAGACAAATATCAATCTGTATTTTGCGGAATCGGTAAAGTGAATCGAGAAGTGAAAATTACTTTAACTGAGGATGCAATTCCTCGTATAACTGCTACGCGTAAAGTGCCAATCGCTTTGAAAGACAAAGTTAAAGAAAAATTGGATCAGTTAGTTGCGCAAAACATTATAGTTCCCGTCACCGAACCTACTGATTGGATTCATCCAATTGTAGTGGTACCGAAAAATCAGGGTTCCGATATTCGCGTGTGTATGGATCCTCGTAATCTAAATCAATATATTAGAAGGGAGAGATTCCAAATACCTACTCAAGACACTTTATTTTCTGAACTTTCGAATGCGAAATATTTTTCGCTACTTGACGCGTCATCAGCCTTTCTTCAACTACCACTAACATATGAGAGTTCCTTACTGTGTACGATCACAACTACCTATGGCAGGTTCAGATATCTACGTTTGCCGTATGGACTTTCCTGTGCTCCGGAAATTTTCCAACGTTTTGTTTCTGATATGTTGTCCGGGATTAAAGGTGTGATCTCGTATTTCGACGATATACTGGTTTTTGCTAAAACTTTGGAAGAACACCACCAAAATCTCGAGATAGTTCTGAGGAAAATTCAAGAAAGTGGATTAACACTCAACTTACAAAAATCTAAGTTCTGTGTAAAACAAGTCAAGTTTCTTGGACATCAAATCAGTAGCAACGGTATTTCACCAGATATCAATAAAACAAAAGCTATATCTGATATGAGTCCCCCCAAAAATAAAAAAGAACTTCAAAGGTTCTTAGGAATGGTAGTTTATTTAGCAAAATTTATTCCCAACTTGTCGCAAGAAACAAATATATTGAGGAAACTGTTGAGTGACAGATTTGAGTGGCAATGGACACCAACGGAACAAAAAAGTTTCAGCAAAATAAAACAGTTAGTTTCTTCAGCGACAACTCTAGCATATTTCGACCCTAACAAGGAGGCAACTCTATCAGTGGATGCCAGCCCTTATGGGCTAGGAGCTGTTATTACTCAAGATGGAAAACCAATAGAATATGCTTCTGTGTCATTAACAGCATGTCAACAGCGCTACAATCATATTGAGAAAGAGCTGCTAGCTTTGGTGTTTGGCTGCGAGCATTTTCATTTTTATTTATATGCTCGAGATTTCACTGCAGAAACAGATCATCGTCCGTTGATAGGTCTTCTGAAGAAAAATTTAGATGATATGTCTCCCCGTATCCAGAGACTTGCTATTCGTCTACTACGGTATCATTTCAAACTGGTTTATGTTCCTGGAAAGCTACTAAAAATTCCTGACACTTTAAGTCGTGACCCCCTAGCGAACACGATTGACACTAGCTACCTGGATACAAATTTGCGTGTATACTCTGTTCTTTCAACCTCTAAAACGAATGAAGAGAGGCTCCAGCAAGCAATCGAACAAGATGATATTCTTAGAACAGTCAAACATTATGTACTAAACGGTTGGCCCACGCATAAAAGTCGTGTGCTTCCTGAGGTGAAAAAATACTGGGACATCAGAAACGATATTTTTGTTCATGGAAATGTGCTATTTTTCCACAAAAGATTGATCATTCCTACTTCTTTACGACAAGAGTTTTTAAATATCCTTCACCAGTCTCATCAGGGTATTGTTTCGTGTAAAAAACGAGCTCAAGAAATCATATATTATCCTGGACTTTCTTCAGATATAGAAAAATTAATAAGTCACTGTGAAATATGTCAGAAATACTCAAAAAGTAATACAAAGGAACCTATGACTCCGCACAACGTTCCAGTTCTACCCTGGCAAAAAATTGCCATGGATTTTATGTCTCTAGATTCGAACAATTTTCTAGTACTTGTTGACTATCATAGTAAGTTTGTCGTAGTTAACAAACTTATCAGTAAAACTGCTTCAAGTTTAATTTCCTCTCTGAAAAATATATTTTCATCACATGGGCTACCAGAAGAGATATTTTCAGATAATGGCCCCCCATACAACTCCCACGAGTTTTACTCGTTCGCTGAAAAGTACTGTATTCAGTTAAATTCGTCCAGTCCTTACTACCCCCGCAGCAACGGAATGATTGAACGTACAATACAGACTGTAAAAAGTCTTATAACAAAATCAATCCAATCGAAAGAAGATCCATTTCTGGCAATCTTAAACTACAACTGTACTCCTAAACAAGATTTACCTGCTCCTTGTCTATTGTTGATGGGAAGAAGACTGAGGACTACTCTGCCTGTGAGCATTGATCTGCTGAAACCAACCTGTGTTCCAGAAAATGTCAAAGAAAAACTTGAGTGCAGAAATGAAAAACACAAATTTTATTTCGACAAACATTCAAAGAAACTTCCTGAACTAGTACCTGGGCAGAATGTATTGATGCAAAAAGAGAAGAGAAAATGGCAACCTGGAGTAATCCTTAACAAAGCAGGCCCGAATGATTTCATTGTAAAAAGTAACCACACTAATTACAGACGTAACCGAATTTTCCTGAGACCATTTAATATTGCTAAAACTTCACCAGAAAATGAACCTGAGATTAGTGTGGCACAAAAAAGACTGTCAATTGGTCCTACATATTCACCGCCTGAACGGGATCCTACAGCGAAATCAGGAAATGACACAATTCAATGTGTAAAAACCAGATATGGAAGACTTATTAAACCCCCAGAAAGACTATCTTACTAAGAGGCCCCAAGATTGTGTATTCGGTTGAATATTCTTTATTTTTCATGTATTTTCTATTTTTTCTTGAAAAGGGGCGTGTCATGTATTGTTATAGTTGTTCGAGTGATATGATTATTATTAAGACACATCTGGCAACGCTGCCAGGTCAGTCACAAAACGGTTCTCAACTGTATCGCGTCGCGCTCCTTCAAATATAATAATACTGTGTTAGTTTGAATATTGATTATAATAAAGAGTTACCTAAGTGTTAACTGAGTAGCGTCTATTATTGTCTGAACAATAAAAAACACAAACATCACTGAGATAAGGACTTACTGTTAAGTAAGGAGTAGGTGGAATGATTATCGTCGAATTTTGTGTAGGAATGGGAAATAAGTGGAAGTAGGTGAATGTATCGGGGAATATTAAGGGAACATGAAGGATGAAAACGATTTTACGATCCGTGTGGTAGGGGGGTCTTTATCTTCATGGAAATACTGACGGAAGCAATCTTCAAATATATCGCTGATGATGTCATCCGCAGACTCAGGAACTTCTGATGGAGGATGGTTGAATAGAGATGCCTTGTCGTCTTCGTAATTTGCTTCATGAAGCTCCTTCGTGTGTATCTCTATTCTGGAGAGCGCATCGGCGGTAGACCACTTCGTAGTCATACTCTTCTAGCTTCAGGCGCCATTGGACAAGTTTTGAATTTGGATCTTTTAAGGAGAAGAGCCACTGGAGGGGTCGGTGATCTGACAGAATTTTGAATTTTCTTCCGAAAATATACGGTCGAAAATATTTGGTAGCCCAAACGATTGCTAGCATTTCCTTTTCGATGGTGGAGTACTTCATTTCAGTTTCATTCAGGGTCCTGGATGCGTAAGCTATTGGTTTGTCTTTTCCTATGGGGCCTTGGGATAGAACGGCTCCTATGGCGAAATTACTAGCGTCTGTGGTCAGATTAAAGGGCTTTGTGAAGTCCGGGTACTGTAGTAGCGGTTCGTTGGTAAGCAGGTTTTTGCAGGTTTGAACACATTTTAGGAATTCTGGCGTATGTTCTATATGGCCATCTTTCTTAAGACAGGAGGTTAACGGTTTGGTTGTCTTGGCGAAGTCCTTGATGAACTTCCTGTAGTACCCTAGGAGTCCGAGGAATCCTCTGATCTCTTTGACAGTTCGAGGTACAGGGTAGTCCATGATTGCTTTGACTTTTGCTGGGTTTGGTTTTATCCCATTTGGAGTGACGATATGTCCTAGAAAGCTGACTTCTTTTTTCAGGAATTCGCACTTGTCCACTTGTATCTTGAAACCAGTTTCTCGTAGGCGTTGGAAAACTTTTGTAAGGTTAACCATGTGCTCCTGCAGAGATGTAGAGAAGATGATAATATCGTCCATATAAACCAAGCAGATAGTCCCTTGTAGGCCCTTTAGGACGTTGTCCATAACCCTTTGAAAAGTCGCTGGAGCATTTTTCAGTCCAAAAGGCATCCTCAGGTACTCGTAGTGCCCGTTTTCGACGTTGAATGCGGTCTTAGGGATGTCTGCCTCTGCCATTTCTATTTGGTGAAAGCCGCTTGCCAAATCCAGGGTAGTAAAATATTGACATCTTCCCAGTTTGTCGAGGATGTCAGAAATGTTCGGAATCGGGTAGCGGTCGTCTATTGTCTTCTCATTCACCTTGCGGAAATCCACAACGATACGCCATTTTGCTTTTCCAGAGGCGTCCGTTTTCTTGGGAACAACCCAAATTGGTGAAGACCAGGGAGATTGGCTAGGTCTGATGATACCTTGGTCCAATAACGAAGATATTTGCTTCTTGACTTCTTCTTTATGCACGTATGGATATCGGTATGATTTGGTGTAAACTGGAATTTCGTCCTTGGTTCTTATATGGTGTTTGACCTGATTGGTGAATGTGAGAGAGGAATCTGGATGGTGAAAAATGTCGGCATATCTTCTGCATAATTTTCTGATGTGCATCTCCTCTTCTGGATTGAGATGGTCTGTTCTGATTAGATCATCTATATTGTTGATCGGGTTTATGTTTCCTGATGGGATTATATCAGCGGAATAGATATGATGCTCTTGAAGATTTATGGGGTTGCTGTGTACTGGTTCGGCTAGAACTATTTGGAGTTTTTCTGGACTGAAGTTGACAATTTCCGTCCAGGCTAGATGGTCACAGGCATCGGTGAGAGCTTCTCGGATGTAAGCGCCTTGCAGTTCTTGTCTTGGTATCATGATGGTTCCATTCTTCTCTTTTACCGGTAGTCGTACTTGCGTCACGCTGTCTGGCTCCAATTGAATAGAGTAGAACTGAGTCTTATTGGTTTCGTAGTACTGGATTGGGAGAGAGGAGTGCTCGGTTGAAAGGAAGGATTCAGGGAAATTCAGTTCAGCTTTGAGAAATTTCAGATTGTCGAGTCCAATGAGGCCATCGAAAGTTTTGTGGAATTTGAAAAGGTAGAATTTGAGAGTACCATTTGAGTTGAACTCAGGAAATATGGGAATTTCTGCACTGTAATCTTGAGAATAGTTTTGGAAAATGGAGGTGACGACAAAGGGATCTTTTTTTATGCAATCCTTGTAATGTTGGAAAGCTAAATCGGGATTGAGGAAGGATTTTGTTGATCCGGTGTCAATGAGGAGTTTGAGAGGGGGATTTGAAATGGTTATATAGGGAAGTTCTCTTTTGTCGTCGAAGGTATGCAGTTCCACTATGTTTCTGGATTTTGTCTTGGATCCAATGGAAAATTTACATCTGGCTCCTGTTGGTCTTCTTGAACCTGGAATTCTTCAGTTGTTTCTTGGTTGGGATAAAAATAGGTTTCTTCATCGTAATAGGGGTTCGCTTCATATCCAAAGTCTTCGTCGTGCTGCTCAATGTTGAACATGGGAGCTGAATTGAAATTTGGTCTTGCTTGGGGTTGGGTTCTCATGCTCCTTGTTGGTGCTCCATAAGTATTTCTCGTGCTGATGCTCATTGGTGTTGGTTCTTGTCCGTTCTGCCTATTTGGTTGATTCTGTGCAAAACGTTGTGGTTGGACTGAAGGCCACATTTGTCTCTGTTGAGTGTTTGGTTGCCAATGTGGTCTAAAGGTCGGTTGTTGAAGCTGTGGTTGTGGTCCCATTGGTTGGTGAGATTGTTGTACAGGTCGTTGAAAGTGTTGCATGGGTTGGTGCATCCGCTGTGGTATTGGATGTTGGGCATATTGGTGATTTGTAGCTCTTTGTGGAGTCTGGAGTGGTTTCTTGGAGACTTGTGGGGGTCCAAAGGTCCTTTGCAGATAACGGATATTATTTTCCTCTTGAATGTACTGCATAGCTGTTGCCAAGTCTAGTGGTTTCATTGCTCTTATGGTGGATCCCATGGGTTCTCGTAGTCCGGCTAGGAATGTTGTTAGAGCTTGTTGTTGGAAGAAATTCTTCTTGCTGGTCTTTATCGTATTGTCGGCAGTGTGTAATTCGATATAGTTTGATATTGTGTTCAAAAGTCCCATGACTTTTTCGTAAAAACGTTGTGGGGTTTCATTCTGATCTTGTCGCAGGTTTACCAAATCTCTTGTCAAGGAATTTTCGTTCCGTTGGTCAGCAAAGTTTTGGATTAAGGTTCCTTTGATGCTGTTCCAGTCACTACATCCATAAACTGAGATGACATCTTTGGCTCTGCCTCGTAGTTTGTTGAGTAGTCCTTGTATCAATATATGGTTCTGGAAACAACCGGGATCTTCAGTATTCCAGTATTCATTCAGCAGCATTGTTGATACGTTGATAAACTGGTATAATTCATTTGGGTTTCCATCGTATTCGGGTACAATCCAAAAATTCTTCAGGTCGAACTGGTTTGCCGTGTTTATGGAATTTGGGTTTGCCATGTTGATGGGATTTGTAGGTTGGTCAGTTATTTGAGTAATAATTGGTGGGATAGAATTGGTATTTGGAAGTTGATTTGATAGAACTAAGGTAGGAGGACGTAAAATATTATTTGCAATTGGTGATGAGGTTGGATTCATTTGTGCTTACAGGATGACGATGATGGCTCGTTGCATATTCGGTCACCAAAAATGTTCTGATAACTTATTCCTATGTCGATATTTCTTGATGGTCGGTAGTGAAGAGGTATTCTTGTCTACGGCCGAAATTCTTCTTGGAGTACTTGCTTCTCTATGGAACTTGGTTCGGAGAATAGTGGATAAACGTTTGAGAACGACGAGGATCTTCTAAGGGCTCTTCCACTATCCTAATGACTGCGCCAATTATAATTCTCGTTCACACAAAAGGGTTTTTAAAAACTTTTTATTTGAACAGAGTAACAACTTAACACTATGAAATATAAGTACTGTCGAATATAATTCAATTGATCCTATTTATATATAAATTATTGCCGACTTTGCAGATATCAGCATAAATAATTGATGTCGTCTTCGGGTCATCGAACAATATCTTGCTGATGTAAGGGGTTATCGAACTGTAACTCGCTTCTGTGTAGATAGGGTGTTCTGTGACGAGATCGCATCGCTCGCTTTACCCAGGTACGGCCCCAGTCATCGAAGTACATCTCATGCGTTTTCATTCTCGTTCGATTGCGTTCGAGAGAGATGAAAATCTAAGGGCACTCCGTCGCTAATTCACGGTAAAGTACCTCTAGCGATTTTATCATTTTCGTCATTTTCGAAGATTTCAGGTAGTTTTCATTAATAGGGCTTTGGTCGGATCGCCTTGGGTATCGCGAAATATTTCGCATTTTGAATCGTTCCCCGGACAGTAGGCAATTTAATATCAGAAGTGGCATCGTTCTCTGTTTATGGTTGTAGATCTGGAGGTTTTGACTGTCTTTGCAAAGTTCAGTTTTTGTGCTACGTGCATTCTCTTCACGATTTTTGATGCTCTCTGCATAAATTGCACTTTTGTGGATATATTGCCAAAGATAGTAGATGACATTCGAACCTTTGTAGTCGATTCCATTCATTCATCTGAAAGAGGTAGGACATTTTGAAAAATTAAATGATTGTTTTTTCTTGTGTTTTTTTCGTATTACAGTTTCATAATTTTAGGGTCCTTGTATACGGATATCGGATAAGTTTCGATTAAATGAATCACTGGTGAGTACACAGTAACGAATAAACTCCTATCACCCCTATAGCTTCAGTTGCTGATTCGAGAGAGTTCGAGTCAGGGTTGCGATATATTTATTTATCAACACCCGTACTCTAATAATACACTTATATGCCCACAACCCGTTTTATAATGAAATCCATTTCGATACAGATTTTCATTACGATACAGATTTTCAACCAATAGAAACCCATTAGGTATTTTTCAATCAAGCATGATGTGCAAGCTTTGCATTTGACATTTGTCAAGTCAAAATCGGTATAGGTATTGAACTTTTGAAGAATATAGCCAAACCTCGTTAATCATAACAAAATGTCTGATACCAGCGATATGGGAGAATTACCTTCGACACCTTCACTAGCAGAAATATAGTTGGAATGATTGAATTTTTTATTTGACAAATGCATGATTTATTTCTTTATTTTTCCAATCAAGTTGTCTGAGCTCTCCGTAGGCGAGCGGTCTAAGGCGCTGAGATTATAATAGTTAGTTGGACTAGTTGGAAGAGTCATGGGTTCGATTCCTGCCTCGAGTGATCTTTTTTTTTGATTGATTACAATTTTGTAGAATTTTCCAAAAAATTCGTTCAATTAGTATTATTGTGTGCAATAAAAATATAAATATAATATTTGTAGTTCCTCACTATTCATCGGGTGTAGATGAAATAGCGTATGCAACTCTCATGTAATGGTTATTAATACACTCGCATCAACCAGACGAAACTCACCTTCGGCTCGTTTCGTATCCCGGTTGATGCTCGTGTATTAAGAACCATCATTACATGATCGTTGCATAATAATACTATTATTGTTAGGAATAAGGTAGCAATGTAACCATAAAAGGATGAAATAAACATATTTTCGTGTTGTCTTTGTTTGTTGTTAATGCACTGAATTATGAGCATTTATTTTTAAGAGGCGCTGGTTCGAAACTCGCCAGGGCATACTTTTTTTATTTTTTTCTTTTCTTACTGTTGTATTTTTCAATCATACTTTTTGTTCCAGGTAGCAATGATATTTGGAATAATGGGAGCATGTCGAAGGCATGAACTACATGACCTGAAATGTGAAAATGTCAGGGATTTAAATGGAATCTTAATTTTTGATGTGGTGGAAACTAAAACGAAAGTACAACGAACATTCACAATAACCGGCAAATACTACGAAATTAGTAAAAAATATATGAATCTACGGCAGAAATCTTTCCCTGCCCAATCATTTTTCGTCAATTATGTTAATGGAAAATGCACAAATCAAAACATTGGTATTAATAAATTTGGTAATTTAGGAAAGCAAATAGAAACATATTTGAATCTGCCTGATCCGAATTTATATACAGGGCATTGTTTTCGTAGGATATCTGCAACAGTATTAGTTGATGCCGGTGGTGATATTACTGCATTGAAACGTCACGGTGGCTGAAAATCCAATTCAGTGGAAGAAGGCTACATCGAAAATTCGGTGCAAAATGAAATCCCCATCTCGAAAACGATAATGAACTCTATCGAGTCACATAATAACCAAATGAACGTGAATATTCCCTGTTCTTTCAGATCAGTAGCACCTGGAATACATTTTTGGAACAGTACTGTCGATAATCTAAATATTCATGAGGAATAGAATTAGTTATATATTTATTATGTTCAATGATTACAATTTTGTAGAATTTTCCAAGGAAAGATAGGTACGATTGTTTACTATTATTGTGTTCGATACAAATGAAAATGTAATAGTTATAGTTCCTCATTATTTATCGGGTGTAGGTAAAATAGCGTATGCAACTTCCATGTAACGGTTATTAATACACTCGCATAAACCATACGAAACTGACCTTCGGCTAGTTTCGTATCTCGGTTAATGCTCATGTATTAAAACCCTTTCGGAACTGGCGTACACTGTCGTGTACGTGAGTTTGATCATCACATATAGAGAATTTCTTATTGTGGAGCCCTTTGAACCCAATGTACACTTGAGTGTATACCTAATGGATGTTAGATGAGATATAAATGAACTGTCATCTATGAACGAATAACTGAAACTATCGACAAATTACCATCTTGGGAAGGCAGTTGGCGACATTTCACCGCAGGTCTCTCGAATATTCATTGTACTTGACACATAGTTTGAAATATATTCGAACGAATGATATAGTGTAACAATAAGGTTTCAAAGTGTGTGTTTTCCATATGTGTTTTCATAGATGATCGGGGCCTAAAGTTTTTGTGTAGGTTTTTTGGGACTGCCAAACGACTGTACACGACAGTGCACACTGGGATTCGACGGTTGAAAGGTAAGCACAAAATTCTAACCTTTTTTATTTTCAATTCGAGAGGAATCCAATTATTTCAGCGTTTTATCAAAAGATGGCTAAAAGGGGACTGTCTCATGACGAACTGTTTGAACTGATTCATCAAGACCTGTCAGATATTGAGATTTTTATCAGATTCTGGTATTTCTACGTGATTTCCAATGTTCTTCCTGCTAGTGCTAATTGAATGAAATTACAGATGTAATCGCGCCTCTTCGAGGAGACGACGTGGAAGATATTCTCCCAGAAGAAGAAGACATCGAGGAACAGATACCTGATGTCCATGAAATTGAATATGTTTCACAAAGTAAAACAAATGTCAGCGACAAAGAATATCCTTTGAGTAAATCTGCTCGAATAAAAAATCACTTCGAAAATAATGAATTGACGCTCAAAAAAGACATCTGTTGGCGAGAAAATGTTAGATATATTACTCCAAACATCACTTGGCACAGACCAAAAAAAGATGAAGTGACTGATCTTGAAAAGTCCTCTATATTTCTTTCGGCAGTATTTTACTCCTGAGCTTATCTCTTCCATGGTTGAGCATACAAATCTATACATTGTGCAGAAATTTATGAAGTGCCCACTAACAACGATAGATGAAATGAAGAGAGATCCATTGGAATACATTTATTGATGGGCAATCTTCATTATCCCAGAGTGAGATGTTACTGAGAAAATAGATTACGTGTGCCCATGATCGCCGATGCAATGCCTCGCAATCAATTTCACCGACTGCGAACAGCCTTGCATTTCGTGAATGTGCTAGGAAGGGACCCAAATTGCACGGAAAGAATGTGGAAAGTACGGCCATTGTATAACACCCTACGTGAACGAATGACCACCCTTCAATTGGAGTTGGAGCTGAGCATCGACGAGCAGATGATTCCCTTCAAAGGGAGGCTCAATGTGAAGCAGTATATAAAGGGAAAACCTTGTCCATGGGGTATCAAACTGTTCGCTTTGTGTGGGTTGAGTGGCCTGATGTATGATTTTCTCATATATCAAGGGAGTACAACTGAGCTGAATATTGAGCAGCAAGAAGTTTTTGGACTTGGAGCTTCAGTTGTACTGAAACTTTCTGAAAGGATCAATGAAGTCAACATACAACTTTACTTTGACAACTATTTTTTGAATTATAATTTATTACAGTATTTGAGAAATTCATACATTTACGCTTCTGGTACTGCACGGGTGGACCGTTTTGGTAGACCTCCCTTCTCTTCAAACACTGTAATGAAAAGTAAAGGCCGTGGATATGCGGAAGAACTCATCAGTAAGGATGGCCAAGTGGTGCTCACCAAATGGTTTGATAGTAAAAGTGTTGTCATGGCGTCCAACTACATGAGTCTGGGAGAGGCTGATTCATGCAAACGTTGGGATAAGGTGAAAAAAGAACATATTGTTAGAAATGATAAAAATCAACTCCAAACTTGAACGTATATTGAACGTGCGAACTATCCTCAACATCAACAAAAATAATCGATGAGTGGGCGATCTACATCAGGCATCGGGAATAACTGGCTGTCCGAATGTCGCCAGGGTCCCTTGACTGACAGCGACTCATCACTTCTTGCGCGGTGTTGCCAACACGTCCATCCTGACGTAGTCTTCGCTCTCGAAGATACCAGAAACATTACTTGGCAGCGGAGACATCCGCAACTCCAACTGAAACTGAAACATAAATTTTCAGACCATTATCTTTTCTTTCCTTCATTATAGTAGTGAGACCGCAGCCATCACTTCGGCTCTACCTCTAACGGGACAGAGACCGACACATATCCTTAAGATCATTCAATCACCAACAGTGAGACCGCAGCCATCACCTCGGCTCTACCGCTGACGGGACAGAGACCGGAAATTACACAAAAACAGATATGCAACAAATTTAGTTTTTCACAGTGAGACCGCAGCCATCACCTCGGCTCTACCGTTGACGGGACAGAGACCGGAAATTTTACAAAAACAGATATGCAATAAATTCAGTCTTTCACAGTGAGACCACAGCCATCACCTCGGCTCTACCGCTGACGGGACAGAGACCGGAAATTTTATGTAACTTTAGCAAAAACCGAATAAAACTCATCATAACTTGTAATACTAATACTCACGATCACAGTTACTTTCAACTGGCACCTCGCTCTCTAAAAATTCTAGAATTTTCTCCATGTCACATGACACAGCCCATTGAGAAGGCCAACGCCTCAGCTGTTCCTTTGCTGCTCTCGTCACAATATTTGTTCCAACCTTCTTGATTTCGAATCGATCACGATCTAAGCAAGCAACTACCTCGTAAGGTCCCAAAAATTCATAATCTGATTTGCTAATATGCATCTGTGAGTCCCGATGCATCAAAACAAAATCACCGGGTGAGAAATTTAAATTATTTCTTCGTCGTCGATTCACTTCATCTAGATTGGTTTTCTTGGACAACTTTTCAGCGACCCGTTTTCTATCTAATTCTCTGTCACGAATGGGCGATAAATCGGGAGAAATCTCTTTCAACAAAGCTTTAATGAGTGGGGTGCTACTTTTGATGCCAATCAGCAATTGTAATGGAGAAACGTTCGTACTTTTTTGAAATGTTGTGTTCAACACCAGTTGAATTTTCCACAAGTTGCTCGACCATTCTGACTTTACATGTGTTTCAATTCTTAATAAGTTTCTAATTGTTCGCATGTACCTTTCAACCTGACCATTGCCACGATGTACATCTGGAGTAACATAATGAAACTCAATTTTCCATTTGCTCAAATATTTTGGGAACGTGGTGTTTTTGAAAGAGGTTGCAGCATCTGTTATCAATCTCTTGGGGGTGCCAAAAAGAGATATGACAACTTGCAACTTTTCGCGAGCTTCGTGAGTCGTCACAGATTTCATGGGCATCAGAATACAATATTTCGTGAATGCGTCCACAACGACAAATATGTGTTTATAGCCCTCTGAAGAAACCGGAAGTGGACCTAAGCAATCTGCATGTAACGTATGAAATGGTTCATTCGGTTTTTCCACAGGGTAGATCAGCCCTTGTAAAGGACCTGATCGTGTTTTCTTCACAGCACAGACAACACAGTGTCGTATGTAATTCCGAATGAAATTTCGCATACGCGGAAACCAAAAATGCATTGCTACTGACTCATATGTTTTGTCAGTACCTATATGGCATTGCTCATCATGAAAAATTCTGAGTAAGCCCAAACGACTTTGCCTTGGAACAAAATACTGCAAATCAACTGTTTCATCGACATTGATTCGTTTATGATAAAGCAACCCATCTTTTTCTACATATTGATTGGGATCAAGTTTTCCATCTCGAAGCAATGTCAGCATGTTTTGGATTTCTTCATTTCCTTTCTGTTCTATGTAGGCCCAATTATTATGAGAAATACGGCGAACCGTGGTTGACGGATTTCTACTCAAGTAGTCGACATGTGGTAGATTTTTCCCTTTTCGGTAAACAATGTCGAAATTGAAATCCTGCATATACACCCACCATCTAGCTACACGAGGAAGCAAATCTTTTTTTGTAGCCGTAGCTTTCAAAGCATTGCAATCGGTGACCAACGTAAATTTGATACCAAGCAGATATGTTCGAAAATGTTTTAATGCTTCCACTACAGCCAACGTTTCGAGTTCATATGAATGGAATTTGGACTCACTATCAGTAGTTCGTTTACTAAAATATGCTACAACTCTGGGCTTATCCTCATACTTCTGGATCAAAATCGCACCATAGCCCAGACTACTAGCATCGGTGTGGAGCTCAGTTGGTTGAGCAGGATCATAGACTACTAAAAGGGGTCTTGAAGTTAAATGACCAATCACATAAGATCTTGCCTTTTCTTGATCTTGGCCCCATTCAAATGGCACATTATTTTTTGTAAGCCTAGTAATGCAAGCTGTTCGACTTGCAAAATCTGGAATGAATTTTCTGAAATATCCAGCGAGGCCCATGAATTGCCTTACTTGCTTCACGTTCTCAGGTACTGGGGAATCTAACAATGCCTGAATTTTCCGTGTGCCAGGTCGAATACCCTCACTCGAAATTTCTCTACCCAGATAATCGATGGAAGATTGAAGGAATTTGCATTTGCGGATATTCAACGAAAAACCGTCTAATTGCAAGGCGTCTAGGACTTGTCGCAAGAATAATAAACCTTCATCAAGGTTTTTGCTCGGAATCAAAATGTCATCCATGTACACTAAAGCAATATTGTCTTTCAGAGAACCCAGAGCTAAGTGCAGAGAACGCTGAAATACCGCTGGTGCATTGGCCAAACCGTACGGCATTTTCAGGTACTCGTAATGGCCGTTTGGGACAACAAATGCGGTTTTGTGAATAGATTCTTCGTCGATTGGTATCTGATGAAATCCCGAGGCCATATCCAATGATGTAAAGAAACATCCTTTACCCAAACGATCAAGTTGGTCATCGATTAATGGGAGGGGGTAACGATCTTTAATAGTGTGCCGGTTCAGCTCTCGAAAATCAACGCACATGCGCAGAGAACCTTCTTTCTTTTTCACAAGTAGTATGGGGCTAGCAAATGGTGATTCACTGGCCCGTATGATTTTATTTTCCAATAAATCAGATATGATGTCATTCACAACAGATTGTTCACTTTGTGCCAATCGATACGGCGACCTATTCACAATTATGTCTTTTTCAAGACGGATTTTTAAACTTATATTGTTGACAGTTCCAACTTTATGACCAATGGTAAACATATCGAAGTAATTTGACAAAACCGACAGTAACTGGTCACGAAATTTTTGAGGAACCTGTATATCAGATTCTTCACTTATTTCGATAATACGATTTATGCCTGGAAGTTGCCGCCGTAATACTCGTGATCCTTGGTAATCGGTTATTGTCATAATTGAAGGGTCTTCGTACAAATTACGACCGATAAAGACATCGTAATCAAGGCATTCGTCGGGTACGACTACATAAGTGATTTTTGTATGCGTGTCGTTTACCTTTGTGTTAGCAGTGAACATACTCTTAGCACGAACCACTTGAGAAGTGATCCCTTTCAAAGACAAATCGCATGATTCTAATTTATTTTCAAACAGGTAGGAATATTTTTCCGAAATCAGCGAAAGATCAGCACCAGTGTCGATTAACGCCTTAAAGCGGTGCCCATCGATAAAAATTTCTATGAACCCATTATTCATAAGTTCCATAGCCGAACAAAAATTAATACTACGACGTTTCTCTATAGCGGCCTTTGTGAAACACTTGGAAACATCGTGACCTGTCTTAGCACAGAACGCGCATTGTCCGCTTCTTGTTGATTCAGCCACACTAGACGAGGCATCTTTGTTATGATTTGTCGTTTGTTTATAGTGTGAATCGACACGCTTGCTTCTGCAATTAATTCGAATATGACCCGATTTCCCGCACTGAAAACATTTTTTAGAAATTTTACTCGTACTTGGAAGTTCGTCATTGGGATATCGCCTTTTGCGAGAAACATGATCGTCATTCACCCTGTACTCCCCTGACTGTTGCTTTATAAACGAGGACAAAAACACCAAAAGTTCAGAAATAGTTTGACAGTTTCGATTCCGTAAATGATTAGTTCGACCAAGTCATTTTCCGACCAATTTGCACGTAGGCTCTTTAATTTTGCGGTTTTTTCGTGAACATATGTTTCGTAGGTATTAACGCGAGCACTGGTAAAGATACATGCTAACTCTAATAAATGTCCCAGATTCCTTTTAGGTGGAAAACCTTCAATAAAGTCTTTGGAAAATGTTTTCCAATCGCGAGTTTCGGGCGACCATCGTTCAAACCAATTCTTAGCCCCATGCAATAAGAAACGACCAATTCTCACTAAAGTCTGAATGTCCGACCAACCAAACTCACTTCGAATGATTTCAACATTGCTCACCCATTTACTAGAATCGTCAGTGTCAGGCCGAAAATACGGCAGATCTACCTGTTCTGTAGAATTTGATTTTTGCGACTGTAATGCTTTGATCAATTCCTCCAAGATCACTTGCGAAGCTTCACCTGCCATTTTTGTTTTTGCACTCACAAACTCACTAACAAACTCGCGGAATAAACAAACAAATGACGTAGATAAGAATCCCACTTCTGATGTTAGAAATGATAAAAATCAACTCCAAACTTGAACGTATATTGAACGTGCGAACTATCCTCAACATCAACAAAAATAATCGATGAGTGGGCGATCTACATCAGGCATCGGGAATAACTGGCTGTCCGAATGTCGCCAGGGTCCCTTGACTGACAGCGACTCATCACTTCTTGCGCGGTGTTGCCAACAATATAAATATCCCCCGGCCAGAGGTTATCAAACAATACTACAGCCATATGGGAGGGGTAGACAAAATGGATTTTCTGCTCACACTCTATAGGACTAAAATTCGAAGTCGTAAATGGACACTACGTATGTTCACCCATGGAATCGATATAGCATGCACAAATGGTTGGATCGAGTACCGGCAGAAGGCTGAGGATCTTGGAGTGAACAAAAATGCTATTTTAGATTTATTGCATTTTCGTGCATACGTTGCTGAGGGCCTAATTGGTGGGACCAGGGCTGAGTCGAGATCACGAGGACGGCCTTCGAGAGATTCGCCAACAATTTCACCGATGGTTAGGGTCAGAAACCGAAAAGAAATGAAGACAGTAGACGAAGTTAGACTCGATGGAATAAAGCACTATCCAGAATTCGACAATAAGAATTCTGCAAGTAGGTGAAAAAAGCCGACTTGTAAATCTCGAACACACAATTTTTGCCAGAAATGTCAAGTCCATTTGTGCTTCGCAAGAAAACAGAATTGTTTCGCATTATACCATACAACAAAATGAATGAAAATTAACTGTAGAGAAATGAATTGCTTTATTTTCTGGTAGCAATATCACCATTGAGTCCCAGTGTGAACTCTAGTGCACATGTCAGAAGTCGAAATCGACCATAGATATGACATTATGATCGGTAGCAAAATTCTTCACAAAAATCATAAATAACGTATGAGGTGTTTCAATTTTTTTGCTCGACTAAAAGAAACTCGGGTCCGAAAGGGTTAATGACCATCATTACATGGTCGTTGCATAATATACTATTATCTACACCCGCACTATCATAGTACACTTATATGCCCATAATCTGTTTCATGATGAGATGCATTATGGTACAGATTTTTCATTATGATACAGATTTTCAACCAATATAAACCCATTATTTTTATATCGAGTATGATGTGCATTTGACGTTTGTCCAAGTCAGGTATTGAATTTTCATAGATATATAGCTAAACTTCGATAATTATATTATCAAAATGTCTGATTTCAGCCATATAGAAGAATTACTATCGACTCTTCCACACATCGCAGAAAATACAGTACAGAATAATTATTATACTTTTCATTTGACGAATGCATGTTGAATTCATTTATTTTCGATAATGTATGTTCCTGTGGCCGAGCCGTCGAAGGCACTAGGTTCGAGCTTATTGACCATTCTCATTGTTATATTGTCCGAGGTAATACCATGAATTATAATTTTGTAGAATTTTTCAAAGAAATACGATCAATTACTATTATTGTGTTCAATATAAATATAATACTTACAGTTCTTCATTATTCATCAGGTGAAGATAAAATAGCGTATGCAACTTTCATGTAATGGTTATTAATACACTCTCATAAATCATATGAAACTCACCTTCGTCTCGTTTCCCGTATCCTGGTTAATGCTCGTATATTTGTAACCATTTGTAACGAAACGGTAATCGTAATAGTAGGGACTGTATCCCGTGATGCAATTAAACAAAGTGGCAAAGAAAATCCCTCAAAGACGACTTACCTTGAGTGGATTGCGGCTGTTCAGTCAGGGTCTTGCGGCTGGTAGTAGTTTGTGGATTCACAACAAATCGGCACGATATTATGCGGTATGATAATTATATTATCATAAAAAATAGCGAATAATTTTACACGTTGAACTGGGCAATCAAAGCGGCGGCCAATCAACAACAACAACATATGTTCGTCCTTTTTCATCACTCCCACACACCGCAGAGGGCGCAATCGTCTAAGAATCGTTTTGAGGGTACAGGGTGAGACAAAATTAAGTGAAGGAAAATAAATATATTAGCCGTTCCGCAACATTTACTGGCCCGCAAAATGCAGAAGGCATTTTCCAATATATATATGAATATTAATAATAATAGATATTCAACATAACCTAAATAACAAAAAAAAATGAAAAATAAAAGTTGAAAAGTCGTGGACTATTCAAGGGGAAGTGGACATAACTTGACCAGGGGGCGCTTCAACGTACCATGCATTGTTTAACCTGATGCTACCCATCAATTGATTGATTGATTTGATCATCACCAAAGTGCAACTCGGAGATACGACCGAGCGACCACTTGCATGGGGGAAGGTTATCAGTTTTGATAAGTACTAGAGTACCAATGCGAGGGGAAGTACTGCCATCCAACCACTTTACTCGTTGCTGCAAAGTGTGCAAATATTCTTTATGCCACCTATGCCAGAAATCGCGATGTAAGCGTTGTAATAGTTGCCATCTCGTTAAGCGATTCAGGGGTTTATCAGAATAATCAGGCAACGGTAGACAGGAGACAGGTTCCATAGTTGAAAAATGGCCGGGAGTGAGGGAGTTGAGATCCTCCATATCGGCGCTCATGGGCGTTAAAGGTCGCGAATTCAAGATGAATTCAATCAATGTTAACACGGTATAAAATTCTTCATAGGTGAGGATTTGTTGGCCGATAACACGAGCCAAATGTGATTTTACGCTCTTTACACCGGCTTCGCTTAAACCATTTAGTATAAAACAAGTGGTGTCAGAGCCTACTCGGCTCACCATGAACTCTATTTCTCTCATCGATCTCATAATAGTCAATGAATCATTAGACATAACGGAATGTGGAGCCTATGATACGAACCTGTGGGATCACTGTATCACAGAATGCTCAATAAATATAAGTGTGGAAACCTTATCTCCTTCTAGCAAGACTTTTCGAGATTTCTCAAATTTCGATTTGAAAAATTTTGAAGTCGACATGAGGTCCTGTGAATGGAATAAAATATTTGAGACAAACGACGTTAACGAAAAAGTGAACATTATGAACCAGTTAATAATCTCTCTTTTCGATACCCATGCTCCGTATCGAACTAAAATTTTCACAAAATTGAAACAACCCTGGGTAACTGATAATATGAAATTCCTTATAAAACTTAGAAATAAAGCTTTAAACAGGTACGAGTGTTCTGAAAAAGAGGCCCACTGGAATTATTATAAGTCGCTAAGTAATATGTCTACACAACTCATCAGAAATGAAAAAAGAGCTTTTATAGAGAATCAATTGAAAAACGCAAATATGAAACAAAAATGGAATTTGTTGAAAACTCTACAGATAGGCAGGATCCACCATAAATATACCTTCAATTTTATAAGAAATGAAAACGTAATAAATGACCATTTTTTGGAAGTTACGAATAAAATGAACCATCCGGATGCAACTATTGTTGATTTCTACTCCAACAATCATAAAGGGGATTTCGAATCGAAATTCAGCTTCGTTAATGTCAGTGAGGACGATATCTGTAGAAACATCCTAAAAATTTCTTCTAAAGCAAGTGGTGTTGACATCATAAATATAACTTTATTGAGGTTTCTCTGTCCTTTTTTATTTCCTTATATCACTCATATAGTGAATCATTGCTTATCTTTCTCGATCTTTCCCGACATTTGGAAAGAAGGTAAGGTCATACCTCTGCCGAAAAAAAGAGATCCCTCGGGTCTTAGTGAGTTGAGACCAATCACCATATCAAATATACTGGAGCGGGAGGTTGAAAGGCAGATCAGGAAGCATCTACAAAAATACGATATTTTACCATAAACTCGATCAGGTTTTAGGTCTGGATATAGCTGTGGCACCGCATTGATGAAAATCACCGATGACATATTAAAAGAACTTGATGACAAAAACTGTGGAACTTTGGTGTTGCTTGACTACAGCAAAGCTTTTGATATGATCAATCACAGTATATTATTCTCCATCTTTCACTACATTGGATTTGACGTTTCTGCAATAAAATTTTTTGAAAGCCACTTTACAGGCCGGAGTCAGAGAGTTCTCTACTCTGGAAATACATCAGAAAAGGGTCTCATTTATCGTGGTGTCGCACAGGGGTCGATTCTTGGACCTTTAGTATATACCATCTATACATGTAACTTTCCTTCAATAATGAAGAACTGCTCAATTCACATGTACGCCGACGATACGCAAGTGTATAAGTTTTTCAAAAAATCCCAAGTTCTAGAAGCAGAAAATGCAATTAATACCGATCTTTCATCGTTGTTGGAATTATCTGAAAAACACGATTTGATTATTTGAAATAAGTCAAATGCATTGTATTTTGGAGAAATTACACCTAATGACTTGCAAATCAAAATCAATGATGCAGTTATCCCAGTATGCGAAAAAGCAAAGAATTTAGGCGTAATAATTGATAAAAATGTGCGTTTTACTGATCACGTTTCAAGTATTCTTCAAAAATCTTATGGACAACTTAAAATATTATATGCTAATCGACATTTTCTGGATAAAAAACAGAAAACTGATCTTTGCGAAGCCTTAGTTCTATCACATACCAACTACTGTGATTTCGTGTACGGGCCTTGCCTAACTGTTCGGGATAGTTGCCGGATTCAAAAAATTTAAAATTCTTGTTTGAGATTGATTTTTGGAATACGAAAGTTTGACAGAATGTCACATACATTATCTCAAGTTCAATGGCTTAACATGACCAACAGGAGAAGACTACACTCCTTGTGCCTCTATCACAGGGTGATAGTTCATGCTACACCTTCATATTTAGTAAAGAAAATAAAATACCGAACAGATGTTCATAATATAAATTTGAGAAGGAAAGATAATATCACCATTCCCCATCATCATACAAAATTATTTGAAAGAAGTTTCTCATACCAGATTTCTGAGAAATATAATAATCTACCAATTGAACTGAAACGGACAGAGAATATGGCTAAATTTAAGGAAGAATTGTTTGAAAAAATTCATAATGAACAAATAATGCAGTTGAATTAATCTGTTGATGATTTCTGTACCCTCTCAAAAGAAAAAACAAATATATATATTTGCTGTATATTTTTGTTACATGTCTATAGCAATGTGCATCACTATTACCCTCTCTCTCTCTATGTTTATAATGATTTTTTAATGTAGTGTTTCGACTAAGGTTCATGTGGTAGAACAATTTATACTGAACATGCGCCTTTTATCCAAAATGTGACGTTACGACGTATTTATTATTATTATTATTACTTTCCTCTTCTATTACAATTATCGTGTAATTGTTCTCATTTGGATAATAAAGTACTATGAATATGAATATGAAAATGAGGTGCACTTGCAGGAGTAGGACAAAAAATGATATTTTCATGAGACGCTGAAGATTCGAGCAAGCGAAGTAATTGACGCTGGGCACCCAAAAAATTTGTACCACAGTCGCTATAAATATGGGATACACGTCCACGACGTGCAATAAACCTTTGCAGAGCTACTAAAAAACTGTCTGCGGAAAGATCGCTGGCAAGCTCAAGATGAACCGCCTTGGTAGCGAAACAAACAAAACCGCATAAATGGGCCTTTATTGATTTCACCCCACGATGGCGACTGAAGGTTATCGAAAAGAGCCCTCCATAATCAACACCTGAGTGAGAGAATGGTTTAACTTGAGAAACTCGAGAAAGAGGCAAATTCCCCATGAGGGGTTGAAAAGTCTTAGGATTTTGTTTCCAGCATTTGATAAATTGAGAAAGAACTGAATTTATAGCTGTTTTCGGGGATGAAATCCAAAATTGTTGCGACAGAAGGAACTGGGTAAAGCGAAAACCTGAATGAAAAAACTTCTCATGAAAATCTTTAATCAACAGTATATAGTGTAAGAGCCATTAGGAAAGATCAATCCTCAGTTATGTTGAATTCTAACCGAAGTTTCAATCGTACTTCTAAGCTACATTGTTGGAATTGTAATGAGATGGTTCATGTCAATCGGGACAGTAAAAATTTACAGCAGACGTCGTCGTCCGGAAATTTAGTTTCCTTTGGTTGTCGCATGAAAGATGTCATCCGGTCAAATTGGCAACGTTGTTCAAAAAAAATGAGAAGTGAAGGTCGACAGTGACGACAGTAGACGTAGACAGCAACTCCTATGATCAAAACTTTTCAAAAGTGCGAAAACCATCTGCAGCTGAATGGAAGTCATGACATGGAAAAGTTAAAATTCTCTATGGTTCATATACCAGGGTGATAAATTTAGAAGCGATTGAAAGGAAGAAATGATGCTGTTTTCGTTCAAAAAACAGGTGACCCTATCTTTCTATCGAAACTTTTGGTGAGCTTATAGTTGCGCTTTTTGATACAGGTGCAAGTTATATGGTCTATCAGTTATTGGATATTTTCGAATTGGAGGCAAGCGATTCTTCCGATATGAACCTTGGGACGGCGGAAGGGGCTATCCAGCATATGTTCACATTCCTTTATAATTGGATGGATATGATCAATCACAGTATATTATTCTCCATCTTTCACTACATTGGATTTGACGTTTCTGCAATTGAATTTTTTGAAAGCTACTTTACAGGCCGGAGTCAGAGAGTTCTCTACTCTGGAAATACATCAGAAAAGGGTCTCATTTATCGTGGTGTCGCACAGGGGTCGATTCTTGGACCTTTAGTATATACCATCTATACATGTAACTTTCCTTCAATAATGAAGAACTGCTCAATTCACATGTACGCCGACGATACGCAAGTGTATAAGTTTTTCAAAAAATCCCAAGTTCTAGAAGCAAAAAGTGCAATTAATACCGATCTTTCATCGTTGATGGAATTATCTGAAAAACACGATTTGATTATTTGAAATGAGTCAAATGCATTGTATTTTGGAGAAATTACACCTAATGACTTGCAAATCAAAATCAATGATGCAGTTATCCCAGTATACGAAAAAGCAAAGAATTTAGGCGTAATAATTGATAAAAATGTGCGTTTTACTGATCACGTTTCAAGTATTCTTCAAAAATCTTATGGACAACTTAAAATATTATATGCTGATCGACATTTTCTGAATAAAAAACAGAAAACTGATCTTTGCAAAGCCTTAGTTCTATCACATACCAACTACTGTGATTTCGTGTACGGGCCTTGCCTAACTGTTCGGGATAGTTGCCGGATTCAAAAAATTTAAAATTCTTGTTTGAGATTGATTTTTGGAATACGAAAGTTTGACAGAATGTCACATACATTATCTCAAGTTCAATGGCTTAACATGACCAACAGGAGAAGACTACACTCCTTGTGCCTCTATCACAGGGTGATAGTTCATGCTACACCTTCATATTTAGTAAAGAAAATAAAATACCAAACAGATGTTCATAATATAAATTTGAGAAGGAAAGATAATATCACCATTCCCCATCATCATACAAAATTATTTGAAAGAAGTTTCTCATACCAGATTTCTGAGAAATATAATAATCTACCAATTGAACTGAAACGGACAAAGAATATGGCTAAATTTAAGGAAGAATTGTTTGAAAAAATTTATAATGAACAGATAATGCAGTTGAATTAATCTGTTGATGATTTCTGTACCCTCTCAAAAAAAAAACAAATCTATTATATTTGCTGTATATTTTTGTTACATGTCTATAGCAATGTGTATCACTATTACCCTCTCTCTCTTTATGTATATAATGATTTTTTGATGTAGTGTTTCGACTAAGGTTCATGTGGTAGAACAGTTTATACTGAACATGCGCTTTTTATCCAAAATGTGACGTTACGACGTATTTATTATTATTATTATTACTTTCCTCTTCTATTACAATTACCTTCATGTTCTGACGTTCATTTGTTTTCTATGGACAGAATTCGTGACAGGTCAACTTTGAATCCTAATGAAATCATCTTCATCTAAAAAGGTTCATCGGGATGTATAGCTGGTAGATTTGTTAAAAATAACTCATCTGTGACGGCTCTCATCAATGCAGTCTTGAAAGATAAGAAAAACTCCCAGAATATAGAGTAGACAGAAGAAGCCAATGAAGCTTTTTGCCGTTAGAAGCAAATACTGGATACCGCCCCTATTCTCGCCACTTCAGACTTCAATAAGGACTTTTGTATCCAGTGTAATGCTTCAAATATAGGCCTTGACGTTGTGTTGACACAAGACGTTAACGGCAAGGAAGTCGTTGTATCTTTTACACCCAGATCACTCACTGGATCAGAAAGAAAATTCACTGTAACGGAAAAGCAGTGCTGTTCTTTTTGGAGTGGAAAAGTTTCGACTCTTTTTCTGTTTAAAAGGACCATATTTCAGTTTTGTGTTTGAGGAACTAAAAAAAACCCTTCCAGTCGACTGCCAGATTGGCAATGGGACTAAGTCAGTACAAAATGGTGATACTTCATGAAAGAGACGCACTGAATGCCGTTCCAGATGCTCTCTCCCTGGCACCCGTAACTATAGTAGAGCGAAATAGACGCAGATCCCTGATACGATTGTGAAGGTCTCTAAGAGTCCAGAAAAATCGTCCGATTGGAAAGTCATGATTTATGTACCAATTTCAGGCCGGAAGCTTACATTACCTGTTTTCAATTTTTCACGATTACTGCAGGATGTGGGGAAGTTTGTGAGGAGGTGCAGAGTCTGTGCTGCTCGAAAGCTCAAAAGGTCGACCCTACGTCTCGTCCTAGATTCATGGGTCATTCTTAAAGAGTCTCTTTCCCCTGGGAATACATATCTGTCGATATTATAAGCCCCGTGCGTGCACGAAACTCCTTTCAGGCAGGTAGCAGGACCTTTACGTTACTCCGTTAATTTGGTACGGCATTGACTCTCAACTCAGGATCTCACTCCTAGGATATGATTGTCTTTTAAACTATCAATCTTCACGCTACGGAAATGTCTCATCAGTCACACCTTGCGCTGACACCTAGATATCGCAATCGAACCAATTATTCTGGTCGTGTCGCTGTCAGTTGGACGAGAAATATACAATGTCTGAGGTTTAGTCGGGAGTTCAATCCGAAAATGATAAGAGAAAAGCAGTCAGAGTAATCGTCGAACATTGCATTTGGGAGCTGAGTGAGTTCGTCGTTTCATCTATCGGTACCGATAAAAAAACAGTGTTAACATAAACTTGAGTGAGTTCGTCGTTTCATCTATCGGTACCGATAAAAAAACAGTGTTAACATAAACTTATACAGATCATTTGATTATACCTTATTTACCGAACATCATGTTATTAAGAAAATCACAAGTCTTAACAATTCAGCATCACATGTATTTCGCAAGTAGTAGGTATTTGGACATAAACACAAATTCTCTATGAGTGTATTGACATTACGGTACGAAATACATATTTTGAGGCTATCAGGTAAATATGACTAGTCTTGATGCATAATGTCGATATCGAATTATGAATTATTTTGCTTCGATTATTTTTGGTGAAGGCTCTTCGGCGAAAAATCGATGGGTACCCCTCTTCCACCATCTCTGTTCTGAAGGAAGTATCGTTTTGATCACATATTTGTACTCAATAGAAGGTGTGTGTTCCTGGCGTAATAATCTCATTGGTGAACCTGTGAAATGAAAATTCAATTAATATGGAATGTGTTAACTAGAAAAGCTAGAATAAATCAGATGAGGCAATAAAAAACATCAAGAGGTGGAGCGAACTGAAATTTTGAGATTTTCCTATAATTCGTCCAAATTAGAAACTCTACTTTCCATAGAAAACATCGTGGTACTTATATGATAACTCATGCAGATAACATAGGATCTGATGTTTTGTAGGTTATTTCGTTATTAATTTTTTTCATTTCGATTGCGATATACAAAGGGTTTTTGTGAAAATCGAAACACAGTTCAGCCTAACAATTCATGTCCTTTCCTATTTTTTCAAAATGCAAAATTCAAGAATACAATAAATTCCTAATTACTTCAAACTTTCTGAATAATCGTAACTTATATTAGGTAGGTATCCAATGTATCCAATTTTAGGGTTGAAACTGAATATCGTCACTCATAAAATCCGGTATGTTCTAAAAACAACACTGAAAAACAAGGATAGAATAAGGAAGGAATTATAAGTAGTGCTTTCGTTATTCTCTGATTCAGATAATGTTTACTGAAAAGGCAAAACGCCATCCATTAGTTAGTTGACCAAATAATCAAATCATGAATATCCCTGCCCATTGAAAATAATGACGCTGAGGTTGGAACGATCATTCGATTTCACATTAATTTTTAGAACCCCGTACGCGTAATTCTGGGTTGACAAGAGAGACAGTTGCCACTCCAGAAGTTTTCAACCATTGCTACTTGTTCATTAAATACATTTAGATCAATGTTGGATGCCTCATATAAAGAGGGAAATTGATCTGGGAAGATTCAGCTCTCAAAATGTCTCAAAATCAACACTTGTAGAACTGAGATGCTAACTATGATTATTGGCTCCATGGCCTCTTCCATTAAATTAGTTTGAGTAGAAGGGGCAGTAGGATAGCGAAACAAGTAGCCACGTGTTGCATGACTTCATAGGAGAGAGATAGATACCCCATGTGAATAACAAACGCCTTCGTGATACCCTCGTGAGAGCTAGAGAACAAAAAACGCCTTCATAATCGAAGTCATTGTAGAACAACACAAGTTTTAAACGTTTAGTTGTTATGCATATAGTCAAGAAATATTTTACATAGTGTAGGAAAAAATTTTGTTGAAAAAATTTTCGAGAGTATAAATATTACTGATGGAAAAAATTATTATTCAAAAATTTTGAAAAAATATAAATAATAAAAATATTTTTAGCTCTCACCCAAGAGAAAAAAAATCAACACAGTAGTGTAGGAAGAATTACATACATCTTAAAAGTAATAAATTTGGGTTTTCAAAATTCCATCACAAATACAGTTGAAATTGGGGGAAATTTCGGCGTGAAAATTATTATACAGGGTGAGTTGAAAAACAATTTATTTGCAAAGCCTTTTCTTTGCGTTAAACAATAACTAGCGCCCTCAATCGGTACGGACGGTACTTCGGGCGCCAGCTCGTGCGTTATAGTGTCACCACTACTCCGGGCAGCTGCAGTGAAGAAACGGTAAGCCAGGGGTCTGCGTGGACTAGACGAAATCAGTGGCCAGAACATCAAATTTTACTTGACCTTGCTGGGTTCCTATCCTGTTTACCGGCTGCTAATATTTCTAGATCTAATAAATTGAACACCAATTATATCTTAATTATGTATTGAAATGAACGGAATGGACCTTTACTTCTCTCTGAGCGAGGCACACTAATTAAAACAAGCGGGGAAGGGGGAGTGCAACGAAATTAAAATAAGCAAAGCGGTGAGGGTCGGCTCTGCGGAGTCAAGCTTGGGCGGCGGAGACGAGGACATGCAACAGTAACGTTGAGCACTATAAATCAAGCGGAATTAACAAGTGGGGGTGGGTAAGCAGAAGCTTTTCGGAATTCACTCAACGATAACTGCCAACTCGAGTTAGTTTCGTTCAACTCGTATACGTCACGACGACCTCGAATTCGGTTCATGACGATATAGGTAACAGGCCCAAGTGATAAGAACACAGATGACCTGATACACAGAGACACAGCTCCAAGTGGAACACAAAGGACCCGAAGGAAGGAAGAAGAAAAAGACAGCAGGCCCAAGTGATAAGAACCAACAAGTACCCGAAACTGTTGAGTAACGGGTAGAACACTCCCGACGCGTATCGCGATTGACAGACGCTACTGAGCCCAAGTGGTATGAACCACAAAGGATCCCAACGAGAATAGAGAGCAGGTCCAAGTGATAAGAACCACGAAGGACCCAAAAGAAAAGGGAAGAGATAGACAGCAAGCCCAAGTGGTATAAACAACAAAGGACCCGAAACTGTGAAATAACGAGTAGAACACTTCCGACACTATAACTAGGGTGTTCTGTGTCAACGGTATCCCCTCCATGCGGTTTCCTCACTCGCCGTATCTCTCGGCGCCTGTTATTGCAGGTTTTTGGAGCGGCTATGGGATAGACCAGGAGATATCCAGAGGGTTCGCGGAACGGGAGTAGTGAGCGGGTTCACTCCACGTTATCCTACCGAGTATTTTTTGGCGAGAATGTTAATTTTAGGTCAACAAATAACCAAGATATAACTAAAGAGGTCTGCAAATTAAAAAATTGTTATCTGCGTACGCCAACGTGGAGGCCCAAACACTTGTACGCCTCAAGAAAAATTTAACAATATTCGAACAAAACAAAACCATCACACTAATCCCCAAATTGATAGAGACGGTTCATTAATTCGTCTAGTGACATCTTTTCTCAAGTTGTATGGCATTTTTTTATTAACAACACGAACACTAATCTCTGAATTAGATGATGAGTTTTGTCGATTCAAGTTATTGCTAATTCCAGGGATGGGTGTTCGGGTAGGGTGCGGATAGTTTTTTAGGGTGAGGGAGAGCCTTGAAAATAACTGTTATGTTCTCACACGAATCAAATGGTTTTATTTTTTATAACCATAAGGTACAGAATCGAAAATGTCAATTATTTTACGTTTGGTGAAGTTGGTTCGGAAGACTTTTGTTACTTCTTTGATGATAACAGAGTGGTCAACATTCCTCAAAATATTTTTTGTTATTATATACTCATCGGGTGTGTCACTAAAGACCATATCTCTGAGTTTTTCAAAATTCACTCGTTCACGTGTATTATAATTTAATGTTATTCCTTTAACACTCACTGATTATATCGAACGTTTCATTTCTCGAGGTGGGCGGCATGTTCAGATAGTTCGTCTATCATGTCACTCAAGAAACTGTCTGAAGGTACATCATACTGTTCAAATTGTGAAATATATATAATACTGTCCGTGTCCATATGAAGATCTCTATTATTCAGTTTTTCCACATAATCATATGTCAACCTTGCTTGAGTTGTAGTATAGGCTGCCAGTACTTCCTTCACAGTAGGAAGAAGTTTATAAACTTCATCTCTGAAAGACCAGTTAACAATTGAGAGTGTTTTCGTTCACTGGAAAAATGATGTTTTACTTCAATGAATGGTCCCGATAGCATGTTGAAAAATTCAGAGGTCTTTTGTTGGTTCTCTCTCTCACCTAATTTTCCCCAGGAACTAGTTATGACAGTTTTACCAATTTGACGACGCCCCGGAATTCCGTCGACACACCAAGCAACACCTTCTCTATCATTGAATTGTCGTATATGGTTGTTTTTCTGATATGCAGTCAGAGGACCGACCCGAAGCTTGCTGTTTAATTTTCTGAAACTGTGAAATACATTCGGAAAATAGACACCCGACTTGGTGACAGGGTCGTACTGTGCAACTTTATATTTCCAAATTTCATGAATTTCCAAGATTTTATATCCCTATTGTAAACCGTTCAGAACTTCGTCTATTACCCAAGTACCGGAGAGCGCTTGTCCTCTCCGCAAATACGGGTACATTCGTCATCTACAACGAGAGCGACAAAGAGGGAACATCACGTTCATTTTCACTGGTAAAATGGGGTGATATGAATTTTGAGGAGTCAGAATTTTACATTTCATAATTCTATCTATTTTATTCAAATCCAAGTTATTGCATTCTACCCCTACAAGTACTTCAGGATTACCAATTGGCATTTTCATGTACTTGAAAGGAGCAAACATCAAAGTACCGAATCGTTGAACCCTCTTTATATTCGTAGTATAATTCAGTAGCGTCAGTTCTTCCACCATAAAAAGCGTCGCGAGGGTTCCGAGGTAATTGAGAGATTATGGGGTATTTTTCGCTGGAAAGCTCTTTTCGGCAAGAACACTTCCACTTCTCTATAACCTAGATTTCGCCAAAGTTGTCTCGTATCGTGTTTCTATGGTACTAGGGTCTTCAAAAGTGCAGTAATTTCGTTTATATTCAATACATTTAGGACACCCGTGGAAATAACACCATTGAAATTCGAAAATCAGTTTTGTTGACTTTCAGATTGAAAATGAATACTTGAGATCCGTGACCGGCATGTTGAATTTTTATTCCTCTGTCGCCTCTCACACAATAACCATTGCACATCTATTTGATTGATTAACTCTTCACCTATAACCATTTTTAGGTATGAGTCCTATGGTCTCAGTTTTCAGAAAGTTTCCCCTAAATATTTTATTACATTCCCCTGGAAACGTTATAGCTTCTGTGAATGAATCCAGACCCCATTCCAGTATCATTAATCTTCTGAATTTGAGACAAGCCCGAGACAATATATATATATCTACATCACTTATGCAGTATTCCACCAGCTCTTTCTGAAAGACATACCCTTGCTCAGATAAATCTCTATGCCATTTAATGAGTTGTTTTCTGGGGTCCTTGTCTTTCTCGAGAGTGGTTGTATAATTGATTGATTCTGGGTCATAATATTCTAAAGCCGGTATGGGCCCTACAAGTAACCTTTCTTCACGCTATCTAACCCAGAAGCTTTTGGTAGTTTACCGAGGGGTATCAAAAAATAATTGGGAGAATCAATAGATATTACTTTACGTACAGACATCAGCAACAATTTCGTTCCCTGGGTTATAAGCTCCGGGTTTGAGATTTGTTGATGTCAGTATGTAATTGAGCAAGAATTGGTTGTCGTGCAAACCACCAGCATAACCCAAAACGATTGTTCGAATTGGCTGCGCTGGTTCATTACATATTCCATAGATCTGTCTACAGGTCTTATTCTCAAAACATGTCTAATACCACAAGAGCACATTTTTATGTCTGTCCCAGACAATTTTCCTAATTAGTCCAAGCAATAGAGATGTTGTCCTTGACAAAAACACTTCCTGGAAGCCGCCTGCAGGACAATCCGTAGTTTATTCTCACTTTGTCCTCAACTTGAAAATTCCATTTTTAAATTTATTAACAATAAACAATAAAAGATAGCTTTTTTATTGTGAAATGGAAAGTATTGAAGCAGTGTTAGAGAATAAAAGGACGACGGGTCGAATGATCCGATCAGATCAGATCCGGAGAAAAGCGGGAAAAACCGGAAAATTTTGTTTCTTTATCGATTCCTAACTTTGCAATTTCTCAATATTAAGAGCTGCAACTATGAGGCGCCGTTTGGGTCCAAAGTGTTTTTGCAAATATTATGTAATTTTATGTCAATATATTTATTAACTTTGGCAATATTTTTATTTTGTGCTCCGATATATGGTGCACTGGCGGCATTTTGTTCACGGTCGAGTATATGGCAACAGGGCAAAGTCATTATTCATAAAATAATAGATGGCGACGCAGGCAGTTGTCATGTGAATAATAGTTGAAATGTCGAGGGAGTTGGCGCTGTGGTTTCGCGTCCGCCTGTGGGTCGAAAAGTCCCAGGATCCTCCATAAAAAAGTAATTTCGCGATTTGACAAATATCTGGAGTGCCTAATTTGAACTATTTATATTATTGACTCGACAACTGCCTGAGTCACTGCCATCTATTAGCCACTCCATGTACTAACGACTTCCCCATGTTGCCATGTACTCGACAAAATGCCACCGGTGCGCCATCTCTTGACGACGTGAAATAGATCGAATTTATGAATATATGGAATCTCATTTTTATATATTTGTGACACTCAAAACGTAAATATGTTATGTTCGGTAGAAAATAAATATATTGGAACACAAAATGAAAATATTGCTCAAGTTAATAAATATATTGACATGAAATTACATATATTTGCAAAAACACTTTTGACCCAAACGGCGCCTCATATGCAACTCTGCACGATAGTAGCTATTGATGTGCACTTTATGTGCACCGCTTCAATAGTAACCATTTTATAATGAAAAATCTGAAAAATGCGCTTTTTTGTTGTTTATTGTTTATAACATATCGAACAATGGCATTTTCGAGTTGAGGACATGGTGGGAATGAACTACGGATTGTTCTGCACGGGATGGTACAGGCGGCTTCCAGGTATTATTTTCGTCCAAAAAGCAATCATCTGTGGCTCTACTGCTTGGCGTAAATGTTGTTGATGAACACACAAGTTTTGTCAATGGAGTAAAGAAACATTATCTAATGTTTCTTCCTGAGTATTTCCCAGATCGTAAAAATGCCGGTATCCACACGCATGAAAGAATTTCGTGGAGAAGTTTTATATTCCTTGCATATTCCACAGAATATTTCCCTACAGACATATTATCTGTAGGAAAATGTTGTTTTCAGGAATGGTTTTGAGACATTTATCACAGCACATGGTTTGCTCACAGATTTTAGCAGACACATGTTTGTCAACACATTCTTATTCTTCAAAACCTCTGTTACAGACCTTGCATACTATTCTTACCCTGACTGGACAGGGTGGTGTTTGCTGACACGCTGGACAAGTTCTGCCACAGTGGTGTATCTGCTCATGTTCGTAGAGTATGTGACAGGTGAAACAAATTTAATTACAACAGAATGCAGCTGTCAACGAGACTTTCACGTTTTAATGGTTATTGTGATGTAAAAGATTAATTTTTTTCACACCACCCATACCCTCGTAAATAACAACTGGCCCTTTGTTCTCATATTCGTATACAGTGATAGTGTAATCGGACAAATAGTCCGTTGAAGTTGAAATTTTTCGAGTTCACTTAGACCCACACCATCTTTAGGTATCTCCACTCCGTTCATTTGTAACAACTCGAGAGTACGAGATGTTTGCACATTCATAACTTCGCGTAGTTTTTTCTTATTCGAAGTGTTGTTAGCATAGGCTTTGGCAATTACTAACGCTCTAGTAAGACAAAGATAATCATTATTGTTTATAACAATAATCCTCTTAGGTTTACACACACATTCTTCGTCAGAATTATTAAATTTGGATACTATTCTCTTACCTTTAGGCATTTTCACGGTGATTGCACCACGACTGAACTCTTTCGAGCAAAACGTGAAACTTACTTGATCCGTATATACAGATAGAAAAGTGAGCGTGATCTAAAGATGTCATATGACTATTTTATTTCCAAAAAAATGAGTATGGAACAAAATATTGTGAGTTTATTTCAAATTATCAATTATAGATTTCTCATATGAATTATTACAGAATCGAAAGAAACGACGAGAAATTATGTTTCATTCTTCGAATGATCACATTTGTGTAGTTTGGAGCAATAAGTGTTTTCTAGAATTTATTCGAATCTATACTATTATGTATGAATAGTATTAGTTATTTTATTTTATTCACGATATTCAGGAAATCATTTCGTATTGCAGTTTTTAGACCCTGGACGAGCCCATTATGTGTCGAGAATCAAGGGTAGGCGACCCCAAAGTTGTTTGTGTCCCCTGGACGAGTTCATTATGAAGGGAGCGAGGTGTTTTGCTGCAGGTTTGTACAAGTCCAGGTAATTATTTTGTCACAACTTGTTTTTTGTTCGAATCTTGACCATTGCGTTATGTAGTCATTGAGAAAAGAGGACCATCAAATTATATTTCGTCTTAACGAGAGGTCTTTATTCAAAAATTCTCAGATTCTTGCCGCTTCGTTGAAAGCGTCAAACGCTTCTTCAAAAACTTCTAAGGCTTTGTTGAAAACGTCAAAGGCTTCCTTGAAGCATCTAACGCTTCATTAAGAATGTCTAACGGTTCGTCTAATGCATCTCGAGAACGTCAAAAGCGTCCGTTAACGCACACGTTTTTTTATTATTGCTGCATACCATGCCTTATGGCAGACGTGTTTTTTTCTTTATTGCTACATGCCCTGTATATCCCCACGTTAGGCATGTTTTTCCTTTAATGCCTACGACATTTTTTTTCTCTATCCCCAACTGTAATGAGTTATTTCACAACCTGCTTTGTTTTACGACCGGCACCGTGATGTTAGCAAACTCCAAGTGGTTCGTGCCGATATAATGAAGCAAGAATAGAAGGTTTCGAAAACTATTCTGAGTCACATATAGAGAGGTCCCCTAGATATTAAATTATTTTCAATTTGTGTCTCATTCCCCAATAATCTCACAAACTTGAATAAAAGTTCAGATTCAAATCCACAGTTGATGAATAGTATTTTCCGTTATCCACACATGCACATTTCTGACATGAACGTTATTATAATACAAATCAAACAAAAATCACTCATAAAACAAAAAAGTATTAGTGAAATAAAATTAAATTAAAATGATATTGAACACCGTCAGCAGGCAGGAGTACCCTGCCACATCATCATGTGGGTCTAGTTGAGATGATATCAAAGCAATAATATATGGATAGGAATAATATAATCATATATATATATATATATATATATATATATATATATATATATATATATATATATGATGAGTTGTTTTTTAGAGTGTCATTCCGTGTTCTGTGGTTTTGATCCTCTGAAGCATAATTATCACAACGTTTCGGCCCCTCCCACTTTCTTCGTTGGCCCGACTGCATTTGTCATTATGCCCGGGTAATTACGTGGTAAGGTCCGACATTGTTCCTCTGGTGTGATCGGCTTGTTTTTGTTTAGTGATAGGATGGATTTCCACGTTCTTGGTAATCTTTGGGCGTCATCTCTCTTGTTCATACTACTCGGTCGTTTCTTAATTTCGAAAGCCTCTCTGATTGGTCGAGAGTAGGAGTTTTCATCGCTAGCTAATTTTTTTGTGTTTTCGAAATTAATGTTATGTCCTGTCTCCAATACGTGTTGGAAGATGTGGTGACTTTTCCTTTCACTGATAGCTCATGTTTATCCTTGCGTACGTTGATCCGTCTGTTGGTCTGGCCGATGAAATTTCAGTCGCTAACCTGCTTTTTCCACGTTGCGACTGACCGGAATTGGTGAAAAATCGTTTTTTTGAAATTAATTTTAAATACTGAATATCAGTTTTAATCTGTTTTATGACGTTTTTATATTTGTTCATTCATAATGCGATACATGAATGATGTTCATCTTGCTCTATTATTTTATAATGTTTAACTACCATCTTTTGTATTGCAACCAACCTCGTTAACACAGTAAGTAGTTTGCTATAACTCTCCTCCATTTTTCTCAACTAAGTTTATAATTCTTGTAGCTTCCCTGAAGATGACAGTGGTCATTGTCGAAATATTGGAAATACAGTGTTAAAAGAGTACACTTTTTGCTTGCTGCTTCACCCAATATCTCTCCCCTTGTATGTACATATATATATATTATATTGTATGTATATATATATATATATATATATATATATATATATATATATATATATATATATATATATATATGATGAGTTGTTTTTTCGGGTTTCATTCCGTGTTCTGTGGTTTTGATCCCCTGAAGGATAACTGTCACAACGTTTCGGCAAAGTCTCATTTGCCATCTTCTAGGTGATGATTGAGTTTCGTCCTCCGAACTCGACTACGAAACTCAATCATCACCTAGAAGATGGCAAATGAGACTTTGCCGAAACGTTGTGACAAGTATCCTTCAGGGGATCAAAACCACAGAACACGGAATGAAACCCGAAAAAACAACTCATCATACTTCGTCCGTGAGAATCTTCATGCTAAAATATATATATATATATATATATATATATATATATATATATATATATGTATTCTTATGGCAGGTTAGGCGGACCAAAATTTGGCAGATTTGTAAATTCCTACAACGCATGATGCGTGGACCAAGGTTGGGGATAAGGGGGGCTATGTGCATAATAGGAGGACCATGTGGAAAGGGGGGAAAATTTGTTGAGGATAGGTGGACCGGTACAAGGGAATTGATATGTGATGCGCGATAGAAATTTCAGAATATTACAACTATAAACATAACTCTTCAGTTAGGGTAGACCAACCTCTAACTCCACCTACACAAGCAAAATTCACTGAATAATGTACTGAAATATTTCTCATGAGATTGTTAACCTAAATTTCAAGGGTCATATTCTTCAATGTTTTTTTCTAACTTTCGATTCCCATCAAGAATTAGACGTGTATCGAAAAAATATTTAATGCGGGTACACTTCTTGATTTCAGGTGTTCAAAGTTTTTGTGAAATGTCTGTGGTCTGCAACTGATATTCAGCTGACAAAATAGTTAAGGCTTTCGCGGTCGAGGTTTTCAGTATCACTACTTTTATTCGGGGTTTAAGGCCGTCGTTTTTTGGAATTTCTTCCTGACGTTTCGCTGGCTCGAGTGGCTTGCTTCTTCAGAGGCTCATTCATCTTAAAATTCGTCATCGGAGTGAATTTCAAAATGAATGAGCCTCTGAAGGAGCTGGCCACTCGAGCCAGCGAAACGTCAGGAGGAAATTCCAAAAAACGACGGCCTGCAAACCCGAATAAAAGTAGTGATACTGATATTCAGCTGTTTAATATTTCGATTCAATTTCGGAATTTCGGATAGATAACAATAGCAATAGAGACAATAGAACAATAAAGATAAAAGTTGGGTGTCAATTAGATCAGGAGTTTATAGATAATAGTGTGGTTCATGCCCTATGTTTTAGGTCGGTCAAACGGGAAGTACATTTGATACACGAGTAAACGAACACTTATAATTTCCAAAATGGTTGAACAAATTCTACGTATGCACCCACTTCATTACATAGGGACATGAGTTCAACCACGTATTCGAAACCATTCATTTCCAAGGGAAGGGTTCGAAACTCAATCTCTTGGAGAGTTTGGAAATCAATAAGTGTAAATATTCACATTACCTAATGAATGATCAGACGGAGTTAAACAATTCGCCCCTGCTGAATATTTCCTTTCCAGGAAATCATTCTGATAAGGATGCGATGTCAGACAATTAATCTCATTAATGAGGTAGGTATCGGACATTATTCTTATTGACTGTCGGATATAAAGTTTTATAAATTCGAAATGTAACAGGGTTGAATTCGTTTAGAGTTCCTGCTCGAGGAAGCTATTGTATAGCGAAACACGTGTCGCGGTTTAGTAAACCCTAATGTGTGAAAATCTTACAGGCAACTGTATATTATTTTTCTGAACGTTTCTTTCATTTTCGTGGACAAATTCAATTCATTAGTGTTATTAAACAACAATACTAGGGACATTTGAGGTAAACATTTTTTTTAAGTAATCAAAGGAATCTGTTTTCACAAATTCATGGCTCAAAATGTTATGTAATATGGAAAAGGTCTGAGCTTTTTTACCTACCTGCAATTTTGATATCGAAGAGAACGGAATTATCTCGCTTGTCAAAACTTTTCAAAAATCTATTGCAAATTCAATCTGTCCAGAAACTACTGACCGTTCTCTCACTTTTTCCGTATATGTTGAACGGTCTCAATACCATGTCACTTGCTTTGTGCCATCAGCACCTTCGATTCATTCCGACACCCAAACGCTTTGTTGAATTCTCAGATACCAAACTTCTCTCAGCTGCTTGGTATGAATAATTTGGCTCAGTTTTATTGGGATAGTATACTGAGTACATTCCCGAGCTAGATCCTTTTGAATTCCGCTCTTATATTGTTAATTTTCCTAAGCTGTGAATTAGGGAGAAGTGAGGTTATGTACTATAATCATAAGTCATAAATTGTCCTGAATGAGCAATTCTACTGGTAAATGGCAAGCTAGAGACTGAGAACCGCTGTGGAGGAATATCCGGAAGTGTCAGGAAACCTAGTAAATATTTTTCTGGAACCCTTTCGTCAAAAACACCATCCATTCTCGTCTGAAAATCTGACGCCGCTCACTTTTTGCTCCTAAACGTTTCTTGTCCCAGAAAAATTTACTTTCATATAGGTAGGTTCGAATTTGCATGGTGTTTTTTATGAAAGACAAAAAGTAGTAACCAAATTTCTGGAGTTTTTGTGCCTTTGAGTTTTTCGAAGGTAAAAAAACATGGTAACACCTGGTTTTTATGGCAGTTTTTCCATCATTTTTTGTTTCTGAAAAGGATTTCTATAAATACGAGAATTCGAAAAATCACGAGGAGTTGAACTCTACCTGCGATACTATTTTAAATTATTATACATAAAAGCATTTGCTTGAAAGCAAAATTTTGAAAATCATGGAAATGCACGCATTTTGGTCGATTGAACTTGGTGAAGGAGGGATATATGTTCAGATTATTTCCAGAAAACATGTAAACTCAGGAAACATCAAAATCGAACACAGGAACAATATAGTACCAGAGATAGTACCTGAAAAGTGATCCAAACGCCCGGTTTATTTCGAACATTTCAATCGGTTAAAAGGTCTAGTGCATTTAATCGCTGTAAAACTCTGTAAAAGCAGTCTAGCCTTCAACTGTTTCATCGTTTATTCGCATTGAGGAAAATGATCCACCGTATTGTTTGGTTTCAAATTTTCAATAATTTTCATTTGAGTGAGACAGTAGAGTAGATTGCAGTTTGCAGTGTTGGTGCAACGTTGACATTGATACCGTTTCAATTGTCATAACTCCGTTCGTATTTCGTGTACGGATTTCCGAGCCAGTTTTGAGTAAGTGACTGCTACCGTTTTATTTCATTTTCTTGAACAGAGTTCACAAGTGATACCCGGAAGTAAGAACGTATATAGATTTTTACATCCTTTTCTTGATCACCGATCCCTCGATTACACAACCGTCGCGAATCACGTTGGTACCGTGGACTTTTAGTTCCCGCAAGCCGCTGGGAATAACGAATAACCGGGCAGTAGGAACGGGGTTCACCGTTGATCGATACTTTTCCGATTTTGCCATAAATATATTAGTTCCCCAAACGCTGAGAATACCGAGCAGGCGGAACTTATTATTTCTAGTAAGCAACAAGAGCGGATGTGAAATTTTATGTGGGCAGGTCCGCGTTCTAAGAAGTGTTTAATAAGTAATCTATTTTTGGGAAGATCTGACAGGCAAACCTTCGCGAGTCATTTGGTACTGCGAAGTTAGTCGCTGAGAAGTCCGGGCCCAGGGACGGATCAGTACCGTTAATCACTCTAAATATTAGGTCCCTAAGTTGCTGCGAAGTCCGGGCTCCGGAGCTAATTGCATTTATAGTGATACCGTTTTTTTTTTTTGTATTTATTACAAAAAGATTTCCCGTCCTATGCTCTCTAATCTAATCTAAAGTCCGTTCTCATTCTGCTGTTTTGGGAAGATCTGACTGGCAAACCTTCGCGAGTCATTTTTGGTACTGCGAATTTAGTCCCCTAGTCGCTGAGAAGTCCGGGCTCAGGGACGGAGTTCACCATTGATCAGTACCGTTAATCACTCTAAATATTAGGTCCCTAAGTCGCTGCGAAGTCCGGGCTCGGGAGCTAATTGCATTTAAAGTGATACCGTTTTGGTTTTTTTTATTTATTACAAAAAGGGTTCCCGTCTTATGCTTCCTAAAGTCCGTTCTCATTCTGCTCAAGTTAAAGTTGTATTTGATTATTATTTTTTACTTCAGAGGCACACTTGTGAAAATTTTAAGTTGAAAGGTTTATATTTGGTACAGCTCTGAAATCGGTAACGTTCTACCGACCGAGATAACGTTCAATTTTTATTTAAAGTTATTTTCTTAAGGCTTCCATTTACCGAGTTGCTCACCCATTTACTTGTTGATTTTCCGACAGAGTATTACTTTTAAATCTCCATCTGCTTTGTTTGTGAGCATACTCGTTTTAATAAAACAACAATTGTTAGATTGAAATTTCAGTTTGTTTTCCTCGGTCACCTCACTTTTTCAGGTAGGTTTATATCTCGACAACAATTTAAGGGTAATTTGTGCTTTCCTGAATATCAAGTGAGATACCGTCCAGGGACGGCTGTTTAAGTGAATTTCCGACGAACCGTTACCGAACCGAAATCAGTATATTTTATTTTTCTGGGGGGGGGAGGGCGGAGGCGGTTGGCACTTCGTCTTTTCTTCAGGCGGGCATCTACTGAATGTATCGGTGTTGAATATTTATATTCCAATACCGGATATTCAGTGTATTGCGCAGCCGGTACCTCTGTTGGAAGTAATAGGTGTAATTAAAGCCTACACCCTATTACAAGCCTGGTCACACTATCAGACCCCTGGGATACCGTATCTCCATCTGCTGCTACCTGGGCCTCCCCTAACGACTTTTGAGGGAGCAGTGGAGCATACCACTACAAAAACTGGCGCCCGAAATTTTCTTTGAAATTGGAGTCTGTTTCTGGCCTTGAAACAGAACCAATTTCCGAGAAACCGACTGCGCCAAGAAGTAACGCCCGCCGAACCCCGAGAACAGCGTTACAAAGCGAAGAGCGGACATGCAATATTTTTTTCTCAATTTCGACTTTAAAGTCGAAATTAGGCTTATTTCGACTTTCAACTCAAAATTAAGCTAGTTCCGACTTTTAACTCGAAATTAGCACTAATTTTGACTTCAAAGTCGAAGTTAAGAGGGTTATTGACAATAATGCTCAGAACAGCCTCAACTTTACGACAAGACGACTCCTTCAAATGAAAACTGACTGAAACGGAATTCAGTATACCATACCGAAAGATAAAGGATTGAAATAGGTGAAGTTACAATTTGAGACTCAGATTATTTCCAAAAAAGAAAATATTGATTTTCAAACATTTGTAATTTTTTCAATTTTTTGTTTCAAAATGAAACCAAAAGTTCGCACTTCCTTCATTACCTTATAAAGAATCACCCTGCCAATTATAAGCTACAAAAAGTCTATAATAAACGAGTCGTCTGGAATAAACTTTATTAAATTGATGCATTATTAGAAATATTCAACATGTCAGCCAAAACACGTCTAAATTCAGTGGAAAACCGCTCCATACGTAAAGTGGCTATTTTCTCATAGGTGGCGCTAGGGAGGGCCACCTCGAATTCGAGGAAGGAGGATTTTTGATTGTATTGGGTGAGCCAAATAATACATAAAACGTAATTGTGTGTATTCATTATTGTCTTTGGACTTTTTTTTTCAAAAAGAAACTATGATATATAGTGGCATTTAATGTAAAAAAAATTGTTATTTTCTTGTGATGTGATGAAAGTAATTATCCATATCCATGTAATGTGGGAACTTTTTTGTTTTTATAGTATAATATTGGAAATATTTGAAAAAAGATGCAAACGACTTGGGATTCATAGTGTGGTCCAATTCTACTCAAACTTGGTATGTAATTTTCGAGGATGGAGTTTTCAGTTTTCAAAATTCAAGATAGCGCCGATGAGTTTTGTGATTCAGACGGATTCTAATCTAAATTGGTATCCCGTAGTTTTTGAGATTGAAGATTATGAATTTTTTTTTGTCAAAATTAAATACTGTTTTTTCATTAACCATAAAATTTGTATATGCGAATTTTGCTCCGAATTTATTGAAAATTATAGGCTAGATGGTTTTGGAGGTTTGAATTACCGATTTTTCAATAATGGCTAATCATAATTGAATGAATTTGAATAATTTTTTCAGCTTTTATTTGAAGCTAAAACTTTTAACGGCCGGATTTACCAATCACCCACCATCGATCCTGAGTTTTTGCATGTAAAAGGACGAAGTAACACGGTGGGAACGGGGCACGGCTTTTGTTACTTCCTTATTCTCTCTTCAATGTCAGTTCCTCTCGCAAGGAGTACACTCAACACGAAAATTTCGTGAAGAATCCTAATCTTCCACCCAGAAAATCCCCAGATACCAATTTTGATTAGAATTTGATGATAATTACAAAACTTGTCCGCTCGTGGAGCTGCCATTCTGAATTTTCCAATTTTGACAAAAAAATCATAATCTCCAACTCTGAAAAATCCCAGATAGAAATTTTTCATCGGATCATAATCACAAAATTCGTCCGCCATATTGAAGCCGCCATTTCGAATTTTCCAATTTTGACAAAAGAATCACAATTTTCGACCCTGGAAACCCCTAGATACCAATTTTGAATGGAATAGAATCGTAATTATGAAACTCGTCCGCTGTCCGAGACAAGATTATTATTTACTTAAAGCGGCAATGCATTCATCGGTCGCTACTGTTGCTAGGTGACCGCTACCTGACTAGCCCTTTTCGATCGACGGTTCAAAATAGTCACCCACCCAATTATTGTAGATATATTCAAGACGAACCCTTCACGCCTTAACAGTCCAACTGTTTTACCCTGTGTTTGTTGATATTTTGTCGTTTGTTCACTGCCTTTGAGTTCGGCTCTCCGATATACTTCGATATCATGATCAGCTATTAGCGACCTCTCGTGAACAGAGGAATAACCATCCAATACAGATACCTACGATTATTGCATATTTGAATTAATTATCCAAACGGACTGGTTGCGCAAAGGCGGCGAGCTTTGGAACCTCTGAAACAAAGTTCCAACGGTTATTCGTCGACTTCTAACTCGAAATTAACACCAATTTCGACTTTAAACTTGAAATTAAGTTAATTAAGACTTTTAACTCAAATCAAGCTGATTTAGAATTATAAGGCTCAGTTACAAGAACACATAATATACTGAGCATACTGTCAATAGGGTTGTGTGTATATGAAGTGTAAGGGATAGACCAGAAATAATTTTCCTGCATTTGGTGGCCCAAACCTTTCTCGTCCATTCATAAGTGGAATGAGTTGAATACAAATTTACCCACCTCAACAAATCTTGAATGACCTGTTCCCATAGAGATAGTCAGAGAACATGATTACTTCTGTGAAGGAAGTTTTTCCCCATAAGCCTTGATTTTTCATACATAGGTGGGCCTCTCTTGTTCAAACGACAGTAGGGCAAGTCTGCTGGCCTCAGTTCATCGAATAAAAAAAACAGTTCCCAATAGAAATCCATTTATTTCACAAATAGTCTTTCGGCCATTCGCTGGGGTTTCTCTGGTAGGACTATCCGTTGGGGGGGGGGTTGTGGGTGGTGGGGGGAACCAAGGAAGTTATGTCACAGATTTCAATGTCATCTGTGATCATACCCTCGAATTGTAATAAAAGTTAATATCACTTTCCAGAGTTATTCTCACCGTACTCTCTAGCTGTTCTCTTTTTGGACTCCAGTTCAAAATCGCAACTTCCATTGGGCGGGATCTTTAGAGGGTTGTGATATATTCCGACGAGCCGCTGAGGGTTGTGATATATTCCGACGAGCCCTTCATATTATTACGATTGAGCTTCACAGAAAGTTCGTTTAATCCTATTATTATATTTCAGCGGCTCGTCCTCTTATATCACTAGATGTAGACGTTTGAAGATAATGTTGCAATCAACTTCCGACCGAAAAGTAAAACTCATATGGAGCTAATAGTTCAGAAGCAACTATTTTACTCTTATTACTCTTACAAATCTTTCGGGACAGACCTCTGCCCAAGTCTCATACGAATTCTGCTGTATTCAACCATGTCCCAGAAATGTTGGATTTTTCAAGAACTTCCTGTGTTGCAAATGGACTTTAGCAGGATTCGTATGAGACTTGGGCAGAGGGCTTTCCCGGAAGATTGGTAAGAGTAATAAGAGTATGATAGTTTGATTTGATAAAAAAGTAACATTACAGAAAGTTCTTACACATATTTCTGCAAGCACACTCATTGAACTCACCTGAGAGAATATTGATTATTTGGGTCACCATCTGAGTATTTTCTTTCAACACTTTTCTTTTTGGAAAATAAGGAAAAATTGTTGGAAGTGCAATCGGAATTCAAATTCTCTCTTGACGAGGCAGTCGAGAACATTTCTTTCTCAAAATGAAATTCACACAAGCGATAGTTGTTATAGAGAGCTTTGGGATATTTTTCAAGTAAATTGCTCTCGGTTACATGCCTTCAACCATTCCTTACACCTGAAAAAGTTATTCAATATTGAGGTGCATTTTTATAAAGCTGATATTTTGACGCGAATTAGCTTCTATTCAAAGTTCTGCAATTTGTAAAAAATATATGAGAAATTCAAAGAGCTACTATTCTACAGAACACTAATGGCTATTACCTTTTAACATCCTTCGGAAACCTCAAGAGAGATGATAATTTGTCTCTAGCCTTCGACAAACATCCGCGATAAGCACACACTTTTCCACCTTGGTAGTCAACCATAATAATTTAAAATACAATATTCTAATGCCGTTTTCCAAAGACTTTCACTTAAGGAAAGAATAGGTAGGTCTCACTTAATTTGGGGGTACCTTAAATTTGTGGAATGATTTCTACCAATCAAAATTATGAATTTCCTAACTAAGTGGAGAAAGACGCTGGCAACATCGCAAAACTTTGGGGATTTATTATTTTTGTCAGGGTGAGTTTCTCAAATTGCAAATGTTTTTTATCACAAACCACAAACTGTTAACCTCAACCTATGATAATTACATTGCTTTTTTACATGTTTCTGGTAGTAACTGCAGCCTCTAACCTAGGCATTTCTACATAGAGGGGCCTCAAATTAGCTATTGCTTCCATTACCTATTTCACAGTCCGTGAGGCACTACTCACAGATATCCCCATAAAGTTTGCATATGAACTTAAATGCCCATCAGTGGCATAACATCTTAGTCAAGACAATAGCTGAGTACATATTCTCTGATCAATATAGCTGATCTTCTATTTGCTCCAAAACATATAAAACCGTTGGCTTAGTTGATCTGAACCGACGAAAAAAGGTTGAATTATCCATATCATCAGAATAGTTATTTCTATTACATTATATTCTTCTAGGTAAGCCTTTTTGAATTAAGTAAGCCCTAAAAATGTTGGTGGAATCGGGCGTAAGACACATTTGACGCTCATCAATCAAGTTGATTGATAACACCTCAACATGTCAAATTGCTGAAGTTGGTGTTCTGTGGTGAGTGACTCTACTTTATAGCTATGGTATACTGGGGTAAGGTGAGAATAACTATGTAAAGTGATATTAACTTTTATTACAATTCGAGGATTTAATCACAGATGACATTGAAATCTGTGACATAACTCCTTGGTTCAGGATGCAACAAACAAATGGTAGATGGACGACGCACATATGGTTGCCTTGCCTTCGGACGGTAGCTAGACCTCCGGAACGGGGACGAAAATAGGTTTCCTTTGTTTCGTGCTTTGAACTGTGGTCATCCAGTACAAAACAGCTGTACTACATCTAGTGATATACTCGGACGAGCCACTTCATAATTAAGATTGAACTTCACAGGTGGGTTCATTTAATCGCATAATCATGGTACGATTTGATTAATAAATCATATGTGAAAAGAATAAGATCCATAGATCACAGAACTCATAATTATAACTAGAATGCATCCAACTGACGATCCAAAGGTCGTGGATTCGAATCCGCAACGGGTAGAGACTTTTTTTGATAATTTCTCTTTGTCGTGTTGGGGAATGAATCTGCCACATTTTATGGATGACAGATCTGCGAATAACCATGCTGCTCCTGAGGTATGGCGTAATAAGCCTACTTGCTAAGGACTCCGAAAGATCGATGGCATTTGGTATATAATACCATATACTACGTTGACTACTACTGCCATAACTCAACCACTTTCAGATTTTTCCACTTGTTGATTCGAATTCCGTTTCGATATTTGAATCGGAAGAAAATTTTCAGATGAACTGAGCGTGTAATCATGCGGTCAAACGGCACTCTTGCTCAAAACCTAAATATCTATATTTCTCTCTCATTCGTGATATTTTCGTGAATTTTTACATTGGATCATCTAGATGTGAAATGAATGTTATTATTTGAAAGCTTTCTCAGTGCGAGATGTATTGCAAAAATTTGGATATAAAAATCACTTATTCACCTTGTACATAGATTTCGTGCTGAAAGTGTGTGATTAACTTCACAACTCATGAAAAATATATTCCCTTATTTAAAGAATATTCCTCAACTGTTAAAACGAATTTTATGAACTCTAACTTTCACAAATTCGAGTGCAAACAGAAATTTATAGAAGAACATCGTCATCAACTGTCTCAAAAATTCATTTTCGACCTATGCCCTACACATTTTCATATATAACCTATAAAACAATGAGAAACTATAAAACAGTCGTCCAGTGGACTGGCAACAGGAAATTCAGAGTAGCCAACATTCTTCAAATCATCATAGAAAAATATCAGCAACAAGTCCTATTATCGGATTTTCTTAACCGTCTTCATATTTGATTCATATATCATAGTAGTAAAGTCAAAACTGTTGGATTTTTTTCAGATTGTTACGCAATAGTTTTTGTTTCATACAAGTTGGCTCTTCTCTAAACTTTCTGTAATCTATGACGTAGACAAAAATATGAAATAATACGTTATGATCTTTAACGATTGTGAAAAAGTAAGATTTTGATTTTGTAAGATTTCTACAAAATACGTTCATGATAGTTTACGAACGAATTGTTATGGAAAAGTACGTTTTGAAAGTGTGCGTTATGCCAGTTTACGTATCTATCTAAAAGGGTTCGGCAAACTTTCCGGTTGGGGTAAGGCTGGATTCAGACAGATCCGAAATCCGATGGTACGACGATCCGACAGCTTTCTGATTGGTCTAAATTGTTCTAAATTCAAATTCAGACCAATCAGAAAGCTGTCGGATGATCGTCGTACCATCAGTTTTTGGATCTGTCTGAATCCAGCCTAGTGTGCTAGTTGGCGTCGGTGATTGGCCTTGGTAGAGGAAATAGGCAGACTTTAAATAAAACAAAACGTAACAACGGACAACGGTTTGAAGGTCGACTTACTTACTCATGAGATTGCGGCATGCGTCAAAAAAGACCTACTTAATTGTTAACTGTTGCATGAATAAATATAAAAATATCAATTATCTACATATCATGTACGACACTGATAAAAAATACCACTTATGTTTCTTTGGCATTATAAATTGATTCTCAAGGAAATATGCGATTCAAGCTACAACATCCGTGAAAAAACTGTATAAAAAGACAACTTGAAAACGAAATCTCTAATGCCATCAATCCGTAGTATACATCCCTTCTATAGAGGACTTCGGTCCAAGTTGCTAACCCGAAAATGTCTTCCATCAGGAAACTGAAATTTTGCAATAAACTGTGTTTAAATGAGTACTTTTTGATCAACACCAGCTCAAAAATTCTACTCGCTTCTTAGAAATATGTATTTCCAGAAAATTGTAGATTTTTCCTAAAACTTATATGTGATTCGGAAAAACCGGAAAATTTGCCGAACCATCTGGTATTCCAATCAGAGCCCAACATCAATGGACTCGGACCGCCGGCTTCACGTCACCTCCGAGGGACGGCACAAATTAAATATATCTTGTGCTCATTGATATATTGCCTGCGAGCTATGATGTGCTATTTCGCTGCAGTAGTATGGGTTTTCGACGCGGTCTTTCCCTGACCTATGAGGTCACCCATTCAGGTACTAACCGCGCTCGGCGCTGCTTGACTTCAGAGGCGAGTTCTGAAATTCAACAGTAACTTCCATCAGCTCTATCAATGATGCCTCTCTCTCTGTTTTTGACGAACCACAAACTGATAAAACTGGGCTCAGATTTTTATTCCTCGAACTCGATTGTCGAGTTCCCCAGACTGTACTGAAAATATCTCTCTCTCGACAATCGAAATCGATAAATAAGAATTAGGCCCCTGATGGAAGTTACTGTAGAATTTCAGAACTCGCCTCAGATATCGAATGACTGTCCGTCAACCTCTTTCTCTCTCTAGATTATTGACCTTTTCTTCCTCCAAGACGCTAGGCGCGTTTGGCCAGTCTGTCGACCTAACGAGCTGGGCCGTGCCACTCCTCTATTGATATTCCCGTATGATTGACTAAACTCATTATCATTGCGTATTTTACATTATACCTGTGATTTTACGTATAAACCTTTTGTTTTTTAATAATCATTCATTACTGTTGTATTCTTCATATATAGTAGTCAACAAGCTCGGCATTTAAGAGCTCGTGGATGCATGATTTAAGGTACTGAAAATTTGTTGAAAGGTGTCAACAAACATATATATTGATGTTAAATTGAATCACTCTGAAAATGATTTTAATTTTCTCTTAGCAATACTGAAATTATTTGCGGAAAAAATATCAAAGAAGCGGTTATATACGAACATTAAGTTCTAGCAACACATTTGACCGATTTGAAAACTGTCAGAGGCATCCACAAATAGAATTTTTTTTTTTAATTCATTTAGCGCATGCTTCTGACTGCTTCGTACCAGTTTCTGAACGGTCAAATGTGTTGCTAGAACAAACCTATTGTGGTTGATGGTGTGAAAGGAGTAGTTCCGATGAGCAGCGCTGTGTTGGCAACCCTGTTGTTTGATGTGGTAGCACTGTAGAGTCTGAGTCGTTGTTGGCGTTCGTTGGGGCGGTTGGCGCGCAATTTCGTGGATTCGTGGATGGATGAATGTGAATGTGGAAGATTCAAGACATTTCGAATCATGTAAAATTTGGAAAATCATGAGTTTGATTTACCTACTATTAATAATGTTCAAATTAGTGCGTTTTCGTGGTGACGATGTTTATTCCATTTGCCCTGAAAAGGATGTAAAAATCCGTAAACTGGGATCAACTGCAAAATGGAAGGGAAAATATTTCGAGGCAGACATCATTGCATCTTCGAATAATATTGAAATATTAAACGATTTAGGTAAAAATCTAGAAGAACATTATCCAGTAGTTAGTTTGCAGCATGTTTCATACAATCCAGGTAATTATTAACTACTACTGTATATAGACATCTTACTACTACTACAAATAGGTACTTCAATTGTTTCAATTTAATACATATAAAACAAAGATTTTATTGGCTCAGTGATTTAATTCGTTTACTAGAATTATCTATTCTCGGATTTTCTTCAAGCTAGATTATGTTCATTAGGTAATTACGTATTCTTTCTGTTTTAGCACCTTCTTCGGAAAAAAACTTTTCTGAAAATGTGGTTACAAGCGAGAACCTTATTATACCTATGGATGAAGGTAATTATTATTGAAACACTAATAATAGTCATGAACATTCTCTGAATATGTGTAGGGTATTTCATTCACAGAAGGTTAATTCTTATAAAAACAGGTAGAAAGATTTCAAAAGATTTTACAACAACTATTCCCCTGCCTGTATGGTTTGACAGGCATTGAATTACAGATGAACAACTTTCTCACTCAGTTTCTACTTTCTACACAAATAACATGGATTCAAACAGGAGGTGTTAATAGAATATCACTTCACAATATAATAAATGAAATGAGTGATGTTTGTCATATCTATTATGATTTTCAGAATTAAACTTGTTTCAGATTGTGAAATAAACTTAATTCAATGCCTGTTGAGCCATATAGGCAGGAAAGTAGTTGTTTCAATAGGACAACTTTTTTGTGAAGGAATTAACCTGCTAATGAAATACACATATCATCATAGAGTGTTTATGAACATGAATAGATTTTCTTAAAGTTATCTTCTCTTAATTGTT
>JAVJAQ010004032.1:0-425027 GCA_032362365.1 Zygogramma bicolorata | reverse complement strand
GCTAGAGCTGTATGTTGCGGTGTCTTTCTGTTCGTTACACTGATATATATCACTAAACACCGTTAATGCTTCATGAAGTGTATTGCCTGACAGTTTTAGATTTTGACTGCTAAATGAGGCTTGTATGAAAGTCTTTCATTTCGGCGTAAATGTACATTTCTTCGCGGCATCTTCTATAAGAATTAAATCACACAACTTGTCCTTTGGTATAAGTTCAGTAGTGGATAGTTCCTTCCATAATTCTTTAGCACACATGACGATTCTGCTACAGTCTATCCGACGTATACGTTCAGCCATTTCTTTAATAAACTTCCTGTCATGAAAAACAAAGAAGATTGCTTCCTCTCAGTAAGATATAAAAATTAAACCTTGTCACCAAAATTATTGATCAGCATCTTTTTGAGATCACGATTAGAACTACATCCTCCACTTCAGCGAGTACAGTCATGCGTTGAGCCAAGTATGTCAATTCAAAAGCGGTCGTCGAAACACCGTTTTTTATATCCGCCATTAATTTGTCAAAAGCAGCCAGTAACTGTTTTTGAGATGTTTGTTGTTGGTCGACCTCTTTCGTTACTAGATGATTTTGCTTATGAAACGTAATTTCTGTAACACGATGTATGATAATGGAAGTTTCTGCAAACAATTCTTCCGGTGTTTCGTACAACAAATTTTTGTGAAAATTTCATAGTATTTTCGACGCGAAGTATTGAAAAACAGCAAAGCTGCTGAAATTTCAGTTAAAAGATTACTTTTTTTATTTTGATTTTTCGTCGTATTACCACAAATGGAACAGCATGAGTTACTCGACGAATCGCTGTTGCTTCTTTTTGATTTGCGGGTCAGTTGATGGGCCAGCTACGCCCTGTGTTGATGATAAAGCTTTTCCTTCCATCGCTCTATGCAATGACGACGACGAATCTCTTCTTCGCCGATATAGCTGGCTATGCAACTTTTATACCACGAGAAGTGTTCTTCATCAGCATTTGGATCAAACAACTTCTCAAATTTCTCTGAGATTTCTTCTTTGCGTCGACTTGCTGCACTTTGAAAGGATCTTGCAAAAACATCCCAGTCGAGAAATAGCGGTCAATGGTTTTTGCATTCTATACATTTTTTCTTCACAACTACATCGTTGGATCAAAAACTCCTATTAAAGGGCCGAAAAAAAACTGGACCACAATTCCCTCCGGCAACCTCCAAAATATTATTCATCAAGTCTCCCTCAACTCATCAATCAGAATGAGGTCATCGGTTTTTTCAAACGGAATGTTTCGCAGCGCCCGCTCTATGTGGAAAAAACGTAGGTAGGAGATTCCTCAAACCAGCACCAGTTACACAAAATTATTTCATATCGAGTTCACTTTTGCAAGATCCCAAATAGTAGGGTGATTTGTACGAACCGGAATTTCTTATCTATTATATATGATCTATTATATACAAAATATTTTTAAAACTCGAAATACACTCATAATTTGGAGTATCGATTGTAATGTCTTGAAAAAAAGGTTGAGAAATAGTGATTGAGAAACGTCAAAAATAAAAATTCTCACGGAAATCGTCATATGAGCAAAAATGATATATTGCTCGTTTATTTCAAAGGATGAAATGAACTGAAGTTTTCATCACTGACGTGTCATTATTTAATGATTAAGAAGGAAGGTTAGCTGAGATTGCATACTTCAGAAATATTCCAACAGCATAATATTTCATGAAGACATTTTGATGGAAAAAAGCAAGTGACAAGTTGAAACTACAGCGATAAAAATTTTCTAACCTATTGGAATCTGAAAATTTTCAGGATGCGATGATTTTTGGAATGATAGATTCTTGTGAAAAGTAAGAAGAGAATTTTTTCACACCAGAATATCCTTAATCGAACATATTTCAACCTACTGCTCAACATTCCAGAACTCAATTATTTTGCAATGGATATTGAGGTGATAACTGCTCGTAGAAAACCATATGTGATTCCAGTGGATGAGTGGTTCATTGTGTTTTACTTCTCGTCGCTGATTGGAGAAAAGTAATTGCTTTCCATAGATGATATTCATAAATAAGGGGTTTTAACATCACCATAAATTTTCAGAACGCCGCTCCATACGTCAGAATGCTGAACTATTTTCTTTAGTATTGAAAAACTATTGAACATCACGTTTCCCTAATTATAATTTTTTTGACAGGTATCGGAACTCCAATTGATATTCTTTCATCCATCTCTTGTGTATACTCCATATTAATGAACTCCCTTTTTTTTGTCTTTATATTATACCATGTCTTTGCCTATACTTACGCGTGTATTTTCTCAATTCGAAAAATATTGGTCTACTTCAAGTCGTTGTTTTCGAAATTATGGCCAATATTCATCTTGAATGTTAACCCTGCTTCGGTATTGAAATCTTCAATATGGAAGTGAAATTTCTCCATACCTACAAATCAATTACAACACGCGTTTCGCCAACAAAGTAAGAATCTTCTGGACACCGAAATTCCGGACAATATAATCTGTATAATCTTTCTCGAAAGTGAAAAGGCTCCTCCCAATTAGATTTTCCATGTAAGTAGATCCCCTAAATTTTCAAGTATTCATCTCTAGTTACAACATAATTTTTGAGATACTTTTCTGTATAAAAAAAAATATATATTTTTCGTCTCTCAACCTGTTCTCGACAACAACATTGCTCGTGACAAATAACCTAGAGAAACATATTCATTGTCACATACAATAGAGCATTCGCTTCCTATCTGATTCGATTTCATCAAATGTCCGGAGAAAACAGGTTCGTTCACATTAGGGCTATGAATAAAATTCTGTTCGCGACTCAGTACAAATTGTCCCATCAGACGTTATTGGATGCTAGTGTCAATCTCCACGTCGATGGCAGAGAGGCATCCTGTTTTCTATCGGATGTCAGCAACTAACTTCAGTTGAAATGACGTCGTGATTTCGTCTTTTTCTGTCTCGAAAACATTTGATATTCGAGTGGAACATTTATCAGATTTGGTTAGAGTATAGAGAGGATATATGTTGGGAGAATTCTGCTGTCATTTCCAGATTATAGGACAGAGGTGTTTTCCGAAACGTTCCAACAATGTGCATGATGTGTCGGCAATTGCTCGTATCATTTTTTGATCGGATTTCTCATATTCCACTGTACTCTATAATCGGTTGTGTCTTTCAGATATCTATACACCAACTGATATATTCGAACTTCTGGGATTTTGAGAATCATTCGACATACATACATCTCGGGACCAATTGAGAGAAAATTATATTATTGGCCAAATGAGTTTGTGGGTGACTGATATATGGTAAGATTCATTATTTGACCCTCTGTCTGGCATTGCAGGTTTCTGATGAGATAAAGGGATTTTTCATCTCAAAAGAATTCATGAACAAAGAAAAAATCTCGTAATGTCTGCTTGTGAGATTGTCATAATAAGGTTTATAAGACCATACTACGTATTTCTTCATAAAGAAATAACCGTATAGCGAATTACGAGTCGTAGTTTCCCAAACTTTATAATATTGAAAATCTCACAGAAACCTGTATTAGTATTTGCACTGTTGCTTGTTCAAACCAATTCTAGCAAGTGAAGAGTAGAATTCCTGGAATCTCGAATTCTTTTACAAGTTTAAGTTGAAATAATTGCGTTACCAGAAAATCAGTAGGTCACTCCACTACGGCACGAACAAATGGTAGCTATCCCTTGCCCAAACAAGACTCCTTCTCGATACTTCCATGGGAGTGATTAATGAAAGATCATATAAAATGAAGTGTCTCAAACAGAGAAAGTTGAATTGTGAAGGTTTGGATCGATTTTGTAAGAGGACAGGTTTCATAAAAAGATATTAGTTTTCTCTGCAATATTCAGAGCTTCGTTTGCCATTTGTATGTGGTTAGTCAACTGATATATACCAGGGTGTGTCATTTGTTTTTCGTCGTGAAACAATTGTGCTTGTATTTATGAAATGCGAGATTGTTCGTACAGGGTGGGACAACTGTCTTGGGGCGCAGAGTTCAAATATATTTTTTTTATAATTGGTGTCACTTGGTTAAAAATGAATTACTCTCAGTTTCAATATTGAAAAGAACATTTAATATGATTTCGGAATGATCTTGATTCAAATCATTCTCAATTTGAAGGAGAGTGCTATCAAACCAATTTTTTTCCTTTCAAGTTTTTTTTTGAGGATTACGTGATTTCCGCACTGCTGACTTTCTTGATATTTGAATTGGTTATAAAATACAAACGTTCTGGATCACACCGTTAGCTTGAAGGCGTCAGAATTCCTAGGAGAAAGATATACAGGGGTCACGCAAGTATCAAAAAATAAGAGAACGTCTCGTACTCTAAAACAACGCGATGAACATTTGTACTGGACTAAACTGTCTAGATAATTGATCCGGGTTTAGAATCATTGCATTTATTATTTTTCAATAAGTTAAGAAGCGAAGGTTACTTTTGGTCTATCCGAAATACCTCTTGAAATTATTTTCCCACGTCTACGCTTGAGCTCAAGTTTTAGGTTGAATGGGATTATTACTTAAGCATACTGACTGGCCTGAACAGATTGTTCGAAAGATGATCTGGGTTAAGCATATTTGACACAATTCCAGCATTAATCTCCTTTTATTGAAATATGAAGCTTTGAATTGGGTGATGTTTGAACAATCCTTTCCTTTTTCATAATTTGGGATGGTATTGTCATGTGGTAGAACTGCACCAATACACTCGTTATAGTATTTTATTCCTTTTTAATCGTATATTGAATTTGGCCTGCTACATTCCCTTTCAGATACATAGCTTCGTACATATTGCATATTTTCATGGTTAACATAGTAATTTATATTCATAACTTTTTATTCTGAATCTGTTAGAATCGTGTGGCGCCCATTGAACAACAGTCTTTGAACCTCCTCTTCGCCACTGTGTAAAAGTTAACGGAAACTAGTCAGAAGATAGACACTGATAGAAATATAGCAGTGGTTATTTTTTAAATAGTCATTTGATTTTTTTCAAGAGAATTTAGCGAGTTACCCTTTGGCATGATTCTTTTCGAACTATTCACCTCTTCATGTAGATTTTCATTGGTTCAATTAGAAATTTTGTTTTGTTATTCATCCGCAATTCAGTCATGAATGTGTGGACAAATATTTCAATCCACATCTAAAGTCGTTGACCAAATCTTATATTTGGTCAAAGATATAGTGATTGAAGTAGCAAATAGCCTTACTAGTTTCACAAAAAGAAGTTTATAACAAACTTCTTAGAGGAATTAAAAAAATTCCAAAATCGTTTTAGGATGTTTTTTTTCCTTCAACCAGCTGACGAACGTCAACGTGTGAGTCTCAGCAAGGTGGAGTGGCGGGGAATCAAAACTCGGTCTTATGCTTTATAGGCCGATGTACGTACCCAAAATTGTATTGAAGAAAATATTGGTAGAAATTTCATTTCATTCCTAAGGAGAATATCTAAATGCAATGTCTTCAACTTCCTACTTAGATTATTGTCTGGTTTATCGTCTATTTGTTTGCTACTTTGTCGTGACTTTTTCTTAATTTCAGCATGAGAAAAAAATCTTTCGAGATTTGAGATCTTATGATTTTTGACTATGTTGAAATATATAAAAAATTAAAATATTAGCTTCGACATTATCTGCCCCATCTGATGAATCAGTTCCTGATTAATAACATTATTAATTAATATCAATGAATAATTTCTTTTATCATATTGTGTTCAATGTTGTGTGGTATTGGTTAGCACTTCCATTTCATATATCATAAACTCTATTGAAACCTGTTGCAGAGGAGAGACTCATAAGAAATATAAATCGAATGAGGCAATCAAATCCATACTAGAAGTTTGAAATGGATTTTCTATCCAAAAAATAAAATCGAAGGTTTGATCGAAAAAAGGTGATGGTATTAGGTCTAATAATAAACCAAACGCCATCGACTCTTTCAGAGTCCTTCAGCAAGTAGGCTTGTTGTTCGGGTCATGACAATTACCACCCGAAGACAATTGCGGATACCAGTGATCGAAACGGCGAGAGTACACCATAGACCATATACCCTATAGACGGTTCACGGTAATGCTAAACAACAGAGACTGAAAGAAGCGCCATCTGAAGATTCGTATCGATACCATTCTGTTTTGACGCGGGATATTCGAATGTTGTATATAATATTCGGAGTATTCATATTCAATTTTTTTTTGGAGATTTCAGCATATTGTTTAGAGTCTCAAACTACACTTCATATTGAGTGTTGTGTGGAGTTTAAACAATACACAGAATTCCAAAAACAATGTAAAAATTTTAGTTAGAACAGATTCTTAACCACTGCTTCATGTTGCAGGGCATTAAGCAATGAAGGTATTAAAAAAAGAGCTCAATCATCATAGATTTTTTATTCAGAACATTTTATCATTGAACATTTTGTGTGACTTTATGTTTAGGTTGCTCAGAATTCTTTTTCTTTATTCTGTTCAAGCGAATTTTGTTAGCTTGTAATTAAATTTTATTTGTACCTATATACATAGACATAGAACCAAAGAACAAATTCACAGTGCCATCTCAAGATTCGTATCGGTACTAAAAATGGGGTTCAAGGTGAAGTAACCTACGTGAACCGTTTATAGGGTATATGGTCTATGGAGTACACTCAACTCGCAACTTGGTTCTCACAATATTCCATATTGCTTTATATTTTTTTCATTCGAATTTTTTTACGTAGATATTTCATTATCAATATCCAATTTTTTGTCACAATATTATTTTCTTTGATCAATGAAACCTTTGTTTCATTCTTAGACCAAAACAATGTATTTCAACCTTTTTGTTTGGATTTGGTTGCCTTTTTTGATATATTTCTCACGAGTCTTTCCTTCGCAACAGGTTTCGAAAAATTTACCACTCAGCAAGGAACGTTGCCACATTCAAGCGAAAATTGTGTTCAATATCGAGTGGATAACAAAGTGGTGATCTGTACTCGTCCCACTCAAATTACTTATATTTCAACCTTCACAATTATTGTGCAATTAATAAACTATTTTCCAATATTTTGGAGCAACAAGAACACAATACATAAACACATGAATCGTTAAAAAACTCTGCCACATGAAACTGCAATTCATTATATTTTCCTTCAGATACTTTCTGATCAAACATTCGGTGGAGGGTATCACTTCATGGACGAGAGTATAACGTCTCATCCCATTATTGTAAGCCATAAAAAAATTCTGGGTGATATTCACTTTTCCTCTTTGAAAAATCCAGTGCATGCATCTCTTTGTACCGTCAGTAGTAACGTCTGTCTCCAGATGAAATCTCACATCGATGGAGTTTAAGTTAGATCAAACATGAAATTCGGAATATGAAACTAACCACATGAGAAGCTTCAATAGTTGGTTAGGCCGCCTTCGATGATGCCGCAACGTCACATTGTTTTAGACACATTACCCTTGTTAATGAAATAATGGAAGCAGTTCTGAAATGCCTGTATTCGATAGTCCTCAATTTCAATAAAATTCAGACCAGAACTTTTGGAATACGGTTCTGAGGTGACGTTGAAATATTATCAGTAGTAGTGGTTTCGGATGATATATTTAATAGGAATAACCGAAAATAATGCAATCGGAAAATGTTGGTGTGCTATTCTTATGAATGATTTCGTGACTTTCCATTAATCGGATAATTTGAAATTGATATCGTGTATCATATATCGCTATACCTTTCTTTTTTTCATATCTGAACTGTTATAATGTTCTACCATTTCTGAAAAGGAAAAAATAGTAATGTCATGGAATATTTGTTATGTCCATTATCTATTTTCGAGATGTCATATCATTTTACTTTATCACGTAGCGCACCCAAGACTTCTATATATGCTTTCTGCTGCAGATAACATTATAAGTGAGATTTCTGTTGATCGAAAGAGACGATTTTACGTGAAGTATTCAAGTGTTTTCATTATAGAATTTTATTCTATATTGTTACATTCACTCACACACACTTAACTTATCATGCATTTATATACTTGGTGCAAAATGCTCCTCGGAACGTTTTTTTTTTTGCACACATGAAAGGCGGAAGGGTAGAAAAATTCATTGTCGCCCAACACGCTCAAGACAATGATCAGAAAATTGGTGAAAGCTATCTCAAACTGATCAAGCATGTGCATGACACAAGACTACTCGATGCATGTGAGAGTCTAGAAATAGCGAAATGTAAAAATAGCATGAATGGGACCTATTCCTTTCAGCCCGCTTTTCAATTTATTGGTGAGAAAGTAATCAGGATACTCAACAATAATAGATGACGGAACAGCAACTTTGCAGGTAGTAACTGCACTGATTCATTATTGAAAAATTGATTAGAATAATTAGCAGTTACAAACAAAGTCCATAGCGGACCTGAAAAACTTTAGGTATAGAAGCAACTATCCCTAGCTTTAGATTAAGTATCAATTTACTCCTCCTGAAGATGCTAACCTCGTTAGCGAAACGCGCGGCGAGTGCAAAAATATCAGTTTGGTATTAGGGTGATTGATCTCAAAGAAAAGTTTCGAATTTTAAGCCAAAAGTTACAATTTCATCGTTCACTCAGCTATCAGCCAATACTTATTCCATGACTTGGAATGACTTGAATTGTTCGCGATGATCCCCACCCCACCATGCTTTCCCTGGGGTTGAGTGCCCAGGATGACGTTATCCCATATCCAGTTGCCTGGATACGAAAACTCGCCGTCCTCCAATTTCCTTCCACCCCCGCCATCTCAGGAGCAGACCTCAACCTGTTGCTGGGCACTTCAACAAGATTGGTATTCAACTCGCTTCGATTGGAAATCAGCCTTCAGGTTCTATTACTTCCTCTCCGGGACAGTTCTTGCCTGTCGTGGATCGGGTGTATGTCTGTGATGTGTGGTGTACTTACCCCAGTCGATGGAGCGACTCTTTATGCTCACCTGAGTCGCCAGCGGGCGACTCTTGGGTGTGGTCTCAGGTTCTGTCTCGTCGGCCTTAGGTATTTGTTCCTCTCACGGAATCTGGGATCGTCCATGTTCAATGCGTTGTGGAGGTCACGCAGCGGTAAATGTATCGGTTAGGACGGTAGTAAGGAGCGTTTACCGGCGCCCGCAAGCAGACCTTCTTAAACGTTTGGATCATTGTTCTGTATGTCTGCGCGCAATGGCCCCAGGCCGCCGAGGCATACAGGGAAAGTGGATCGTTTAATTTAGAAGCAGTTGTACTTGGAAATCCAAGTTACTCCTGCGACCTATAATGAGATTGAGGTTGTAGCGCGCGGCTTTCGCCAGGTTCAACCCCTGTATATGGGACCTGAATATCAACTTTTTGGCCAATTTGACTCCTAAGTAACTGGCTTCGTTGGTCCATAGGATCTCCCGACCATTGTTGACGACGTGTCCTGCAGGTACTACCCTCCTCCGTGAAAATAGTATCGCCTGGCTCTTGTCAGGGTTGACTGCTACCTTCAATAGACCGGCCCATCGTCCGAGTTCATTCGCTTGTTGTTGCAGGTACTGCGTAACAATTGTGTGGTTGGAGGATCTCGTCAGCTGCACTGTGTCATCTGCGTAGAGAGCCAACTTGTCATGGTCGTTCTCCGGCCTAGTGTAATGAAAATAATATTTCCGTTACATTTTCTACTCAACACACCTCCTGAAGCGCTGCTTATCACCTTTTCGATCGTGGTGGTAGACGCACTCAACTACACCTGAGTGTTCTGTCAACCCTTCAAAATATGAATCACGCTTGCACCAAAAAGGGATATATGTAAAATCGCAGGGCTTGGCGGTTCTCTCTCGACTTGATCGATCGGTAGCGCGTATCGAAGAATCTTATCTGTTTCTGGGGTTTTGTGAGTGTGTCTTCGAAACAGTTGATATTCATTCCGAATAATATCAATCATCTCGAATCATCTTATTATGTTACCTACATGATAGGTTTTCAATGAATGATTTGTTCCTAATTAACAGTATATTTGTTTTCCAAAACTATAAATATCATTTCCATCCTCGAGTTTTCTGCGAATCACCACAAGAAATATCCAATAACTGTATTATTTCTACCTACTGAACCCAATATTTCTGGAATTGAGATAAAATATTTTATTTTTTTTCAATCGAAAACTTAGGTTATCTTCGACTCCCTGTGTAACTTCGTTGGAATCTAATCTACTACTACTACTTGAGGGAGATCGAGTACTTTCGTATATATATTTTTCAGTGAAACAACGGATTACCTGGCTAATTTTTTTGTTACCAACAAGAAAACCAATGTCCAGTTCTATCAGGAGAGCAGAAATTCACCCAGCTCGATTGATCTCAGTTCTAGAAGGAAATTGGTAAAATTCTCATTGAAAACCGAAAACCCTGTGAATCAGGAACCTCTGACGTTTAGTAAGTAGCCTGTGATCATTCTATTACTATTCAATTTGAATTCAACTATCACTACTTACCAACTGTGACAGATTCTTTTGAAGTTTGGACTTTGTCAAATTTGAAGAATTGAAGGGTTACTTATTGGTACTGGGCTGACAGGAACTGTTTTCATTATGTTGAAAATTCATTGAATAATAATATTTTTTTTCTTTTTGTGTACTGAGCATACCTGATTCGAATTGCAACTCCATACGAGAATCAAACGCTTGTTGATTAGCCCTTTTCTATTATCTACCAATGTATCTCAATTTATCTACTCTAATTTATATTGATTGAACTGAATATTTTGCTGAATATATCTTCAACTGATATCTATCATTTTTTCATTGAATTTTTTTCTTGGAGATTCTCAGCGTTCATAGTCGTTCATTTTTACATGAGAGAGCTTCCACTTATTAAGTGAATTTAATCTTTTGCTGAGACTGTGAGTTTGGATCTAAATAGTCTGTCGTTTGGAAATAGTCACTAAATTAGAGTTCAACAAGTTGTAATCTCTGCGAAACTCATTCATATATCTTATGACTTTGGTCTTATATCTTGTTTCCTTTCAACCATCGACTGTTGAAGAGGACCGACATCAATCACCTGACCTCAAGCTACCCACCATCGAAGTGAGTGGACTCCTGGACTATCCTCGAAGCAGGCGGTAGAGAGAACCCAGGACACCTGTAGCCAAAAAACCAGGTTAGCCAACAACTAGTGGCCAAGGGTAGCCGCTTCGTATCCGCTGGGAAAGACTACACCAGGTTAGCCAACAAAACAACCATTTCTGGCTGAAGAGGTAGCTTGTTCGAGTTCGATTCCACTTCACTACTCAAGGAGCTTAAGTGGCGATCCCCTTCAAAATTAACAGAACAGTCAGAAGGATAGACCATTGTGTTATTTTTCATTGATTAGTTGAGACTAGTACTGATTCAATTTGTTCATATTCATATTGATTATGTGAAAGTTCTCTTCAATCAATTGGAAGTTAGTTGAAGTTGAATAGATTATTCTTTCAGCCACACTTGCTTTGGGTAGAAATTAATTCGCACCTGCCATAAGCGAGTGTCCCTTACCCACACCGGAGCTAGTTTTGGTTATACTTGGCATGTCTGCTGAGTATACTGAGAAGAGGTGGGGGGAGAGTACTACTCCTTGTGGGACTCCCGCTTCCAGGAGTCTCCATGCGGATAGCTCACGTCCCAGTCTCACCATTGGTCTCGTGTATTGAAAAATTTGCCATTTCCGCTACGAATTCGTTGTGGCAAACCCTATCAAATGCCTTGGAAACGTCTAGGAATATCACTTCTGTATGGTGCCCTCTACCTATTTTGAAGCCTTCTGTCACGAATTGGACCACTCTCAGAAATTGGAGTTCAGTTGAGTGTTCCGACCTGAATCCAAACTATTCGTCTGGCAGGGCGTTACTTCGTTCCTCATTTCCTTTGTCGTGTCCTCGAGTCTTCTCAGGATGTAGATCATGCCTTGTTCTCCATGTATGGGAGGGCAAGGTTTTCGGAGGATTTGCCTCAGAACTTTCTGCATCTTTCATGCAGACTGCTCTTCAGTGTTGAGTTCTGCCAAACAGGTTTTCCATTTCTGGTTTTGGAGTGTTTGCAGCCCTTGCTGCAGTATTCTGCTGGCCCTGTGGTCCAGTGGAGGGAATGTCCGTTGGTATCTCCTCTTCAGGCGCCTTCCGATTCTAATGAGTTCCGTTATTCCCGGCGTTAGATCGTCCTGCAGGTTGAAGCGCGGGGCTATGACGTCCCGCGCGCTTCTTCCCATAGATCGGAGAATTGCCTGTTGGAGTTTTGAGGTGGCATCCTCCAGTTCTTGCTTTGAATCTATGCATGTAATGTCTCCTATCGCGTCGTGAACAGTGCGTTGAAATTTACTCCAGTTTACTATCCTTTTTGTGAGTCACTTGGCTGATTTTTGAAACTTCGAATGATTCAATCTAATTTTGGTTCTTCGAGTTGTTCTCTTCTGCAGACCTATGAGGAAACCTAATTATGACCATATGTCACAAGCTTCTTTAGTTTTATGAATACAGGAAGATCGTGACAAAGTACTTTCGGTGGTTGGTATTTTATATTGATATCATATTCCTGGATAATTATGGCCCATCGTGCTAAGCGTACAGTGGGAGATTTCGTACTGAGTAACCGGCGAAGTGATTAAGGGTCTGTTTGTATTGTGATTTTGGAACATTCAATAACATTGGATCTTCTTCGAATCTTCTCCAGTGCCCAAACAACAGCTCAAGCCTTCCGTTTGGAGGTAAAGTAATTTCTATCTGCTGTGTCTAGTAAGCGACTTGCTTATTCTAGAGGATGTTCATTTTTTTGTTTGAGCACTGCTCCCATGGCGTAGCTACTGGAATGCGTCCATGTAATGTGAGAATTGGTCCCACTCTGTCTGATGATTGGATATGTCACAAGATGTAGTTTGAGTTCATCGATGAACGTGAAATACCAGCAAAATTTTCAACAAACCCTTCATACTAGCTAGCAGTTCGAATTTGAATTACTGAACTTCTTTGACGTTCCGATGAGGTAAAGAATCAGCAGTTGCCAGAGTTTTTCCATGATCAATGAAATACCCGCGTTGTGATATGAGTCCGGAATATTGGCTTTCGAAGAGATCGAGCATCTATTTCGATTGGAATATGTTTATTAGAGTTACTAGGAAGGATAATCGAATCATCCAGATAGCTGAGTATTGAAACATCTTCTAGTCCACGTCTTATCTGATACGAGATACGTTGAAATATAGCTGGAGCACCTTTGAGCCCGAAAGGCATCCTCAAACAGCGGTAGGTCCCAAATAGGGTGTCTTTATCGAAATCGGCGCATTAAATCTATCTTACACCGAAAAAAGTTTTTTCGCAGCGTGAAGAAAATCGTACAAGCGCGGTTGAGGGTAGGAGTCACTTGATATTATGGTATTCAACTTTCGGTAGTCGACGCACAATCGAACACCCCATACCTTTTTTGGTAGAAGCACAACGGGCGGCCCACGAACATTCACGTTCCTCCACTATTCGTTCTTTCAGAAGCCGTCCCGATTCAACTCTGAGTTGATTTTTTTGCTAGAGTCATTCGATGAGGGGTAAGAGATATAGGTAAATGATCCCCATTTTTGATATAATACTAAGCATTGGGATGTTGGTTCTCCCCCCAGATCCCTCATCAGAAATTGTACACGTTGGAATATTCTATTGGATCTACTGGTCAAATGACGGGGTAAATATATATATATATATATATATATATATATATATATATATATACCCTGTCATTCAAAAAATATCAACCCGACGCCGGTGAGAACACTTCCCCAACCCGAAATTTTGCCGAGACCTGTGGTATCCCAATCAGAGGTAGGAAACTTTTACGAGCCCATCATCCATGCGGACTTGGGGCCGCCGGCTTTAAGTCCCCTCCGTTCTTCGGAGAAGGGCATATCCTCAATATACCTTGTGCTCATTGATATACCTGCGAGCTATGATATGCCATTTTGCTGCAGTTGTATGGGCTTTCGATGCGGTCTTTTCCTGAATGGAGTCACCCATCCAAGTACTAAGCGCACTCGGCGCTGCTTAACTCAAGATATCCAATGACTGTCAGTTAACCTGAAGGTCTGGGCCGTGCCCCTTTGGGTTATAAAAAGTCAGTTGTTTCTGTACGCACTGATAGTGATTCATGGAACTGAGTAGTATGTCGATAGCCAGCAATATATTATTCACTTGAAAGGATGTGGCATTTTATTTATAAAGGCATTCTTACGTGTGTCATTGAAGAATATTCATATTGATATTTCAAGAAAATATAATTTGGCGACGAGGTCAATCTCAAATGTAATGGAGCAATGGATCAGTGTGTTTTTGTTTTGTTCATTGGGTGCTACAGGTACATAAAGTGCTAGGTAACGAAACTTCAAATGATTCAAGTCGACATTGCTCTGGGCTTTTAGGTTCTTCGAATACGTACGATTCGGCAAATTATGATTGTTTGGTGTTCAGAGAGGTAAGTATTTTTTCATCACGAATGAAAGAGGGGACGACAATCGCAAAAAAGCTATACTCCCCAACACACTGTCGGATTACTATAATAAATAAGTGCGGAATTTATATGTGTGCCGAATCTTCCGGAAACAAAATATTTCGATGATCTCGTCAGTTTGTTAATTGAATATCTGACCCCAGTAAAATTGTACTTTACAGGACGGTTGAAATTATATTCGGCAAGAAAGAATGCGAATGAAAGCAGTGAGTAGAAGGCTCGTGTGGATAGTTCAGCATCGGACTAAAAATTTGGTAATGAACTTCAGATCAATATGCGCGATATATTTGTTATCAATATTGGCGATTAGAAAATTGAGAATCGTCTCTTCGAAGATGATCCATCATCGACGAATGTAACCTCAGAATCCTTTCAAGGAATCTGCGTCGAAAGAGCATTCATTCAAAGGATGTTCCGGTATCAAGAGGGAGCCAGCGGAAAATTTCTATTTTCAATTTTGGGGAACGAGATGTCGTATACTTCCTTGCGTGTTAGTTAGTTCACAAGAAATTGATGTATCTAACATTCTGTAGCGTCATGTTCTCTCTCAGAGGTCTCGAAATGTTTCCAAAGAGTCTACAAATAACAAAGAGTATTTCTTTATTGATGATCATCACACATTACTGAAACCCAAGAATTATGATAATCAAACTGAAATCATCTGTATAGTTTCAAGAGATATCTAAACACCAAGAAACCAAGCACTTGCCGTATCCTATTATTTTTCCCTCTTTCAACTTTCCAGCGAAAATAAGGCAACTCTCCTGATGTGAACTGTCGAGATAAGCACTTCCCCCAATGTAGGCTTGCGATGAATCAGTTGTGTTCACCTCATTTCTCTCATAACAACTCCTTATCAAAGTGTGGTAACAGCAATGGGATGGCTCCACTTCTGAGTCATTAGCAATCAAACCAGTGGACGCTTACCCTGGAAATCTCTTCCGGAAATGAGGTAATCGCAAGTTATTCTATCTCGTCTCACTCATGAATATACCCTTAGCGGAAATAACATCCCAATGTGTGAAGTTCATGACTGTACCATGAGTGTTAAACATATTTTGTCTGAGTGTGCTACCTTTTACAATGACAGAGTGCATTTCGACATCCCCCCTTCAATTGAAGAAGCGTAAGAGCAAAATCGTGACAATGAATAACGTATTGCCTTTCAAAAACCTATTACACCGTTTCTAAAAACTTATTGTGTACAAACTATTCTGTAATATACTCACGATTGTCGCTAATAATCCCTGAAGTTGATGAGACAAAAAATAGACAAAAAAATTAAAGTGACGTTGAACAAACACATGAAGTCCTTGTTAGAACAGTTTCAATCCTGAATGGTACCTCTTACAGTGATAACAGCGATACCAACAGGGGTTTCTTGAAGTTGCACACAAACTAGAATTATTTTCAACACCCTGTAAGCAAATTAACAAAAACCACCATATTCTGCCCAACCGTGCTACTGACGATTTTATGGATGAAAGGACTCCACAGCATTGAAAATAACAACTGGTATCGCTCTCAACCCGGGAAAAATTGCAGATTCCTTCATAATACATTTAGAAAGTCAAGAAGTGATATTCGATGTGAAAAAAATAAACAAAATTGAAAATGAGTGACTACGCTTCATAGTTAAGATCGATTGATATTACTTGCATTCGATGCTCCATTCTCAAACAAGGTTAGAATCTCCAGAAGAGAAAGAACTACCTGCAAATATTTGTTTCTTATCGATATGAAATTTTTCATAATAATGTGAAAGAGCATCAACAGAATTCATTAAAAGGGTGGAACTCCTTTATCACTCTGTATTATTTAACAGTAATAGAAGTTTGAGTCATTCACTTCAGCACATGACGGAGATTTGAAAGTTTGATGAAGTGGTAGATCATAGTTTGCACTCATCTGATTAGGCTACTTTTCGGAAACCTGTTCACTAAGCAGCAATTTTCAATTCATGTAATGTATGTAATGCTCTCTTTTTCAAAGAATTCTCTTTTCCAAACATATGCATATTTTGTTCCTATATCAGGTCACCGCGTTAAGTCATCGGCATATCACAAAACGGTGTTAATCATTTCGGTTAAATCATTCTCCACAATGACAAGACTGTTTTCTTTATTTCATGAACATGATTTATTTCAGTAATCTTCAGATCAACATCAAGTACATTCATTATTTAGTGTATTAATAGTTTCTTGATCACCCAGTTCGAGACCACATATCATAACATCGTTCTTTCTAGCTTTTTTTCGTACAAGAAGGTTCTGATGCACATCTTCGAACTGTCCCAGATTGTTTCAACTGATTCTATGATCATTGGGCAGAGCATGCTGTGCAAAACTGGACTTTCTCAGCCTTCCATATATAAAGGGGAAAAGTTGAAAGACCGAAGAATTAAGAGAGCTGACAAAAGAGGGAAAAATTGAATTATCATAATGAAAAAAAAATTAAGTTTAAGTGATTTATAGAAAATAATGAAATGACATTGACCATGAATTTTTGTCAAAAATATACCAGAGTTGTGTTTTCAAATGAATTCGTTACCTTGTTTTTACGACTAGCGTTCATCGAGATAAACCTCATTAATAAATAATTGAAAATGAGAAAAAAAAATCATGTAAAACACTTTCGTCAGGAAATTGATAAACTTGAAATAGTGAATGATAGAAATGAAAGAAAATATGAATGAATCGAAATGAATACAAATGAACTTCAACAAATGAAAATTGTTGAATTCGAGTAGTAGGACAATGGGCATTCAACAATCAAAGGGAGGTTTGATACACTCGATGGCCTGAGCTGTCCATGGGGCCTTAGCAGTCGATGGGGGTGAAGTTCTTCGTCAAACCGGTGGGGAGAGGGATGATGGCAAGCAGAAATGAGTGTGGTGAAAAAGTGGTGTGTGGTACGCCTGGGAGGTGTGTTTTTGTGGCTTGTGGTTGGTGGAAAGAGCAAATAGGGCGTTGCTAGTGAAGCTGTATGATTGGTCGTTGAAAAAAAAACAAATATGGCGTCTCAGCAAACGCTCCACCATTGGTTTGACTTGCGCGTGTGTCGTACCTCGAGTAGGCCCTCTGTCATTGGTTGTTATGTGAAAAAACAAGTATGACGTCTCCGCTGGAGCTCTGTCATTGGTTTTTATGTGAAAAAACAAGTTTGGCGTCTCTGCAAACACTCCACCATTGGCTGTGGTTCTGGTTGGCTGAAAAGAGCAAATAGGGCGTTGCTAGTGGAGCTGTATGATTGGTCGTTAAAGAAAAAACAGGCGTCTCTGCCACCATTGGCTGAAAAAAGCAGGGGGGGCTAGTGGGACTGATTGGTCATTAAAGAAAAAACAGGCGTCTCTGCCACCATTGGCTGAAAAAAAGCGGGGCATTGGAGCTCTGCCATTGGTCATTGCTGTGACGCCTCACCATTGGCTGAAAAAAGCAGGGCTAGTGGGACTGATTGGTCATTAAAGAAAAAACAGGCGTCTCTGCTATGATGTACTTGTGTTGTTGATCACTATTTAGTGACTTAGTAAAACACTTGGAAGTAGATTTAACGAATAGATTATTTAATGGATATCAATTATACAGGTTGATCGTGTAATCGTGTACACACATTTGTCAACTGAAGAGAACTGACTGGTTGGCCAGGTTGCCAAGTGTATATAATATTTGAACTTTGCAAATGCTAATTATAATTATATAAAATACATTACACGTCCTTCCTGAAATTAAAAAAAAAATAAAAAATGCTTATTCAAAGGAAGTATGAAGAATTAACTATGACATTTCTAATCTTCTTGGAGGGCGACTTAGACGACCACTCTTTGTTATGTATCCATCAGAGACATTTTCTTCTGGTTTTGTAACATCCGGCTGTATCTGTTCATCTGGTTTTGGAATATACGAGGATTTTTCCACTTTTACAGGAAGTAATGTTTTCTGAGGGCTGGCTGGCTGGTCATAATTGAGGCGTCTCAAATAATGTCGATTACGTCTATATTCACCCTCATTGACTCTAACAACATAATCACTTTTTCCATTTTTTGCAATAACCACTCCCGGATTCCAATTTCTCTTGCCTTCTTGCATGAGTATTGGGTCGTTAACTTCAAATTTGGGCAACTTCTTCATAGATCTGTCATAGTACTGTTTTTGCAGCTTTTGATTATATTCTATTTTTTGATGTTACATCTCTGGTTGAATAATTTTGAGTCAACAGTTCAGTTTTGGTGGGTAAGTCTATTCTGAACTTTCTTCCCATCAAAAGTGTGCATGGAGCTGGTAAATCCTGTTTGGGGGTGGAGTTATGGTCCAACATGACTAAAAATGGATCTTTTTGCGTTTGAAATGCCTTAATGAAGTGTCCTTTAATGGTTTGAATCAGTCTTTCCACCATTCCATTACTCTTTGGATACAATGGACTAGAGGTGTTGAGTAGTATATCATATGTCTCAGCAAAACATTTGAACTCTTTCGACTGGAAAGGGGGTCCATTGTCTGAAAAAAGTTTCGACGGAAGTCCTGTTATTGAAAACACGTTTTTCAGTCTGGAAATCACATTTTGCGCAGTTCTGTTAGAAACTTTGTTCACAATGGCAAATTTTGAAAAGTAATCAACTAGTACTAAAAAATCTTGTGATGCTACAGACATGAAGTCTATGCCCATCTTTTGCCACGGGAGTTTTGGCACATCATGTGAGCATAATGGTTCGCGCACATTACTTTTGGAGTATTTTTGGCACGTTAAACAATTCAATACAAGTTTTTCAATGTCACTCATAAGGCCAGGGTAATAAATTGCTTCTTGGGCTCTTCTTTTACACGAAACTACTCCTTGATGGGTCTGATGTAGTATACCGAGGAATTCACTTTTGAGTGACTCAGGTATCACAATTCTTTTATAATAAAATAGCACATTATCATGTAAGTAAATGTCATTTCTGACAGGCCAATATTGTTCAACTGTACTCGGTACTGACGACTTATGCAACGGCCATCTGTTTAGTGAATAATACTTGACTTTTTGTAGCACAGGGTCAAGGTCAATTTCTCTCTGTAGCCTTTTTTGATTTTGTTCACTAGTAGAGATAATTGAATATACTTTCAAATTATTCTCTAAATACCAAGGCTAACAATTCTTTTTCGATGTGATTATATCTTTTCTGGGTGGGAGTTAAAGAAACTGATGCAAATTCAATAGGGCATCCATCTTGTACAATCATTGCATCCACAGATAAAACAGTCTTCTTTTTCGGGTAAAAAAAGCGAAGAGTTGTAGCTTTAGAAACAAGTTGTTTTATTTTATCAAAACATGCCTGTTCTGTAGAAGTCCAATGCCATTCGTTTTTCATACTGAGTAAATTTCCAAAGATTGCTCGTTTCGTTGGATAGGTTGGGAACAAATTTGGATAATTATACTATCATCCCCAAAAAATCGTTGCAAATCTTTACGGTTTTGAGGTGGAGACATATTTGAAATGGCTTGAGTTTTATCAGTATCTGGGGTGATTCCAATGTCACTTATTTGGTGTCCCAAAAATTTAACTTTATTCACACAGAACTTTGACTTGAGTTTATTGAGTGTGAGTCCACTTTTTTCAATCCTGTTGAGCACAACTTTCAAATTTGTGTTGTGTTCAACTAAAGTTCTCCCAAAAACTAGGATATCGTCAAAGTAAGTTATTTGACCAGGTACATCTTCTAGAAGTTCATGGATGAAACGTTGAAAGAATTCCGGAGAGCACGTCAGTCCATAGGGTAAGCGTAAATAGCGATACCGTCCAAACGGAGTTGTGAATGTACACAGAAGAGAACTCTCATAGTCCAACGGTAACTGTAGGAAAGCTGACAAGGCATCTAATAGCGAAAAATATTTCGCACCCGCTAATTTCGCGAATAAAATATCTTGCGTAGGAATTGGAAAACGTTCCCTTTTGATATATTTGTTTTAATAAACAGGATCCATGCAAATTCTAATATCTTTACCATTGTTTTTTGGTACAACCACTATTGGATTTTGCCAGTCAGTTGGTTCACTAACCGAAACTATCAGGTTATCACGCACCATATCATTAAGAATGTCTTTAACTTTATCTCTGAGAGCTAAGGGTATTTTTCGCGTACCGCTTATAAATGGAACCGCATCGTCGGTCAAAGTTATTTTAAAACACTTATTCACCTTACCAATACCCGAGAAAACATTTTTATAAGTGTTCAGAATTTGTTCCAATTCAGTATTTATAACACTAACAGTCATGTTATTTTGTTCAACATTGAGTATTCCTAAATTTAGCGCACCCAAGAGTCCTAAAATTGATTTTGAGACATAACTCTTCAGTACATAGAATAAAAGAGTCTTTCGTATGTTTTTGTGCTTGCATTGTAACATAATTTGTCCCTGAACATCAATGTTATGACCGAGATAACTAGTCAAAGTACTGGAAGTGGGTAACAGTTCATTTTTATCAATTTATAATTTTCGAAAGTCAGAACTATTCAAAATGTTGACCTGACTGCCAGTGTCTATTTTCAAACTGATTTCACAATTGTTGAATTTTAGTGTCTCAGACCAGTCAACTGTGTCAACACGAGAGTCATTTTGAATTGTCCACACTATATTTTCATTAATATTAGTCTCTAATTCACTATCAGAATCAGTTTCATGGTCTATTAGATTTATCTGTCCCTTTCTTGGACAAAATTTTCGATAATGTCCTTTTTCATGACACATTGAACAATATCGGTTGATAGCAGAACACTTACCCCAATCATGCTGATATCCGCATTTTCTACAAGGAATATGTTTACCTTTGAGGTTCTGCTGTATGTTGTCACCTTTCGTTTGTGTGCCCGTTGCTATGTTGCCACCAGAATTTTCTGAATGTCCCCTGCGTGCTTCGTAGGCCAGCCCCGATTTTCTTGAATGTATCTTGCGTTGTCCAGAATTCCCAGGAAACTGATCACGCGAGTTTTTTGAAATAATACCTCGGTAGTCTGTGTTTCGGATAGCGTTCACCTCTTTCGCGATTTCACGCTGGGTTAGTACACTGTTTTCCATCGAGCGGCAAATATCTATGGCTTCTTTGAGTTCCAAACTGGAGTTTTGTAATAGCTTTTTTTGGATCTTTTGGTCTCGCACACCCAAAACGATTCAATCCAAAATCAATACATCCTTTTCTTTGAACTCACAGGATTGTGCAAGCTGTTTCAAGGCTGTGACAAACTGGTCAATACTTTCATTGGGTAGCTGATCCCTTTTGAAGAACTTAAAATGTTCATATATCAAGTTTTTCATTGGATTACAATAGGAATCAAATTTTCCAACCACAATGTTGTATTTTTTTTTTATCATCTTCGTTGTCATATTCAAAAGTATTGTATATTTGTAAGCCTTCATCCCCTAGCAGATTCAGGAGGATAGCAATTTTCACTTTGTCTTCTTTTGAACTTTTTCCGGTAGCCGTTAAAAAGAGTTCAAATTTCTGTTTCCAGAATTTCCAGCCATTAGCTACGTTGTTCCCTTCAAAGCAAAATGGTTCAGGAGCTCTTCCTTGTTCAGACATTTTGCACAATTTTATTAGTAACACTGCAACAATAAAATCGCGTTTTACAAGCGCTTTGACTGCACTTTTCAATGTCTAGCAAGTTCACTCCAAGCGATTCAATCCGGCAACACCGCTAGTATACTGATTCGTTTCACCTGCAAACTGACGAATTGTAGAAACACTACCGCAAGATTTTTCGAAGTTTTGCACGAAAAAAAAAACATAACCTATCGTTCACGTTACCGCTGCCACCATATGATGTACTTGTGTTGTTGATCACTATTTAGTGACTTAGTAAAACACTTGGAAGTAGATTTAACGAATAGATTATTTAATGGATATCAATTATACAGGTTGATCGTGTAATCGTGTACATACATTTGTCAACTGAAGAGAACTGACTGGTTGGCCAGGTTGCCAAGAGTATATAATATTTGAACTTTGCAAATGCTAATTATAATTATATAACATACATTACATCTGCTACCATTGGCAAGTGGCTAGTGGCTGTCATTGGTCATTGCGGCGGCTCTGCTAACCATTGGCTGGTTCACTCGGACGTCCTTTGATGAAAAAATTGCCGAAACCCGGAGTCGAACCGAGATATTTCAACCATAAAAATGAGACACATGACATAAAACCAGAAATTAAACACTTTAATAAAAATTCAACAATTCATTCGAATGGAATAATGCGAGATGAATTATAGGTTTTTCCAAACGTTGATGAATGTTTATTGAGATAATGATATCAATTGGATGCAGGCGCTCTGACGGAAGTGTTTATTGAGATAATGATATCAATTGGATGCTGGCGCTCTAACAGGAAATGAGAAATTCGTTAACAGCATCCGCTTGTTACAGGCAATAAGATAAGAAAATTAATGAACAATGGGTTTTTCCAGTCGTTGAGATGAATGTTTCAATTATCTAGAATGTGGGTGTAACATACATCATTCATTCTCAGTGAACAGGGCACGCGGTTGCCGGTTTTGAAATAAAGCAAAGGTAGATGTTGCCGGTTGTAAAATTTACCAATACAGTTGGGGAGAAAAAGGCGTTGGTGGAAAATGCACAGGGTGTGAACGTTACAGGGTGTTGGTCAAACTCGAGTATATAGGGACGCCTCAAAATTTTGGGCATTGACGTAGCCCTGTGGCACCAGGTGATGTGTCAAAAAGGCACAAGGGGCATATCGATTATTTTCATGTTTCATCGAAAAATACTCACTTCAGCTATGCTAAAATTCATCGTGGAGCAAAACAAATTATACTCAAGTCGAGGAGAGTCCAAATATGGCAACTTCAGGTTCCAACTTCTGGTCGTCGGATTTCGATGAAACCGGTATCAGTGGATTCGTCTCAATGTCAAGAGACATAATTGAGCAATTTCCGATGCCTAAAAGGCCTTACAGGCTATCTCCGTTATTTGGGGTCGTACAGACGGCTGCGTGTACTCATTTTAAACAACTTTTTTTATACTTTGAGAATATCATATTACCAAAATACATTACTTGCCAAAAATCCAGAAAATAGTGGTGAACATACGCATTTTTCGAAAAAAACAAATTTTTTCGATGTATCAAGTCATCCCTATTCTTATACAAATGTGAAACAATTTGACTCTTCGGTTCAGTTGAGCTCAAGACTTGATACAGAGATCATGTGTGAAACTGCTCGTACTAGTGATGAACTTGTTAAATATTTTCAAAATAATCTGTCGGAACTTGAGAAAAATTCGGAAGAATCCACAAATGAACTTGTAAAAATAATTAACAAAAATTTGAGAAAAGTTAATAAAACAATTCGAAAAGGAAAAGTCAATCATGGTATTCAAGTGAAACTTCAATGTAATGCAGGTCACCTGAAAACTTTTCGAAATCAATTGAAAAGATCTGGCAATTCACACGCTGTGGGAGGAGCATTAAAGGAGAAGACATCTCACCGAGTCAAATGGGAGGAAGTAACATCAATATTCAATGGACGTATTCGTACAGCTGTGATTATAAATTTTGAACACAAAGACATCATTCCATTCTTCGAGGACGCTTTCTCCCTTTTCAAGAACAGAATTAGCAGACTCTTGAGACAAATGCCTGCATTGAAAGTCAACACAACCTTCTGCGGAGAATTCATCAAGAATAATGTTACTGCTCAAATCAAGGAATTCAAATATTTCCATTCGAAGAATGTTATCATTGATTTGGGAACTGATCTGAAGGAATGGTTTTTCGAACATGTTGTCGATGTGATTTCCAAAAAACTCTCAGAATTCCAAGAACGTGATAGTGGGTGGGCACTCAGTGAAATAGTTAGTTTGGAAGTAAAAATTAATAAATTTGAAATGGGAAATGGTATGTGAAAATAAAACGAAAACAGTAAATTGATGTTTTATTGTATAATAAGTTCATTTTTCTGTGCAAGTGTAAGTGCAGTATTATCATTGTGTAGAGTTTGATCAACAATTTTTACAATATATTCATTCGGTATTTGATCCTCTTCTTTTCGCACTCGAATCTTGTTACCAAAGGTATTGAATAAATGTTCTTTTTGCAAATGATGTTTAACAGCGTTACTGAAAGCAATAGGGTGCGAGACGTTTGCCCATTTCTTCAATGGAACCATACCTCTTCTTTTAAGACGTTTCTCAGCATCATGCCAACCATCTTCCTGACGTCTCATCAGATACCATTCTTTCTCATGCTCTACCTCATATAAACCGAGACTCCTACGCTTTCTCACATTAATCGGAAGGGGAGTCAATCTTGGTGCAATTGATTCCACCAAAATTGAAATGTTCTCTTCAATTTGTGTGTTGAGCTTCCGCCGACTAGCTTCCGCTCTTTGTCGCTCTAATTCAGCTGCTTTTCTTTCGTTCTGCTCCTCCGCAAATCTCTGAGAAGCTAATTTTCTATCTATCTCAGATTTTTGGGCTTCCACCGATAAAATTTCCTTCAACTCGTTGACAGATTTGAGGAGTTGAGAATTTTGCGTACTTAAAAATTCTGCTCGATGCTTTTCAAAGTACTTCTCGTACTCGCAATACTTGATAACAATGAATTTCATCAGGGAAAATAGTTCACGTAATTCGATGGCTTTCGGTGATCGCATCTGCATAAGAAGCCCTTCGAAATCTATGGCATCCAAAATATAATAACTTTTTTGAGGATTCAACTCGTCGTTAACTGTTCTGTATTCAACATGTTCATTTTTCCTCAATAATCGTGTCACATGCCACTTTTTCTGGGAATATGTTCCGGTATAGCCAAGCCAATCCAGCAAATCTTCCGTCAATTTCACATGCTTGGTCACATTGATATTCCAAAAGAATGCATTCCGTTGATCATGTTCGATATCAATGTTGAATTTTCGGCAAATATCTTTTAATTCAACCTTCACTAGACTTTGAGACAATTGTTTCACATCAAAATCACGAATTACTTTCATGAGAGAAGACATTGTTGAGCGCTCGACTGCGAAGCAATAACTGAATATTATTATCGCAAGTATTTGACATAAAAGTTTTCAAATTTGGTGGGGGGTAGAAAGTCAGGTAGATTCATGGAAATCGTCAACTTTCATCTCGAATGTGCGACGCGTCGACTTTCGTCTCACATGCGCGAGGCTGTCGAGTGCGTCTCACTTGCGCGACGCTATCGTCTACTAGCATCTCACTTGCGCGACGCTCAGTCGAGTCTCGCTCTCACTTGCGCGAGGCGTCGAGTTGTGTCTCATATGCGCGACGCTATCAGTCTACTAGCATCTCACTTGCGCGAGGCGTCGAGTTGTGTCTCATATGCGCGACGCTATCAGTCTACTAGCATCTCACTTGCGCGAGGCGTCGAGTTGTGTCTCATATGCGCGACGCTATCAGTCTACTAGCATCTCACTGGCGAGGCGTCGAGTTGTGTCTCATATGCGCGACGCTATCAGTCTACTAGCATCTCACTTGCGCGAGGCGTCGAGTTGTTTCTCATGATACAAAAATTCTCAAAAAAGATGCTATAGATGTTCTACATATCGGGCAATTTTCACATTCAATAGAACAATCTACACAACAAGCTAAGTGTTTACAAGGCATAAACACAACTTTCATTTCATTTTCTAAACAAATTTTACAAGTATAATGTGTTGGTGAAGAATTTTGAAGGTTTTTGAGTTCAAAATTTGGATTTTTGAGTTTCCAAAATTCACATTTATCATGGTAGATTTGATGTTGAACCCAAATTTCATCTTCAGGCATCCACTCTTTCACCTCAAGTCCGCAGTAGAAGCACTTTACTCGATCACTTCTACCTGTATAAAAGAATTCTGCCTCAGCTAGGTCATGTGGTTTTTGTTGAATACATACAGGCCAGTCATCGAACGTCTTCAATCGAGCCTCAAAATTAACTTTATCTTTATATACGGGGCGTCTTTTTCGTCTCACATAATCTCCTTCATCATCAAAAAATTGACAATCAGGTTGCCACCTGAAATGATCCATCAGAGGGTCATCTCCAACCTCCCATCTAAATCCTTCAATGTGACACTTTGGACACACAACTACATCATCTCTGCCAGTATAAATGAATCCGGCATCAGCAAGTTTATCTTTTGGAAATTCAGACTTCCAATTACGAAAAGTTTCGAGTCTATCCACATAGGTGTTGAATTCAGGTATCACAAACATTCTTGCTTCCACCTCCATTGCCACAACTGAAATGAAACTCTAACGAAGATATGTTTAATATTTATTGAAATTTCTTTCTATCCAAATCAATCAATACTTTATCTCTAATGAAATACATACATTCTCGCATACAATAGCTTTCACAACTATTACATAAATCACATAGAGCATATATAATAGCTGTTGCTGAATCAGCCTGTTGAGAAATTTTTGAAGCTGTTTGCAAAAAATTATGATAATAGTCGGAAAGTTTCATTTTCAACAACATGCTAAATTTTTGACTGATGAGAGTGTCCAATTGCAAAATTTCATATACGTCACTCTCCAACAAATGAAACATTTCAATGTCTTTGGAAATAACGCACAACTTCATATCTTCGCTGCACTTCAAAGTGATGTGGATGGTGTCTCCGCTATCTGAGAGCATCGCCGCAGCAGGAACACCATCCGATAATCTGCTCAGCAAACTGATGAAGACACCCCATTCGTAGGTATTGAATGACATGTGACAGTCGGCATTCAGCGAATAAATCAGCTTCACTGCAGGTTCGAAGCCTCGTGCAGGACTAAGGCCACAATGTAAGTTGAATAAATTCGCACCAAAGTTGAACACTGAATTGAGTATGTAGAAACGTTCACATTTGATGGCTTCTTGATACATTCGACACACTCGATCCAATTCAGCATCATAATCAAAGTGATCAGACGAATCGTAATCAGAAGTTGGTGACTCACTACGCTCTTCAGGCATGATTGCTACTAGACTGATCAAAATTTCACAATTTCAAATGAATTTATACCATCGAGTGCACATCCGGCTATTGATTGGTTCGAAAGGCCCCCCAGGTAACTGAATATTTGTGCTAGTTTTTCAGTTACAAACGATTTGATGCATCAATCCAACTGTTGTGAGAGCTGTCCAAACCCAACCATTTCACATAGCCCTTATTGCCCTTCTTTCTAAGCACTTTCTCCACCAGATAAACATCGGGATTTTTTGATTTTTGTAATTCTTCTTCGTAGAAAGCACCACTGATTGGACGTCCCTGCAAATCTTCCAACAAGTAGGTGATGGGGTTGGTAATTTTGACTTTAGCCACACGAAATATCTCACACGTCCAATTGGGCACATAACCTTTTTCGAAAATATGTTTGGCCTTGGAAATGCGAACCATATCGTCAACTTTGAATTTTCTTCGTCCAGTAGCAATTTTGATGAAATTATAGGCAGTGTTGAGAACGTGTTTTTCATTGGCTTTCGTAACATCCGACGGTTTCATGTTGATGGTGCGATGTTTGCGATTGTTGTAATTCTGAACGAGTTGCGGCAGAATATCCAACCATTTGTAGGAGCCATTCAAACTGAAGTGTTTGAAGAGTTTCTCTTTCAAAGTTCGAATCACACGTTCGGCAATAGCAGCTTTTTTCACAGTATACGTACTATAATGATTGATTTGGTGTTTCTTCATTAAATTTTGGAACGTTGAATTGTAGAACTCTTTGCCCAAATCTGACTGTAGATTTTTGGGACATCGTCCTCCACTCTTTTTCAAAATTTCGCGCATCGCATCGGTGACGTCAGCAGCATTTTTACTTTTGATCGGCTCAGCCCATAGGTATTTGGAAAAGGTATCGATGACAACCAAAATGTACTTGTAGTTTCGGTTGATTTTGGCATAATTTTGAAGATCGGCAAGGTCCATTTGCCACAAATCATCCAAACCCTTAATTATGGTGCGACGGCGTGGAAAGTTTTTCCGAACTGTCCTATGTAACTCATTTACCAACTGAATTTTCTCTTTTGAATGTCCTTCCATTCCGATGGCACATACTATACTGTGAATTTATTTTGGCTTCGGCGTGATCAAACGGTCTTTTTGCGATTCGGCCAAGGCATCGATTGTAGCTTTTACCTCAAGTATATCTGAATTTATTTTGGTAATATCAGCGTTATGTTGAAGTATGACAGCCCTAAGTTTCGAATGTGTATCATCAGCCAATAAAGTTGTATCCTTTTTCATTAAGATGATATCCTTTTCATGTTTAGTCAATACTTCCTCGAGCAGAGTATAACCTTTATTGTGTTGTTCTACAATAGTTTTTACATAAGTACTGAAGGTGGTTTGTTCATCAGTCAATTTGTCGATGTCATTTGTATGTTTTACCATGGCAGTTTGAATATTTTTCATATTTGCAACCGAATCGTTGTGTAGATTATCCATTTGAGATGTAGTTTTAATCTTGAAATCAGCAAGTTGTTCATCGGTATTTGCGATTCGTTTATCGATAAGTAACATGGCTTCTCGAATATTTTTACTTCTCAAATTCATAGCATTTACTATATCTTGTTTTCGCTGTGCACAAAGTGAGGCAAGTTTCCCCCTTTCCAAAGCTTCTCGTGTAATTTGTTCAAGCAAGTTATTCAAGGTGCTATCCACATATTTCTTATTGGCCACATCTTCACCATCTGTTGGCATCTTGACATCACTTATTTTCAAAAAATCTGCATCAATATTCCCATCGTGAGTATAATGGAGGGTTATACCTGAGCACTCACAACCACCTGGCGACTCATCGTCGTCTTCATCAAAGTCTGATGTCGATTTGGCAGAGTAACCGAACTTGTTGATGCTCATGAGACTGATGCAGGGGGAGCTGAGACATTTGAATATATTGGATGACTCCGGCCTCCTTCAACTCATTGATTATTGCCACGATCTCATTGTCGACAGATGTATTTCCAGCAGCCTTTGCAGCCATGAGTAATCGAAGTCTATCGACCAGTTCGTTATAAATAAATAAAAAAATCCCAGTATATATACTCCATGGGTTTAGTGTTATAGGTGAGAGACATACCACTGCCACCCTTATTTTTGTGTGAGGGCTTTCTCAGGAAAGCAGGTCGTATAACTTGCTCATATTTCGGTATGGTAGAAGATTTGAGCGTGTTTCTCGATGTCAAATGAACGCCACTCATCTTTAGAATTGCAATGTATGCTTGCAAATCATCGTCGTGATATTCTGGTTCATTGAGAAATATTAAATTATATAGTCCAGGAGTACCTTTGAATTTCCTTCCACCCACATGTATGTCACCGGTTTTTCTATTGAATTCTATCGGAATATTGCCAAGTGTCAATTGATTCAACTCTAAATTGAATTTTGGACCATAAATGACATCTGTGCCAGGTGCCTTGTTTATTACAGCTTGAGTGTACTGATCGATAATTTGAGATGGTTCCATCGTCTCATCTGGATGTTTAGACGCCCCGCCGCCGACGTTTCCTCGTTTTCAAATGTATCATTTTCAGAGTTGCCATCGTCGGAAATATGGGAGACAGACGACGGCTCCTGCTTGATGACCGGTTCAATTTTTTTAATTTTTTTAAAAATTGGTTTTTGTTGAACTGGTGGCTTTTGTTGTTGTTGTTGTTGTAATGAAACAATCTGCTTTAGTGGTGTTGTAATGGGTGCAAAAAGTTTTCTCAATGACTCATCATCTTCAGATCTGCCCAATTTCAATGCCAAATATTTTTTTCGGACTGCTTTGGACAATTGTTTCACTTTAACTTTTCGCTCAACATCAGCGATACTCTCATTCATGTGGCTTGTTGACGGCATGATGATGAATACTGATCTATATGCACACATGTTAGGAAATATATTTGTCGAAACCCATGCGATACCGACCATTTTTCACATCGAAATCCTTGACAATGACCAAAGTACCAAATTTTTCGTTCCAACATTTCGAGCACATTGTCTTGAATTCGTCGTAGGTGAAATCGGGTGAGACATGTTCATCAAAGACGTGTTTCAAATTCATATCATCCTGCTTGAATAATACAATGATATTACAATTGTCTCGTATCAATTGTTTGGGAATTTTCGAGTAAGTTTGGCAAAGGTAGGCGGCATCGATTGACTTGTGCCGACACATTGCATAATATTCCCTAATTTTATTTTGTTTATCGCAGGCCACATCGTCGAAAATGAATATGGAATGTTCTCGAGCTTCAGCCGGGTCGATTATTTCATCGTTATCTTTGAAGGGGAAGTAGCCCATACCTTTCACCTTTGCCAACACATCTTGAAGTAGCTGATATTTGGGTTGGTACAATGATTTCGAGTAGACGTAGACATTTTTGAATTTAGCGCCATTCGGATTGAATAACAAACTCAGCATGGCATTGGTCTTGCCACATCCACTTGGGCCGCAAAATATTGCTCGAAAAGAATCGGGTAATAGTTCACCATGTTTGCCTTTCTTCCCAGACACTTTCACAAAATCCAAGTTTTCAATAGGTAGTGCACAGTTTTGCTGGGTGACCTTCATGGCGTCCGATGACTATACTGAGAAAGCCCTCCACACAGATACCTTTTTATATACAAAGATGTTGTACGCGTTGGAATAGTCTCAGTATTATGCTAACCTTCGAACGGCAAGGTGGTGGTATTGTAAATACTCTAATCAATAAACTTCCCATTGAATTACACTTACCTGGTTATCAGTATTGTGGTCCTGGAACACGGTTGCAAAAGAGGTTAGCTCTCGGTCAAAAGGGCATTAATGGCCTAGACTCATCCTGTCGCCGCCACGACATAGCCTACTCTCAAAACAAGTCCTTGGAAGATCGTCATAAGGCTGATTTGGAGTTGGAGAACAGTGCTTGGGAGCGATTCAAATCGAAAGACGCTAGTTTGGGAGAGAAAGCAGCCTCTTGGTTCGTAACGACGGCCATGAAGACCAAACGCAAACTCGGTATGGGTGTGAAAAAGACATCATTCAAAAGGGCCATCGTTCAGAAAATTAAAAAATCTCTCAAATCCCTCAATTCGGGTGATGTTCGCAAGACATCGCTGGCTGCTCTGCGTGTTGCTAGACGTTTGATTAAACAAGAAGGAGGTCGCAAAAAGATTCGAATTCCACGAATAATACCTATCGATGGAAAAAGTGGAGGTATTCTACCTTTGATACCAATATTTGCTGCACTTAGCGCCCTAGGTGGTTTGGCTGGTGGTGCAGCTGGCGTTGCCAAGACTGTGATTGATGCCAAGAATGCAAAGAAAAAACTTGAAGAGGATCATCGACACAACAAGGCAATGGAAGAGATCGGAAAACAGGGCTCAGGATTATTTTTGAGAAAAAGTCGTCGTGGCTATGGGATTTTCCTGCGAAAACAAAAAAACTCCCATTGAAGCTACCCAATAGAGCGCTCTACGATGTGGAGTTGATGCGATATGTGAAACGTTTGAAAATTCCCCATTTCAAGGGAGTCTTTATGCGTGATCAACTCGCAAATTTCACTCGACCTGCTTACAAAGAATGTGCCATCATAAATTTGGACCTTCAGAAGAATGAAGGAACACATTGGGTAGCTTACCGCAAACAAGGCAATAAGGTGGAATATTTCGACAGTTTTGGCAATTTGAAACCACCTGTGGAATTGGTGCAATACCTGGGAAAAAATGTCAAAATTTTCTACAACAATGATCGCTATCAAAATTTTAATGAGTCGAATTGTGGGCATTTGTGCTTGGAATTCCTCTATAAAACTAATAGCAGCCGATAATGAGGTTCAGTCATGTCTCTGATTGTCACACTGACAAGTCATACTTCCACAGCTAGCAGTGACTTTACCAACCCGATTTCCTTGGACCCTGACTCCGAATACGGATTGGCATTGATTGGTTTCCACTCGTACAACAGCATCCCCAACGTTGAGGAGGGTAATAGAAAGTTTTACTATTTCAAGAACGCCGATAAGACCAAGAGAGAAATCATCAGTATTCCCATTGGTTCCTACGAAATCACTAACATTGCCAAATTCCTCACGAAATTCGTGGAAAAACCCAAGGAAGTTAAAAAGAGTAAGAAAAACGAGACGACGACGACGACGCTGAAAGTGGAGAAAAGGAGGACGACGATATAAGTGATAAAGTATTTTCTCTGAAAGCTAACCTCAATACTCTAGAGTGTGAAATATACAGCAAAGTACACGCTATTGATTTTCGACCTGACGACTGTATCGGACGATTATTGGGATTCTCACAGAGATTACTGCCACCTGGTCAAGTTCACAAGTCTGATCTACCTGTGAAAATTGTTAAAGTTCGAACAATTCACCTGGATTGTAATATAACTTCGGGTGCTTATTTCAACGGACGACCTTCACATACCATCTACGAGTTTGCACCCAGAGACGACCCCGGTTTTGCCATCGACGAAGTTCCACTAAATTTGATCTATCTACCTGTGTCGAGCAAAGGTGAAATAAACAATATTACAGTACACATACTCGATCAGGATTTCAAACCTGTGGATTTCAGAGGTGAACTTAATGTCATAAGATTGGTTCTGAAAAAATTGTAATGGGCCTGGTTTTCGATAATATATTCAATGCTCACACCTCTGCACCCCCAGTAGTGGAGAAGCTGCCGAGCAGATCAGTCAAACTTTCCGCTGCAAATCGTCGCTTTCTACAATCATTGGGTTACAATGTTGTCTCGACACGTGTTCGACGTCTACCGCCGTCCTCAATTCGACGAATCCATCCAACGTTTGGAAACTAGAACTCATTACCCATATGTGAAATCCTTCGAGAATAATGATATTGTCGAAATTTCAATTCAACAGAGTGATGCATGGTTGCTCATGTACGATGCCGTCATTAGTGTTAGAGGAACAATGAAGAAGTCTGCTGGCAATGGGACTGTTACTTTTGTCAATAATGCACCAGCTTTCTTTTTCGATTCCATATCTTACGAGCTCAATGGCAAAGAATTGGATACAGTTCGTAATCCTGGAATTGTGAGTACACTCAGAGGATACTTGTGCTATAGTGCAGACGATACCAACCACATGTGTACATCTGGATGGAATTATCCCAATGGATCTCTAACAAACGATGCTGATGGATTTTTCAACTTTCACATACCTCTCAGACACCTTTTGGGTATTTTCAATGACTATACTTTTGCTACATGCGGTAAACAGTCTCTACGTTTGGTTCGTGCACGCAACGACAACAACAGCATATTCATTAGAGATGTGGCGACTGAACCTGGAGAGACTAAAGCTCAATTGACAATCGAAAGTATCGAATTGAAGGTGAAGCATATTTTCCCAAATGATGAAATTCGATTGAATTTGTTGCAATCCATCAAATCTGATACACCTATAATGATGCCGTATCGAAAATGGGAGCTTCATGAACTGCCTGCATTGACTACAGGGTCTACGAAAGAAATTTGGGCTGTCAAAACTGCTTCTGCCATGGAGAGCCCTCGATATATCATCACAGTATTCCAAACAGATCGTGTGGACAACCTGCGCAAAGATCCCACCTACTTTGACAATATCGATTTGATGGATATCAGATTGACTTTGAACAGCGACATCTACCCACACGAGCGAATGAGGCTGGATTTTGCAAAGAACGATTTCGTTGAGGCGCATCGCACATACACCGAATTCTATTCCAGCTACATGAACTCCCCCAAAAAGCAGCCACTACTCGATTATGTAACATTCAAAAATCGAGCTATTTTCGTGGTAGACGTTTCGAAAAGAGCTGAATTTGTGAAATCGAGTACGGTGGATGTGAAGCTCGATATTGAAGCTAAAAATGGGTTCCCAGCCAACACACGTGCCTATTGCATCATAATTCACGATTGTGTCATAGAAAATTTACCTTTGAGTGAGATTGTTCGTCATTTATCTTGAAGAGATCTGAGAGGTTACGATCAGTTGTATGAGAGACGCCGAAGATGAAGCTTGTAGCAGTAGACATTCAAGGTTTTGATTTGAGTGGTGTGTTTTACCCCAAAGAAATTGCCATAACCAATGGGACGCAGACGAATTATTTTTTGATGAAACCTCCGAAGCCGTATAGTTCACTTTCTGCTGCAGAGAAACGTCAAGTGAGATATGTCGAACAGAACGTGCACGGCTTGCGATATTCCGATGGTTTCGTCGAATACTCTGATTTGTACAGTATTTGGCAAACTTTAACGGATTTCGATGTTATTTATGTGAAGGGCCATCAAAAATTCGACATTCTCCAAAATTACTTTGCCGAATACGCATCAAAACCACCACACATTGTTAATTTGGAAAAATTTCATACTGAGAACGCTACGACGACAACGCCCAATCAGCCGCCTGTTTTTACCTTTGAGAAACCGCTGTGCATCAATCATAGAGGTAAAAAGACGCGTTGTAGTCTGATTCACTGTTTCGCAATATGGACGTGGGTAGTGCAGCAAATGGTATGGTAGCCTATCCTGAAAATTCATCTGAGCACCTGAGATCATCGTCGTCGTCCTCACCTACATGGAAAAACGTATTTTGCAATTTAAATAGATTTGAATTCAATGTAAAACCTACACGTAGAATAACACCTGTACCTATTTCTGAAAAATAAAATGTTTTCATGTCTTTGAGTTTTATAAATGTATGTGTGAGTTGATTGGGAGATCAGTTGATTGTCTGCAATGGCCGTGTTAAGATCAAGTTATATAATCTTGTCTGCCATTTTTTCCAATATTCTGTACATCAATCCGCCGGATAAAGTGACCAAAGTGTTTGTTACCTTTGAAAATGCTAGCGGCTATAGAAACGAAACGTGGCCTTCAAATTGGATGCCAATGATTCCGACTGCTCTGAATGAAGGTCATCTGCATGTTTTGAGTGCCGAAATACCTGCCCATTCCAATTCTTACAAGCTGAGACTTGTTTTTGAAGACCGCAGTTTTGGAGACTTACCTGATTGGAAGAAAATCGAACCTGCCAAGCTGTGTCTCGAATCTGATATAAAAACAATTGCAGGACTACTATACTTTATTACAAGTGTATCGTTGATGCAAATTTTCAAATTTCTACTCAAATATCTATTAAAGTTCAAAGTTCAACATGAAGAAAGTGACATTCAACGAGGATATTAATCAAGTGCACTACTTGTATGTGTGGCAATTTGCCTACAGACAATCAAGAAGCAAATTTTGGGAGAATTTTCCGATCGATCGATTTCGTTTCCAGAGACGTATTGCCGAAACATCTCGAACGATCGCTCCAATTTTGAATCAATCACATCGAAATACGATATATGCTGCAAGATTTGGTTGAGTCGTCCCCCACCCTCTCTCTCTCTCTCATGGAACAGGCTAGCAGAAGTTGCAGTGTGTACGACTACGATGAGCAACGAAATAATGCAGTTCTCCTTCAATGTGGCGAATTTTCGAAAATATGTGCAAGTTTACAAATATTACTCTTTCATTATGACTGATTTTGAAAATTAAATTCTATTCATATCATCTGTGTTTCATTTACATAGCCGAAGTAGCTCAGTGGCAAGAGCGTTAGACTGAAAATCTAAAGACCCTCGGTTCGACTCCAGGTTTCGGTATTTTTTCTTGTCAGAGCAGCTTGCAAAACGATAAACTCTGAAGAAACCATTTTTTAATGACTGATTGTGGTTTTGTATAAAATCAATTTATATACCAAAAGGAGAGGTGGGAATAAAAAATCAATGAATTCTATGAATTTTATTTGCAAATCTCTACCTATTTTGAAATACTGTTTCTTCCCAAAAGATCCATCACTTCTGGAGGTATCACACACAGCGGCTTCTGTTCTTCACTGCTTGTTTCCTTGCGGCATTCTAGGCGGTAGTCGTGTATGGCGAAAGTAAAAGGTTTTTCTTTCAGCATGGGGCGAGTTTAACCCAGAATACTTTCCAAAATATCGGCAACTAACTTTGACGGGTCTTAATTGATAGCATGTTCGATCACATAGGCCCACTATTATTTTGTGCTCACTAAAGTACATGTGGTTTGGGATATATTTCTTTCCAATCACTTTATGGCAGACACAACACTCTTTTAGTTCTAGCACTGAGTCCGAGTCCATCATACTGTGTCGAGTTTCTTCAAATTAATGGGTTGCGGTAGAGCCTTCAGTCCACTTGATGCAATGATGATTTTGGTGTGGGTCCGAGACTCCGCCCCCGAGTGAACCAGCCAATGGTTAGCAGAGTCGCCGCAATGACCAATAGCAGACACTAGCCCTGCTTTTTTCAGCCAATGGTGGAGCGTCACAGCAATGACCAATGACAGCCACTAGCCCTGCTTTTTTCAGCCAATGGTGGCAGAGACGCATGTTTTTTCTTTAACGACCAATCATACAGCTTCATTTGCAACGCCCTATTTGTTCTTTTCAGCCAACCAGAACCACAGCCAATGGTGGAGTGTTTGCAGAGACGCCGTATTTGTTTTTTCACATAACAACCAATCACAGAGCTCCAGCGGAGACGTCATACTTGTTTTTTCACATAACAACGAATCACAGAGCTCCAGCGGAGACGCCATACTTGTTTTTTCACATAACAACCAATGGCAGAGCTCCAATCATACAGCTCCACTAGCAACGCCCTATTTGCTCTTTCCACCAACCAAAAGCCACAAAAACACACCTCCCAGGCGTACCACACACACCATTTTTTCACAACACTCATTTCTGCTTGCCATCATCCCTCTCCCCACCTGTTTGACGAAGAACTACACCCCCATCGACTGCTAAGGCCCCATGGACAGCTCAGGCCATCGAGTGTATCAAACCTCCCTTTGATTGTTGAATGCCCATTGTCCTACTACTAATTCGAAAAATAAAAAAATTCAATATAGGTAAATATTTATTGTGCGATATATTTTCATGCTTATAGGCAAAATTGTAGATGAAATTCTTTACTAGTGAAATTTGTAAAAGTAGTACACAAATAATTGATGTTAATATCTTTGAAAATTTAAATGCTCATTGACCTAATCACTAATAATGTTGGTCACTCAAATATGGGATGATTTCCGTAATTGAATACATAGATTCACTCCATGTGCATAATCAATGAACAGTCATCACTTGAAGACACTCACAATGCTACCAATCGGAATGTCGCAGGTGTTTCCAAAGAGAAACTTTTAGGATATTTGTCAATATCTTTGGATTCTACTCCAAGAAAGTGATTCACATGATATCGGAAATCATTAAATTTTCAGTTTTCTTATCGAAAATTCGGTAGAGATCAATAACCCAACACCAAATTGATATAAGTTGCACTCGACGCGCGTTTAAATAACAATGTTAGCATCTTCAAAAGAGAATTTAAACTGAATCCAAAGGCTACTAATATTTATAGTTCACAATTTCAGGTGGTGCAGCAACTACCTGCAAACTTTTTTGGTCCGATATGGACTTTGTCTGTTTCTTCTAATTTTGTCACCACTCAGCATTTATGCTATTTTTTCGTTTTGCTATTCACATTTTCTAATCATCCTATCAACTAAATTTGGGTTGAAACCGTTCACCTCAGCTAGATACCTAATCCTCCTATTTCGATGATGAATTGCAGTGCTTTCATGTTATTTCGTGAACCATGATTCCAGTACTCTATTCTGTTCTGTTCGTTCCTTATAACCAACACATGTTGGAATGGCAACTGTTGTTTTTTTTTCACTTCGTACCTGGAATTAAAACTTCTACATCTGCTGTTAATAGCGAGCCTGTTAATGGGTAGATTTGAGAAGGCTTCCAGGAGAGAACTCAGTTCCATCCCTAGGATCTGGATCAGATATCTTGATGACATATTCGCTGTGGTGGATACAAGGAAAGAAACAAACACGTTCAGGTGTATGCCTAACGACTCACATCATCGTTCTCGAAATAAAATGGCAACACTGCAATTTCTCGTCAATGGGTTCATAAAATATCCTTCAAAGAAAGGTAAGTACGATAATGAAAAGAGGTTGATCAGTTACGTGGCTCAAGTGAACTGTTTTGAGCCAGAGATAATGTATAATATAATTGAAAAATTAACATTCAGGAAAACTCTTTGTGAATCTTCGACATTTCGAAAAGATGAGAGAAGGAAAAAGTCCATAGTTACCTCATATAAACTTCATTCCACCAGAGGACCTGTACAAATATTCCATAAAGTATACATGAAATTATATGATTATTATTATTATATGAAAGGTGCATATAGAACTTCTCACAAATTGAAGCAGCTCCTAAATAACTCAGTGGATGAATTAGAAAACACAGAAAAATCGGAAATTCACGAAATCAGTTTTCAAGATTGGAACAATGAATACATTGGATACAGCCGTCGAGTCACATGATATACGGGAGGGTAGAAAATTCCAGTGTCGACCAACATGCTCTGGATGATAATCACAGAATTGGTGGAAGCAATCAAGAACTAATTGAGCATTTGCATGACATAATGCTATTCGATGCATGTGAGAGCCTAGAAATAATATAATGTAAAAATAATATGAATGGTGACAAAGAGCCTGTCCCTTTCAGCCTGCTTTTCATCTTATTTTTGAGGAATTATTTGGAATGATTAGTTGTGACAAGGTAGTTGCTGTACTACCTGCAATATAAATAGCTAACCCTAGTCTTCAGATTTGGTATCAATTCGCTTCTCCTGAAAATGCTCAACTTGTTAGCGAAACGCGTGACGAGTGCAAATAATATCAGTTTGATGTTAAAGTTGTTGATTTCTACCAAATGTTTCCATCAGCATCGTTTATTAGTTTTTTTATTCTCGATATTTAATATTTCATTTCATTATCAGTTTTGAATTCTCATCGTTATTCTTCATTACATTCATTTCAAATTCCTAAATTTTTGAAATTACCTAGCTTTTGTCATTTTTCCAAAACTCTGCTAATTTTCAATTGTTCGATAACATTTTTTATCCATTCTGTTTCATTCAATTTTTCGCATTGATTTCACCACTCAGCTGAGAGGTAGACCAATGAATGATAAAAATGAACAAAACTAGATTAGTATAACTACTTTTCTTCGGGCTCGAAGGCCGTCGTTCTTTGAAATTTCTTCCTAACGTTTCGCTAGCGCGAGTGGCCAGCTTCTTCAGAGGCTTACTCCTTTCCGATGGCTAAACGTTCCGATTTTTATGGCGTAATTATATTGATGCAGGTAGTCTGGAGTGCTAATTACTTCTGTCTGGTTCGGAGAATTGTTGTTCTAAAATTGTTCTGAAAGTGTTCGTTCCGTTAACCAGCTGACGAACGTCAACCCTCAGAAGTCGAAACTTGTGCGAGCAATGGATCAACGAATGATCATCATTATTAGTTGCCGCACTACTTGCCGTGATTTCATTAGTTATTCTTGATTTCCTCAGAATGGGATTCCAAATTCTGTTTAGACTCAACGCTTCTTCTTTTCTGTTGATATTGTCCGCATGTTCTTGGATCTCTATTGCCTCCCGTACCAGTCGGCTATGGTAACCCTGGTAGGGAGCAATCAGTTCAGCATTTTCAAACAGAATCCTGTGGTCACCTCCACTCAGTGCGTGTTCCGCCACCGCCGATTTGTCGGTTGCCCCAGCCTGTAGTTCCTTTCATGCTCTTTGAGCCTTGTTCCCATGGATCTTTTCGTGGTACCGATGTAAATCTTCCCACAGGTGCACGGGAAGGTTGAGTGTACTCAAGATGTTTCGATTGCTGATATTCGCAATCGTCTCCATCAGTCATCACCCGAAGACGATTGCAGGTACCAGCAATCGAAACGTCGTGAGAACACTCGATTTGAAACCTGGTCTCAACATTTTCTCGTAATATTTCATTCAATTTCTTCATTTACATTTTTTGACTAGTATTTCACATTCGATATCTCAATTTTCTTGTCACAATATTATTTCATTTGGTTCGTTATTAAAAAAAAAATTTTGACTTATATTTCATATTCGAAATCTCGATTTTTGTAACAACAGAATTTTCTTGATCAATCAATCCCTAATTTCATTATTGACCAAAAAATTTTATTTTCTCGCTTGACTTGTATTTTAATCCTTCCGTTCTCAAGCAACAGGTTTCAATAGAGTTAATGATATAGACAATGGAAATCCGAACCATTACCATTCTACAAATCAGTTGTTTCAACTCCAGTTTCAGTAGTTACATGGAAACAATTTCACACTGTGAATTCTGTCTCTATAGACGTGAGAAGTAGCTGGTAACTTTAGTTGAATTTCTCTCATGAAATTCCAGTTGAAATGTTGGTCATTAACATGATATCATTAATTAACGGGATCAATATCTGGAATCACGGTCTATTATTTCATTACTATGGAAAATCCATCAATCTTATGAACAATCGCATCGTTTGTTCACTACAACATATATTCAAATGCCTGAAAACATGAAACTCAATCTGTGATCTCCATACAGGTAATTAGTGAGCTTTCCTTTTCAGTGCTTGCGTGAATTCTTCAGGATTAAAATGAACCGAAAATGAAATTAATAGTGCCGCAAAATTATTCGACGATATGCTCAGTTGCAATCAGAATTGAAATCAGAATTGGAATCAGAATTTTAATGGCAACCTAATGTTAATGAGTTCAGTTTTTTCTGAGCTGAGGCTGAGGTCAGAAAATACTTGAATCAGAGGATGGAATTTGAACTGTTGAAACCACTTATCCAGAAGATGTACCAATTGACTTCGACTTACAGTTGCCGCTGAAATGTATAGGTGCATGAAATATGCACCCCCCCTTTCCCCATCATAAGGTGTTGGTTCCTCTAATATGATAATATAGTAATCTTAAAGTGAAAACACACAACTTAAATCATGGTTTCACTGTGCGTTTCAACTCTGTTGATTTGTTTTATTGACGGGTTTCAATACAGTAGACTATATGAAAAATGGTAGTTTGAACGAATACCACTGATCATTCAAGATTGTAAACCGAATTCGAAGAAACATCAATATCTGTTCCGATGCTAAAATCCATTTGGATAGAGTATTTAAAGATTAAGACTTATATACCCTCAGAGACCAATTGTCCGGAAAGCGCATTCCATTATACAATATCTTCTGCGAACAAACATCAATGATTTGCTTGAAGAGTGAAAAAATATAGTTTTTTGCACGATTCTCACGATCAATGAGTTAACAAAACCGCGACACGTCTTTCGTTATATCGCAGCTTTCTCAAGTAGGATAAAAAACCCTTTTTGAGGGAGCTATTGTAAACAAATTTTCAGTTAGAATCATATGTGATATTTTCGTTGAATATAGATTTTCATTGAGTATAGCCCAGTTCAACTCCAAAATTGCTCGAATAAGCTACCATATAGTGAAACACGTGTAGCTGTGTAGTAAACGATATTGATTTGTGAAATCGCATAGGAAACTATGTGGGTATTTTTCAATATGGGTTATCAAGTATTGATCCAATCAAATTCAGATTCTAGTTTGTGACAAAGTATATACTAATGATAACACAAACATTGGCGTCATATTTATCTCAAGAACTCAAGTCTTTGCGTTTGGAAAATTATTCAATATGGAAGAAGTTAATGCTGAACTCCACAACTTCTGCAAGGAAGCAAAAAGTAATAATCACTTCAAAAAGAAAGAACTTTTTGAAAGTTATCATTTTGTGTTGAATGAATTCTCTCTCCGTAGTTTTTTGTGTCACCAACCTGCCACAATCTGAAGAGATTAGAAATAATATTGGAATCTGTACAAGAGCAGAAGGGCAGATTTCTGATCTGAACTAGAAAGTTGCTGTTGGTTATAACAGTTTCTTCGTAATGAAACGCGTATTATCAGTCAGCACCTTCTCTTATCTCTTGGATTCGCTTATCAAAAAATACTAGAACTAATATTCATTGAAATTCTTATCGCTGTCAACGTTTCGAATACTAAATCTGCTTTACATTTCAGAACTCTTTACAAATATTTCTCTTCAAGTTTCCTGTTCGAAAATTTGCGATCTGACATATCATTTTGTCTCTCAAGTGAACTCGTTGAGATGCAAAAATCCTAAGACAGCACGAACTTTCCCTCGATTATCATTTTCTGAAATTTGAGTGTCATTCCATTGTACGGTGTGAACCCTATCGGCAGTAGGAATGTATTTTCATAAGTCAAAAACCAGTAATCTTTCTGTTCTTGATGTAGCTACATCCTGTCTGACTTCTGATTTCATGCTGTGTAAGTTGGTTCAGTGTATTTCAGTATTGAACATAAATTATTATTTGATGTTCGGAATGTTTTTCTAACATTATACCTGATCCATTCCATTCTTTCAGGCAGTTGAGGGACATGAGGTATAATGTTTCTCACTGGATGTGTAGTTTGTGCCGGTTATACGTTTTCACTGTGGGTGTGTAGAGACTTTCAATTTCAGTTGATTTATTATTTATAATTATTTTTTGGTAATCCATTCTCGCTTGATATTGATTTCATTAATATAATATATTTATTGATTTTTCCTGATGATTTACAAACAATCTGAACAAAACTCCAGAAGTTCTCAAGTTCAAATCAGAGAATGATGGAAAACTGAACTGATCAAAAGAACAAAGTGAAATTAAGATATTTGTTTCATTTCAATTCATTTGAGCATCCAGTGGTATTGTGTATTCGCTTCTCGGCAAGAATGCACATTTCAGCATGCTGTATCTGGAGAAGGATGTGGCCCAATTCGATTAATTTTCTAGGAAAATTAGGCGACGCCAGCAGAAGTGGATACTGGCACACATTCACTCACGTGTAGCCGCCGCTCCATTGGGATTCTTGCCAGGGACGAGCAGAAGTAGTTATGTACGACGTTGTTGATTCAACAATATTCACTGAGGAGAATTCTGATTTTCTCTTTCATCATCGTGTTCGATAAACAAGTTATGAATCACTGAAATTGTTCGTCTGGTTATTGCGGAGATACACTTATTAAAAGAACATTGGTTGCTGTTTCAATATTTTTTTGAAGTTCCCCAGATTTCCTCAATCAAAAAGATCAAACTAATGATAAAGAATATATATGCAAGTGTGGAAGGACAGAGTTCAAAACTACCGCGAAAAGTGGCTATGCTAATGAAACTTCCAGCTGTAAATAGATGAAGAGTTAATATATGCAAAACGTTTCCCGTCAACTTTTCGGTGAAACGATTTTTTTTCCAAATATCGAATTATAATCTCATCAGGATCTGTTATATCGTTCCTTAAAATATGAATGGATATGTGAGATATGATACGACCTTATATTTTATTTGAAACAAAATAGCTGGGCATATCAACTTAATCTGTCGAGATTTATGATAAAAGAGTTCATACGTTCTATCAGCTAACGCCCCTTTATGTACTTTAGGCCTCAGAAACTCGATATTTACGCGAGCAAAGAATTAACGAAGGCTCATCTTTCTAGGTGTGAATCTTAGCTCTCTGCCGGCCGGGATGGAAAATGGAAGTTTGTCCAAATGAAACCAGTCTCACATACCCAATCAATCTTTTCTGACGCAATGCATAATATTTTCGTATTCAACGTGAGGATTTTCAGCAATGTCTTTCTGACAGTATTATGATGATTCAAATCTTCATGTGAATTCAAAGTTTGACTGACTTTTTTTTCATCTTATATTTTTTCTGTAACAGGTTTCAATAGAGTTGATTATGTAGGTGATAAAATTACTAACCAATACTACTCACCAATATCGCAATATAGATTTTGAGCTTTACTTCTGCTTTTGCTTCGCAGGAAAATCAAATATTCATATCATCCTCGTTGATGACCAATATCGGTTCGGAAATCCATTGTCTATATAATTATCTCTTTCAAAACCTGTTGTGAAATAATCTGAACTGGAGAGAATAATATAATTGAATTACACGCTCAGTTATATAACCGCCAAACTCTCAGAATGCGTTCACAGTCCACTTTTTACTGCGATATTATTTTTGGTTACTTGCATTCTTTCGATTTCTTTCCTTCACCATAATCACCATAATTCGGTTCTTGATCAACATGTGCTCATTCATTTTCGAAGTTTGAGATCACGTATTTTTTTATGATCCCATTGTGAATTTATCGAGGCTCATTCGAAATAAATAATTGGAGTTGAAGTGCAATTCAAGAGAGAAAAGTGGTTGAAATCATGTCGAGATAGTCAGAAAAATTCTGCCACACATTCAAACTTATCTCATTTGTTTCAATTCACTGTTGATTCACAAATATTTGATGTATTTGATTTCACAAGCATTAAAGAATGTACATCTCTATCTCAACTCAACAGGTGATAATCCAGTTTGATAAACTGGTCCCACAAACTTCACGATGAAGTTATTCACTTGAATGTGGTTGACAATGTTCCTTGCTGCATGGTAATGGTTCGGACTTTCATTGTCTATAACATTAACTCTATTTAAACCTGTTGCTGACAACGAAAGGAAAAAATACAAATTAAGTGAGAAAATCAAATTTCAAACGAAAGGTTGTAATGGAATTTTTGGTCAATAATGAAATTAAGGATCGATTGATCAAAGAAAATAATGTTGTTACAAAAAATCGAGATATGGAAAATGACATATGAGTTAAAAAAAATTAATAAAGAAATAAATGACACAATATTGTAACGAGAAAATTGAGGTATTGAATGCGAAGTACTACTCGAAAAATGTGAATAAAGAAATGAATTAAATATTATGAATAAATGTCGAAAACAAGTTTCAAGTTGAGTGTACTCATGACGTTTCGAATGGTGGTATCCAATATATCTGTATATCTGTACCAGTTGTCTTGATAGGACAGAAGACCCTCTCCATTATTCATATTCATATAGATCATACAAAAATCGCTCTAGACTCGTTTCGTATTCCGGTTGATGCTAGTGGGTTACAGGATTCTTCAAATATTCTAAAAATGAACCATTTGTTCAGGCCAGCCTCAACAATCCTACACTGTAGGTTGACGGACTAACACCTATTAGAAAACAACTGCTCCCCTGGCTAATACCACGAAGGATTACATCCAACAGGTGTTAGTATTGGATTCTTCACAGAAGAAATTCCACATATGCTCTTGGCGATACACCACCAGAATTGATTTTCAATTATTGGGACGGGACACACTTGCAGACCGGTTTCGGGCTATTTGGCCTCTCGTCAGTGCAAGGCAGTGCCATCATCAACATAGGTCGATGACTTCCCATAATTAAAAATCATACTCGAGTAGAGTATCTTCCCTAGACCTAGGCTGATACAAACAACTAGCAAAATAGCCGTTGCTGCGCCATCTGCCCAAAGACTAGGTACTAACCAAGAGCATATCCGCATGGCCCCAATTCCTCTTACAAGGAAAATATGAATAAAACAAATATTCATGGGGATGCTTGAAGACTGGCTTTAAATCAAATATTCTAAAAATGAACCATGGTTCATTCTTAGAATATTGGATTTAAAGCCAGTCTTCAAGCATCCCCATGAATATTTGTTTTATACAGGATTCTTGTTTTATATACTATTACATGTTCGATTACTACAATTTGCCCAATTATCGTTTCGAAACACTTTTACAAATCATTTCTCCGTCATACTATATCTTACAATTCCATCCGACTAAAATCCCATTTCGATGAAGACCCATTTAATCGATTTAGGATTTGACGAAACTTCTCAGTGAAAGAAACAGTGACCATTTGATTACCAACGAGTATATCTGTCAAATTCATAGAAACAATTATAGAATAGATAAACACATTATAATTTTGAATAAAATTTTCTCAGAAACTGTTTTTTTTTCGATTATTTAAATGAGCGACATAAATCGGCAAAACTTCCTAATAATATATTGTTCAGTGGACTGAGGTAAACGAAACTCATGATGTGTAATGAGCCCACGATTTCTGATATTTCGAAGGCTGAAGTTCAGTCCCATTCCTCCATGCTCCGTTCATATGATGATAAGAATAAAATATAATTCAATGTGAAGCAACTGGAATGCGATCCAAAACGCAAGAATGAAAAAAATATAATTATTGCCCTGAGTGAAATGCCTTATGATTTTCTTTTTAGTATTCAGTTAACAGAATGAAACTGTCTCAAGTATACGAATTCAACGTAATGAAATATCAAGTTAATATTTTTTGTCAAAATAAAAACGACGCAAGTGAAATATTAATTTCGGTTCTGCCATTTTATAATTCCTTTATGTTTCTTGACATTTTAATTAGGAAAAAAAATTTTTTGTAACCATCCATAATGTCTAGCGAAGGAGTCTTTTGAGAGTAATTGAATTTGTGTACTCTCATAATTTGCCATTCCATTTTCCTTACTAGATTTTCATTTGCCGGTAATCATTCAATGAAACATTCAGAATTTTAATGAAATGAAAAAATTATCAGAGTTGGGTCCAGTTGTGCCAGTTACGTTATCTGGCGATAACCACAAGTATTTGGTTAGTGGCTATTTATTTTTGAATAACTTCAAAATATCCCCTAATTTTCTCAAACTGAATTTGAATCTATGTGTCTATGTGTATCTGGTGATTGCTATAAGTAATTTCGTCTCGTTCGTGGTTCTTCTGATCCGAAAAGAACAATGATTTACCCTAATGCAGAGAAGGTTGAGTTGATTGAACTGTATAATGGAAAAAGTGAATATGCATGTAGAGTTGCCGAAAGGTTCACATGGGGGGAATATGTCGTGGCTCTTTTTGGATCACTGTATTGGTAGGCGTGGTATAGTATTTCTTGCAACTCAGCCTGATCCATTAGGAGAAGCACAACAACGAATCAAGGAATGAATGGAGCCTAATCACTCAAAAAAACCCAAATTATACAGGAACATGATCCAAATCATTGCATGGAAGGTATAGGTGCATATTTGTTAGGGTAAGGTTGACTTTACAGTTGATGGAGATTGAAAAATTTTACAGTTCTGCAATGACAATTCCAAAGGCACTCAACCGATATGGAAACGCTCCTATCTCCAATTGAACTTTTAGGGATTGTATAACCCGCTATTGAAATCGACCTGTCTAGTCGTTTTTCCATATGAATGACATTGTCATAAAAAAAACACCATGCCAAGTTTTCGATTGGCCACCATTAAATTCAACGTCGCAGTGGAACACTCTGCTGGAAATACATTTGGGGCAGCAACCCAAATTTTTAACTGAAAACTCAACAGAACGGTACTCCCCAAGGGACAATTTCAAACGTCACCCTCATCCTAGTTGCAATAAATGACAAAGCAATACATATGACACCACCATTCAAATTCGATTTATCGAATCAACCAAATCAAAATGAAATATATTGTCTGAAGATTTGCATCATATTGACGAAGTCCAAGAAATACAAATGTAGATATACAAGAAAGTTCCAAGAATGCGCAAATAATGTGATGTAAAAAGTAATGGTCACAAAAGATAAATTATTCTTCCAAACAATAGTAGGGTCTATCAACGTATATGTTCTTCACCACCTCTTTGAAATGGATGTTGCTTAGATTTGCAGATTTTTTTCTAATGATAAATGATTGAACAGTTTACCACCATCGTAGTAAGTGAAGCCTCTGATTGAATCCGGAGTTGGAATGTTAGTCTGAAGGTATAATTGCTTTAACGAGTAGCATGCGAAGTAGAAACAAAGTTGAACTTTGATTCAAGTTTATAGATCAGGCAAAGCGTTTCAAGGATAAAAAGTTTGATTACTGTCAAATTTTTATTGTCAGTGAACAAATTCCTGCACAATTCCCGGGGTTTCACTTCATAGAGACCCTTTTTTTTGTAATATTAGCACAAGAGATAATGGATGAGTTGCTTGCTCCCCAAAGCGATATGCCATATCGTAGCCGAGATTCGATAAGAGCATGGTTAAACGCATTTGAAATATTATAAAAAATGCGGCAGTTACTCGACCAGCATTCATTTCAGATTAAATTTCATATAGAAAAGAGAAGATAGCACTATTTGAATTTTTTTCCACTTCAATCCCAAACTGGTTTTTGCTTGTGAATTACAGTGTAGTTTCAACAATAAATCTGAACTTACTTTGACTAATTTCTCAATCACACTAGCTCAAAGTGGTTATTAAGGAAATTGGACGCAGATTGAAGGGATTCAAATCACCATATTCTTATATAGTGGAAAGACAAGTTGGAGATGAGCCACTTCTGAATGGTGTATTAATGAAGGCGATCAAGGTTCCCAGAGCATTGGTTGCTGAATAAAGAAGAATTTTAACGGAAAAATCATCATATCCGGCGGTATTTTTTTTTTAATATCATAAAGAGCTTTGAACAACTCGTGAAGATCAGTCTCATATGTTTTCCATGTTGATCAAATGATCATATGTACTAATAATTGTATTGCCCAACTGCCTAGCAATAGATCAGTAGAACTTGTATACTTTTTTGTCATACATTGGAAAAAATGCCTCATATGGAAATTTATTTTTTCCTTCCCAAAATTATCAACCTGAAAATGAATTTGAAAATCGAGTGTTCATTATTGGTTTCTCTTTAGATAATTTCTTTGAATGATAATTTGACTGTCGCAGACAAGCTAGAAGTTGTATGTCTGTCATGGTTTGATTGTCCTCTTATGGAGTGATGGTCTCTTCAATAACCCCTTTGAAAGTCATGTCCAATGGACCGATGAATTTTTCCCACTTCAAGTATAAACTTCAGTGATGCAGTTCGGTCTTCAATCATTCATTCACTTCATCTTCATCGTAACATTAGGGAGTGTTTTTTTGTCGTGACATTATGGTGGAGGTGTCTTTCTCGTTCTCGAGGGCTTCATTCTCCATAATGGGTCTGTGAAACAAATTTTTCAATACCAAAAAATGACAAGTTTGATGATGAATGATGATTTGTGGTAATCGGCTGAAAAGTCAACAACTCTGGGGTAGTTTTATTGTTTTTTAATGATCAGAGAAGGAACCTATAATAAATCGAAAGGTTTTTTCACGGTAATTTTTCTCTTTTTATTTTTGATTGAAACGATGTTGGTGGACGATTTTCATTATATTGAAGTTTTTTTTGTAAATGTGACAACAGCTTATTGCGTGAACAATTCTATTTTTCCAGAAAAAATGACTATTGAAAGTTGTAATTAGTTACGATGATTTTTGAAATGTAGATGTCGATGTCAATTAAAAAAGTATCTATTTGAAGAGAACTATTCATTCATCTACCTACGGATTTTCAATTTATACAGTCCATTATATCGATTACCATATTTTATGGTCCTTCGAGCCGGATTTTCTGGAAAGAACTTCGATTGAATTTGGAATCCAAAAACGTCAACAACTGTCAAAGAAAACTACAGGAGCCTTTTCTCTACTGTCTGGATCAATTTGCAATTTCGGCGCATAGAAGATAAAAAGGAATGAAATGTGAGGTATTTCCTACTCCTTTTCCAATATCCTAATTCCCATTTAATTTAACTTTGATTTGCACAGGAATTTTCTTTTAGGATTGATTTTGCTATTTATATAGAAGAGATTTCTGATTTGCATGTGATTTATTTCGATTGGGAAGAATAGTATATAATAATTGCGCTGATATTTAGTTCATTCAAGGAAAAGTTTTTTGGCTTTATTGATATTTCTTTTCACTTGAGCGTTTTGGTTAATTTTACTGGGTAGATTGACTATTTCTGATCCATTTTTTATTTCACTATTTCAATTACAATATATTCGATTTGTATTTTGGTATGGCACCTATAAAAAACTCTGAGCTCAAACAATTATACAGAAAGAGGAGTATTATTGAACAGAGATTAAATACTTTTGTGAAGTTTATAGAATCGGTCAAACAGATATCTATTTCTGATCTTACTGAAGATCAAATTCTAGAATTGGAACTTCACATTGAGAAAACTGAAAAACTTCTAGATGAATTCGAAGAAGTTGAAATGGGAATTGAAATGAATTGTAGTGATGATTGCCTTGACAATGAAAATGTTGTTAGGGAAAATATCATTGGTATTTTCAGCAGAAATTTGTCTATTGGTGAGTCCATTTTGAAGCAAAACTTATCTGGATTTTCAAATTTTCAAGAAAATGTGTATCCCTAAAATGAAAATTTATGTAATACTTTAACAGGGATTGAATTACCGCCAATTAAACTTCCTACTTTTGATGGGAGGTATTTGAAATGGATTGAATTCAAAGACACATTTCAAGTTTTGATTCATGACAATAAAACATTTTCAGACATTCAAAAATATCATTATTTGAGAAACAGTTTGATAGACGAAGCTTCGAAAACTATGAAAAACTTTTCTTCCAAAAATTATACCCATGCTTGGGAAACTCTTTGCAATAGATTCAGCAATTCACGTATGCTTGTTACCAACCACATGAAAGCGCTTTTCGAAATTGAATCTATGAATAAAGAATCGTCTAGTGGTTTGAGAAATATTATTGATACAATCAATAAGCATTTGTGTGCTCTAAAAACACTTGAAGTACCAACCGAACATTGGGATTCAGTTATAATAATTCATTTAGTTTCAGAAAAGATTGATAAAGTTACTCTTCGTGAGTGGGAAATCAGTAAATCTGATAAAACTCTAGCGAAATTGAATGAATTTTTTGATTTTTTGAATCAGAGGGCAAATTTTTTAGAAACCATGGAAATTAATCAAACTTTGCTTAACCATTCCAAGCAAGATTATAAGGTTAAAGGTAAATTTCATTCGAAGTCTTTTGTACTAAGGAAGTCAGGTACATTGAAATGCAATTTTTGCTGTCAGAATCATTTGATCTATAGTTGCGAAAAATTTCTCAAACTAACTGTATCAGATCGATGGGAACAAATAAAAAAGTTGAAACTGTGTTGCAATTGTTTATGCACTGGTCATTTCAGTCAAAAATGTCAAATGCAAGGGTGCAAAATTTGTAAAAGAAAACATAGCACTCTTTTACATGAAATTAAATATTCTGATAAAATAATGAAACTGATAATTCAGATCAACACAATTCACCTGGAACATCGGGTTCTAATGATAATTCTTTGATTTCAAATGGAGTTCCAAGTGGGAGAAATGGTAATGACACCCCAAATTATCCAACTGAAGTAAGATCTTTTGCAAGTAAAATTGCAATCGAATCTTCAAATAACTATGTTTTATTGAGCACTGCTAAGATTAGAGTGTATGATCATTTTGGTAAAATTCATATTGCTCGTGTGATTTTAGATTCTGGTAGTCAATCTTGCTTCACTACTGAAGAATTCTGTAAGTGTCTCGATTTGAAACCAGAAATTACTAATATATCCGTTACTGGTATCAATGATTTCCCATCTTTTTTAAAGAAAAAATGTAGAGTAAAAATATCTTCAAGATTCAACGATAATTTTTCATGTATCGATTGTCTTCTAGTTCCCAAGATAACTGATAATTTGCCAGCTTATACGTTTGAAATTTACAATTGGAAAATACCAAATGATGTGTTATTGGCTGATGATACATTCAATATTAATGAAAGAATTGATTTTCTCATTGGCGCAAGTCTATTTTGGGATATTATTTCGGAGAATCAAATTCACCTTGGAAAAAATTTGCCACTATTGCAAAATACAGTTTTTGGTTATATAGTGACAGGAAATATTAAATATCCTATGATTAACAGCAAATGCCATTTTTCCACCCAATTGTTAAACAGTGAATTTGATTTGAAAAAATTTTGGTCTCTCGAAGAGCCAAAAAATATTATTATGCGTTCCGACGAGGACGTTTACTGTGAAAAACATTTTCAACAACATGTTTCTCGAGCTGAAAATGGTCAATTCATAGTGAAGGTTCCTTGGAGGGAAGATCCTTCATGTTTAGGTGAGTCAAAGTCGTCAGCTCTCAAAAGATTATTCAAACTTGAAAGTAGATTCGAAAGAAATAAGGATTTGAAAGAAAAATATATCGAATTCATGAATGAATATGAAGTTCTTAATCATATGTCTCTTGAAACTGATTGAGTAGTTGATAAAAATGATTATTTTCTTTCTCACCATGGCGTGATAAAAAATTAAAGTCTCACTACCAAACTTCGAGTTGTATTCGATGGATCTGCACTATCGAGTAATGGTAAGTCATTAAATGACATACAATTTTCAGGTCCAGCCATTCAGAATGATATTTTTGGTTTTTATTGCGATTCAGGCAACATATGTTTGTTGTAACCTCTGATATATCTGAAATGTACAGGATGATTATTTTACATCCTGATGAAAGATCAACTCAAAAAATAGTTTGGAGAGAAAATCCTTCTCAGCCAGTTTCAATTTACAAACTGAATACTGTGACATATGGAACAGCTAGTGCACCATTTTTAGCGATGCGTTGTATACAAGAATTAGCCAATGATATAAAAGACAAATATCCAGAGGCCTCAATGAGAATTTTGAGAGATTTTTATGTGGATGATTTGATAATTGAATTTTCGAATGAATTCGAAGCTATTCAAATTTGTAATCATATTAGCGAAACTTTGAAATCTGCTTGCTTTGTTCTGCGCAAATGGGCATCAAATGATAAAAAGATTTTGAATAATTTCAAAAGTGAATCAGATTCTCTTCGAGTTTTGTATCTTGGATATAACGACTCTATAAAAACGTTAGGAGTTCAGTGAATCTGATACTTTCGGTTTTCATATTCAGATTCATGAAGCTCCAACAATAACTGAACGATTGATGTTATCAGCTGTAGCAAAAATTTATGACCCTTTAGGTTTATTGAGTTGTTGCATAATTTTTGTCAAAATAATGATTCAAAAATTATGGTCTTTGAAAATCGATTGGGATTCTGAATTACCTTCAGATTTGAGTTTCGAATGGAAACAATTCCACGAGAAATTATCCGCTTTGAATGACTTGAAAATTCCGAGATTTGTGTTGAATAGTAATCCTATGGTTATTGAACTACATGGATTTAGTGATGCGTCTCAGAAAGCATATTGTTCAGTTATATATGTAAGATGTATTGATTCCCGAGGTCACATAAGTGTGAAACTCCTGTGTGCAAAAACGAGAGTGGCACCTGTTAAAATTTTGACAATTCCTAGATTAGAACTTTGTGGTTGTTTGTTGTTAGTTAATTTGATGAAAACCGTATGTTCATCATTAACCATCAAGTATGATATATTTCATTGGTGTGATTCTCAGATTGTTCTTCATTGGTTGAAGTCACAGCCTGCCAATCTTCAAGTTTTTGTAGGAAACAGGGTTGCTGAAATTCAGCGCTCCTCGGGACTAGATTCTTGGAATTATGTTAACACTTTAGAAAACCCTGCTGACTTAGGCAGTAGGGGAATTCTTCCCGATAAACTGAAAGATTGTAAAATGTGGTTCAGCGGACCTGAGTTTTCATCAAGCGAATTTGAAAAACCAAAATTTCGTAATTTACCAACTGTCACAGAAATTCCAGAGATCAAGAAAAATGTTAGAGTTTTAATCTGCTCACAAAATGATTTATATTCAATTTTTCATCGATTCTCTAATTTGACTAGATTGATTAGAGTATTTGCCTTCTATTTGAGATTCATACATAACACTAAATTCAAACAAGCTAAATTAGATGGCCCAATTTCTGCAATAGAATTTGATGAATCAAGACTATTTCTTGTGAAAATGGCCCAAAAAGAAAGTTTCTTCAATGAAATTGAATTATTGAAAAACGATAAAGTTCTCTCATCAAAGAGTAGAATATTATCCTTAGCTCCTTTTTTGGATGAGAAAGGTTTGTTGAGAGTAGGAGGTCGTCTTAACAAATCTTCTCTAACTTATAATCGAAAACATCCTTATTAATCAGACAAAACTCACAATTTGAGTAAGCTTATTTTGATACAGGAACACTTACAATTGCAACATGCAGGACCTCAACTCTTGTTAGCAAGTGTACGGCAGAATTATTGGATTATTTGTGGTATGTTTTTAGCTAAGTCTGTAATTCGAAATTTTATTCAGTGTTTTCGATTCAGACCTAAATATTCTTCCTCTGTGATGGCAGACTTACCTAAACATCGGGTGAATGTGTCACATCCATTTTCAATAACAGGTTTGGATTATGCCGGACCTATTTTATTGAAAGATAGATAGGGACGGGGTTGTAAATCTTATAAAGCATATATGTGTTTATTCATATGTTTTTCAACAAAGGCAATTCATCTAGAATTGATCAGTTCCTCGAGTACAGAAAGTTTTCTTGCGGGATTACGAAGATTTGTGTCGAGACGTGGTAAACCAACACATATCTATTCTGACAATGGGTCAAATTTTATAGGTGCTTCTAAAGGATTGAAAAATGTATACGATGTTTTGAAAAATTCACAGGAAGAAATAGTAAGTTCTTTAGCAAATCAATCAATTACTTGGCATTTTATTCCTCCTAATGTGCCTAATTTTGGAGGTTTATGGGAAAGTAACGTAAAAAGCGTCAAATCTATATCGCGTTATAAAAAACACAATTTCAACGTATGAAGAATTTTTAAAATTTCTTGTGCAAGTTGAAGCTACATTGAATTCCCGACCTCTCTACTCTCTTTCATCCAATCCTAATGATGATAATCCTTTAACCCCCTCACATTTCCTCATTGGACGCCCACTGAACACTGTGCCCGATCCATTGTTCGATGAGACGGCCAAAATAAACCAGCTGTCGAGATATCAACTGATTCAGCAATTACTCCAAGGATTTTGGAAACAATGGTCTAAGTTGTATTTGAACCAACTTCAACAACGAAACAAATGGAGGACCGGTGACTCAAACTTGAAGATTGGTGATCTAGTCGTGCTGAAGAATGATCATCTTCCACCTGGCAAATGGCAGCTGGGGCGAGTTATTCAAATACACCCTGGAGAAGACAACGTTGTTCGAGTTGCAACAGTCAGAACTACAAGCGGTACCCTCAAGAGGAGCATATCAAAAATATGCCCCTTACCCATGGCAGATTCGTCATTTTGAGATGATTTACTTTGTTCTTTGTTGGTTTAAACTTGTTTCATTTGTTTTCACATTGAATATTTTTTGAACGTTTTATGAGCCGTTCAAAGGCGGGGAGTATGGACGATTTTCATTATATTGAAGTTTTTTTTGTAAATGTGACAACAGCTTATTGCGTGAACAATTCTATTTTTCCAGAAAAAATTACTATTGAAAGTTGTAATTAGTTACGATGATTTTTGAAATGTAGATGTCGATGTCAATTAGAAAAGTATGTAGTTGAAGAGAACTATTCAATCATCTACCTACGGATTTTCAATTCATACAGTCCATTATATCGATCACCAGTTGAGTTGAAACTGTTTTCGTTTTTTGTTTCTTTCAACTATTGCATTTTTTTTTGTTTGATTTGTGATAGGATTTCAATACATATAAAGGTTAATTTTTTTAATCATACTTCGTAATACTAGCAGCCAGTACTCTGATCTGTTTTTGTTCTTGATATTTTTCCTCGATGAGTTACTTTTGGCAGACAATTCGTTTTCAATAAAACCAATTGATCTGTTCTGCTGAATTAATCTTTTTTGATATTCTATCAAGTTGAACGTTGACGAAATCATAGGAAAAATTCATCTGTTTCGTATATTCTTCATTCAAAGCACATTTTCTAATAACAATCGAATAATGTTTCATTCTTCTCTTCAAAAACAAAAAAAGTATCATATTCGTTCAGACCTCAATAGATGGGATGGTATGTTTCGAGGAAATTGAGGTATTTTTATCAAATAACCTTCTTAATATATGTGCTATCATCTTATTCTTCATGAGCTATTTTCGTTTTTTCCGAAATATTTTTTCCATTTTGAGTGTTTTACTATTTGCTTTTCTAACCCACCGCAATTTGAAAAAAATAGTAGTAGTATCGGAATATATACAAGTGTAGAAGGGTAGACTTCTATCTTCCACGACAAGTTGCTGCGTAAATCAAAAACAGTTCGTTTTAGATAGAACATGTCCAATTGATCAGCAACTTCTCGTATCACTGAATTTGTGATTTTTATCTTTTCATTACAGAACATTTATTTGGGAGTGAGTTCATGAACGAATGATAGAGATCTGAATATGGTGGGAAGTGATGAGTAATAGACATTACCGAAAGCTCGACAGAAAACAAAGAGTTTCCTTTGTGAATTTGTTTGACTGCAACACCACTATATCAGGAATTATAAATGATAAAATGAAGCAAATAGTTTCCCAATTTCAGAATGAAATCGAGAAAGAGTACTGCATTGCTGTCACCGAGCGGATCGCACATTTCCAACAGGAATAAAAGGAAAAGCCGAACCTAACACTCGAGGATATTATCTCACCATCGCCAGATCAGTATCTTCCATTGGGAGTGAACGGATACAGACTAGAACGAGCTTGACATCGAGCTCAAATAATCTTCATTCTCGGATTATAGAAGGTGTTAGAATCTCTCAAGATTTGGGTGGGATTTGTCTTCTTCCAGAAACTACTTTTTATTAAAAATTGTTTCACGGTTCGCTGTAAAATAAAATTTAGATTGAATACGTTGACTGGGGTTCAAATTTGATTTGGGAATGAATCATTTTGTAGAAAATGGGTGAATTGCTTGATATATGTCTGTGTCAGCAGCAAGTGTCTGAAACGAGTCAACTTACTTTCCTTCACGAAAGAGAAATCAGCCAGAAGTCGAATTTGCATAATTTTCTACCGTTTATCTCACAGCAAATTTTTTCTTTCATAGTTCTTATCTTTCACAATTTCATCTTTATTGTTTCCATCTTGTATAATTTTTTTATATTCTCTCTAGAGATCAGTTTCCCTTACACCAATCTGATATTATTTGCACTAAACACGCTAACGAGATTAGCGTCTTAAGGAGAAGAAAATTGATACTAAATTTGAAGACTAGGGTTAGCTGTTAATAAACTCAACGATTTTCAGGTAGTGCAACAACTACCTGTAGAGTTTTTTGGATCGGTATTGACTTCGTCTGTTACTTCTGATTATTCTTATCAATTTTCCAATTATAACTTGAAAAGCTGCCAAAAGGGATAGGACCTATATCTCTATGCGTGCTATTTTTACAATTTGCATTTCTAGTCTCTCACATGTATCGAGTAGCCTCATGCCATCAGCTTCAGATTGCTTTCGTACATTTTCAAAGTTCTCCATGGAATGGATTTGTACAGCTCGCCGGATCTGGCCAATATATTTATCGTTCCAATCTTAACCACTAGTTCACTCGACAGGTTGAAAGAAGTGGAGTTAGGTGGAAAAAGGTTGAAATTTAATGAAACTTCAGGATGTTGTTCAAGGATGGTTAATTTACCTTTTCTCGAGTTTTGTACTTCGAGGACCCTGTGCGAATAAAAGTATGGGTTTTTTTTTGATGATGATTACTTTTTCTCTTACGTCCTAACGCAAAAACACATCTTCACTTTTTGGTAGAGTGTTGGAATTTTTACCATTTTGACTAATGAAACATGTTTGTATGTGAATTCGCTACCGAGATATGTATGATGCGTCGAAAAAAAGGTCATGTTTCAAATCCAGGATAGGTGGAAAAAAAGACGTAGTCCTTTCGTGGAGAAAATTGATGTAATTAACAACATTAACTTATTTTCAAGAATATATCATACTGAGGAGTTATAGTTATTTGTGATACTAGTGTATTATGTTGGAAATAAGTCACGCGAGAAAGATAGAGATTTATATAAATTTTCAAGTGACTTAGGACATAACTGTCATGTGTTAAATAAAGATTATTATAGCTTATCATAGGCCAGTAGGCTTTAATAGGCCAGTCCGCCCCAGTCGCATACCATTTCATAATAAGGTGTGTTAGCATTGGGAACGTTAGGTAGTGCTATAATCTATAATATTTATCATCATTCACGCAATGATCTTGATTGTTGACTGTATAGCTAAATATTTTTCTCTATTCAGAGTATCATAGTTCAAAACTGACCCTAGGTCAAGATGCTACACATGTTGTAGAGTCAATGGAACAAAATATAAAAAAGATAAATGAAAATTTGGCGGATTCATCTGTGAAATTTGTTGATAGTGGTGATAGTTCTAATACGGTACAGAACGTTTTCCTGCAAAGTAGTGTTTTGGGAAACCGCTAGGCATGAAACCGAATTTTTCGATCACAAAATAAGAGTTTGAATGATATTTCGACCTGAAAAGATTCAGGAGGGTTTCATGTACAGTTTTCACTTTATGACTCACTTCATCCGCTACCTTTTATTGAAAATTTATTAGCTCTAATGGACGAAGCTGGTGTTCCGGCCAAAAAGAGAGGTTATTTCGCTGCAGGCTGTTTGAAAGGATCAGCCTCGGACTGGGCTGAAATAAGGGAATTAGTATAATTTCTAGTAATTTAAGGAAGAGTTTTCGATCAGATACTAGGGTACTGGGATAGAGAGAAACTTTTCCTAAAATGAAATTGGAAACATCCGAGGGAGGGTCTCGGGTAGATTACTTGCTCTAGAAGTGCTAAATGGTTCGTAATGGATTAGGGTGATTCATTCCGTGAAGGTACCGTAGTAAATGCAGTTTTTAAATTATGCATTCTGTTGACGCAAGTGAACGAACTTGTGTTGCAGTAACATAGGAAACAAGGCATTTTGAAGCAGAAAAATGTTACCAACACTTAGCCACTGATCAATATTGGCCAAAAATGAGAAGTTGTCGAAATTTGATAACGAGTTGTGATCTCTGTCAGAAAATTAAATATTCCCTCACTCACACGGAGAAATGAAGAGTATCATTCCTAAGGGCATGAATGTTCTCATGAGTTTAGATTTAGTGGGACCACTCTCACGTTCGCGGGGAGGGGCTACCCAACTTATGGTCTGTGTCAACCTTTTAAGTGAATATGTGGCGTTGAGCGGGCAATCACTAAAGCTATTTTGTCTTACTGATAAATATTTTCTAGAACTTGGGACACCCCAAATGATCTTGACTGATAATGACTATTGATCCACTAGTAAGGAATTGTGCGAGGGTTTGAGGGCAATACGTTATACATCTGCTTATTACCCACAAGGAAAATTGACCGATAGGGTTAACTGAGAGATAGGGCTCCTAATTTGTAACCTGTGCTATCAGAAACATACGAACTGGGCTACAGTTTTGGGAAGGTACAGAAATGTTCATTTCAAACCATCCATAGCAGAACTACCTTTTCCCCGGAAGTGCTACATTTTGGTCGACGACAAAGTAATACTTTTACGACTGAAATCGAATACCCTTTCTAGACAGTCCTGAGCCTGATCAGAATCAAATCGTCTTCTTGGCGCATGGATGAATGCTTACCAAGGCTGAAAAACGCCAGCAGTGGCATAATGAAACTCATAAAACCGTATCATCAAATGGCAAACGAAGGGGTCGGATGAGCCGACAGCCGATGGAGTTGAGGAAAAGTCACAGCTCATTAGAGCCACCCGGCACCCACTTGGCACCTCCTAGTCGCACGGCGTCCACTCATTTTCGACAGGTGGACGCCGCGTTATCACCAATAAACGTCGCGCGGCCAACCAGTGGACCCCGCGCGGTCAACGACTGAACGCCGAGCGGTCAACGAATGGACAATTGGCACTAGTTCTTCTTTATTCATTTTGAAAAACAAAGCGATACTAGTCCAGTAACTGAAGATCCGAAACTAGGGAAAGCTGTGAACAAGTCTATGCGTTCTTCACTTGTGGCTCAATTTGTAGGTCGTCACAGATGTTTTCAAAAGACCCAAAACTTAACACGATTGCGTTCATGGCAATGGCCGAAATTGCCCCCCAAAACCCAGAAAAATGTGTTTCTCGCCAATATCTGGCTGAATATACGAATTAGAAAATTTTCGTTCCAACAAAAATTGAAGATCGTTTCATTATCTACAAAAAAGATGCTTACCATTTTTTCCGAAAAGTCAACAGATTTCGAGATAAAGGGACCCAAAACTCTCCTCATTTCAGTTGCCGCTTTCTCTTCAGGAATTCTGTTGTCTATGCATTCGCTTGGAGGCGGGCGGACGAATTGTTTCATAACTCAGGCAAAAACTGACGTTTTTCAATGATTCAAAATTCGAGATATTGAGGAAACCCGTAGCTATCATTCCATGTATCTCGAAGTTCTTTCTTATTTGGCAAAAAGATTTAATAAGCTGTGAAATTTTTTTCTGCACCATTTCGACACCGTTTCATTAATTTGTTTAATTTTTTTTCAAAAATAGTCTTTTACCAAAAATTTTTCTTTATGATGGGTCCTTGGGGGTCTTGAATGATCTATGAATTTTTTTTTGTACTTTCCCCGCGTTACAATAAATGATCCATTCTTTTATTTACATTTTTCATGCGATTTCGAAGTTATGTAGAATCTGCGGAACAACCGCGAATTGAAAAATTATTGGCAATAAAAATATATATGTATTCGGAGAAATCTAGAGCATCTTTGTTTCAAAACGATGTGCATGGCAAGTCGATAAAATGGCTAATAATTTTTTAATTCGCGGTTGTTCCGCAGATTCTACATAACTCCGAAATCGCATGAAAAATGTCAATGAACAAATGGATCATTTATTGGAACGCGGGGAAAGAACAAAAAAAATTCAAAGATCATTCAAGAGCCCCCAAGGACCCATTATATAGAAAAATTTCCGACAAAAGACTATTTTTGAAAAAAATTTAAACAAATTAATGAACCAGTGTCGAAATGGTGCAAAAAAAATTCCAAATAAGAAAGAACTTCGAAATACATGGAATGATAGCTACGGGTTTCCTCATTATCTTGAACTTTGAATCATTGAAAAATGTCAGTTTTTGCCTGAGTTATGAAACGATTCGTCCGACCGCCTTCCTTTATCTCGAAAACTGTTGACTTTTCGGAAAAAATGATAAGGGCATTTTTGTAGATAATGAGACCATCTTCAATTTTTGTATGAAGGAAAATTCTCTAATTCGTATATTAACCAGATATTGGCGGGAAACCCATTTTTCGCACGCAATCGTGCTAATTTTTGGGTCCTTTGGAAACATCTGTAACGACCTACAAATTGAGCCACAAGTGAAGAACTCATAGACTTATTCACAGGTTCGTCCCTTCATTTACTGGACTAATACATCCGACTCGTTCGAAAGAAAGGCTGGGAATGAAGGGAGGGTGAGGAGAGCGTCGCATCGCTAAGTATTGTCCACTCGGAACCCGCGCTCTGGCAACGCGCAGTCAACACAAGGCAAGCACGCGAGCAGCGAGTTGTCACCGACTGGTCCACCCGCCGTACGCGTGTGGAGGGCTTACGACCGAGGCGATCCGGTGACGCTACGGAGTTGATATAGTGAGTGCATACCCATATAAGTTCATATAAAGAATGCTAGCCGCAGGAGGCGAGGCGGTGCCGAGTGGGTGCCGGTGGCTCTAATGAGCTGTGACCCGAAGTCAGGAGGTAAATCGAAGTCCGGTAGAGCTTTGGGACTGTCGATTGTACGAGTAATTGAAAGTATTTCTCGAGAGGCGATGTCCAGCTATATTATCATCGAGTGCGCAAGGGTGTCACTATACCTCGTACTACCGTTTGCCGATGCTGGATTGCAGAAGAGAAACCCTGAGATCGACCATTTTCTACCCCGCTCACCACTGATTGAGCGTACAGGTATCGATTGACTTTTACTAGTTTGTGGGCGTTAGAACTGTATTCACTTTATATACTGAATTACTGAATGAATGGTTGCCAGACAAGTGTTAACTATTGCGTATTAGTTCGATTATTGAGTATAAGTGAATGAAGAGTATTCGAGCTGAAATCTTCGGAACTTTCTTTGTACTCCCCTGACTAATATTTTGTTAGCAAGAATGTATAATTGAAATTAACATTACGGCACTTATTTGTATTCATTACATTTCCTGTCGAGATTTATCAGCCGCTGGTTCTGCTAGTAACAGCTCGTCGTCCTCCTGAGAAATCAGGATGTAAATGATGTTGCCGTCATCATATTCGTCCAATATGTTTCGTTAGTATTCCTCGTTCAAATCAGCTGCAGGGGCGTTTTCGCAGAAGTGGCCTGCGCAGTGTTTGCACATTGCTAGGTACCGGAGACCTGCTTTCTTGCAGCCGCAAGCTCCGTTGCTACATCCTTTGCTGTACTTGCAAGAAACAATCTGGAGGAAGACATCCGGCGCAGCGTTTCTGTTTGTGGGGATTGGTAGTTCCCCCCCTCCTCCTTTATTTAGCAAAAGGTCCTCGTGGCGCGAAACGGGAGAAAATAAAATAAAATTTCAAATAAACAAAGAGGTCGCCACCCAACTTTTTTGAATATCACGTAACAACTATTTTCAAAGCTGGAGAAATAAATAGGAAAGATAGTTGAAAATTTTAATGTTGAGTGGTGTTCGGTCAATTATATATGAGTATATTCTATTATTTTGTTCGATTACTGTACAATAATATACTACAGTAGATCTAATGGAGGTTTGATGATGGATGGTGAATGAGTTTGAAGAGATGTTTTCACAACGAATATCAAAGGCAACGCTTCCTCGAAATAATAAATTATAAGCCAATACTAATCAGGTGATTCAGTTATACCAAAATATATACCTACATGAATATATCACCGAAATTAAAAATATGTTAGGTATGAGAAATCATGAAGTTTAGAACTTTCAATGGAAATGTTCAAGAAAGCAAAACGTAAATAATTTCTGGCCTGTGTCCGGTTCCTTTTCAAAGCTGCACCATTTAGATTATTGATGTTCATCAAGCGTTGTGAGTAGTATATTTTCAAGTTAGGAATCGTTGAGGATATTTAATCGAATTTCGAGTATTGAGGGTATTAGATCTAAGTCACATGCGTACGAAAGAAGTCGATATTACAGCTCAACAATCACAGAATGGAAAGTTAGATTTCGTGAATTCTTGACGTAATCTTACAACCCAAATAATGAAATCTTGAATAGAAGAGAATCCTAATACTACCACATCATCAGTTTCTGAGACGCCATTTTTATAGACTCGCCTCCTCAGCTGGAAGTTCCAGGTCCAATCCATTGAATAGCCAGAATAAAATTTTACTCAATCAGGAAAGGCAGCTATTTTCACCTGGAATGAAATACAAATCCAAGAGTATCTTGTTAACTTCCTTGAGAATATAGCACCGCCAATATGTCTCCTCAAAAATGAACCACCTTGGCTTCTTGTCTCTTCTCCTGAAAATCGGAAGAGAAGAATTCCTGCTCGATAGAGCTGCGCTCCGTTGTACCAATTAGATCTCAGAAATAGTCTGTTCAGCAGGAAGAGAACAGGCAATATCGGAAAAGTTTCTAGTCGAAAAATAAAATTACGTCCGAAAAAAAAGATATGAATGAACTAACGAAATTAAAACGTTCAAATGATTGAAAGTTCCCGAAGATATAACTACAGAAGAGTAGAGATTGAATATCTATAACGAATTGAAAAACAAGAAGATTCGCTTCAAAAATTCGAATGAATGGATAGGCAACTGTATATACAGAGATATGTTCTATGAAATACCTGTGTAAAGTGTACTCTTCACTGACTAGATTTGAAACAATAAAACAGATAATAGTTGCGAAAAATTTTAACGCTACACCATTCCTGAACAACATCTTAAATCTGCATTAACTTCCTACCTTTTTCTATCTGAAACCACCTGTCCAATTCCAAACCAAAAGCACTATTACGAGAACAATTCAATTCCAAAAATGAATCTACGTAATTAGGGATCATAATTGCCTGAATAAATTACTATGGAACGTTAATTTCAGCATTAAATGAGATTTCTGTTCGTAGATAACGATGTGACGATACTTTCTCAGATACAACTCTCTTCGAATTCGGATTTATCAAAAGTTAGACATTCTTCCTGTTATATAAAAGTTATGAAGATCTGACTGGAAATAAATATCAAGATTATACGGAGTTCAAAAGGAGCTTCAGCTTTCATATTAATGATGATAGTTTTCAATCCTCTAGAACGAGTTTTCAAGTTTCAGGAATATGCACTGCATTGTTAATTATTGTAGTTGAGTTCCGTAACGTAACCCAAGCACCATAAAACACTATTTCAACAACATCAGAAGACAATGGACGGAAAATACCAGTTCTGATCTCTGGAGCCCGTAAATATCTGTGGTGAGAATCTCCAGGTAACTACGGGTGTTCATGAAGAACACCAATTCATTTTGAAACATTGGAAATACAGATTTCCGAAATGCAACAAGGAAGTTTTATAATCGATGCATTTTCTCTGATATATTGCAAAAGTAGATGATGTAGTATATGCCAAGAATATTTCAAGAATTCAATATTTGTCAAGTTGGTGGCGCGAACAAAAGAACATACTGCTACGAAATGTCCTGGCGCTCTGTCGGTCATAAACGCAGAATAATATGAGGGGACGAAGAGCAAACGTCATTTTTCCAGGAACTCGCAATTCGCGTGGAGAATTCGATACACATCATCTGTGAATCCATTTTGAAGAAGTGCTGATTTGAGTTGGGCTAGTTCCTGTGGCTTGTTATGGAGGTCAGTGAGGTTGATAGATCTGTGGATGAGGGAATTTACAACGGAATTGGTTTGTGCTGGATGATGGTGGGAGTTTGCGTTGAGGTATCGGTTTGTGTGTGTTGGTTTCCTATAGACCGTGTGGGTGAAGGAGTCATTGGTTTTTGTGATGAGGACATCTAAGATTGGAAGGAAGTTATTGCTTTCGATTTCCATTTTGAACTTTATATTTGGGTGGAGGTCGTTGAGGTGATCAAGGAAATTATGGAGGGTTTCGGAGCCGTGAGGCCATATGACGAAAACGTCATCTACGTATCTGAACCAGCTAGTGTGTTTGTGGTCGAACGTGTCAATGGCTTTAGTTTCGAAGTCTTCCATGAAAGAGTTTGCGAGAGCTGGTGAGAGAACATCCCTCGATACCTCAGTTCGATCTAAGGAGTAGGCAGATTGAGACTTTAGAAAGAACTCGTGACGAAACCTGGGGGGTAGGCAGATTGAGGCCCCGACGTCAAGTCACAAACCCTTGCCCCCTGTGACATCACCTGAGGAGTAGGCAGATTGGGACCTCATCGTGAAGTCACATTAACCTCTTGAAAATGGCTCCAAAATCGGAGCCGAAACGTTGAGAACAAAACTCCAGACGCGGTTCAATGAGATTGCTGTTATAAATCAAATTTCAAATTTCCATGCATCATTACCATATATCAAAGAGATAACACCTAAACTCACCAGATTTTTTCAGTCTATTGACAACATTAAAATTGCTAATGAAACAGTGAATCCAATGAAACGTATCTATTCAAAAGTAACAGACAAAATTCCTATTTCCTTACTTTCTAATGTGGTTTATAGTATCCCTTGTCAGGATTGCAATAAGAAATATATTGGTCAAACAAAAAGGTTAAATGAAAGATAGAATTATTTCTCATAAAAGTGATAGTAGACTATATCCTGAAAGATGTGCTGTAGCTCATCACGTAAACAATGTGGATCATCGAATGGACTATCATTCTACAAAAATAATAGCAATAGAACCACATCTTTCAAAAAGAAATTTCTTAGAAATGTCTTTCATATCACAAGAAACTGATTCCATAAATAAAAAAACGGATATTAATCATTCGAGCTAAATATATTCTTTTTGGCTTTCACTAGACATAAAATCAAATGAACAGAATAACCAAACACAGTTATGAAACTAACCAAAATTCTTTCACGTTTCGGGTGGGACTTTTGGGTCGGGGCATCTTATTCCTTGAGAATCTTAAGGAATGGATGAGACCGATTCAGCGGTTTCCGTTCGATTCGTTGATTAGAACTTTACCACATAGTAATAATGTCAAATGCCATATGAATAGTGTCTTTCTAAACATCAAAACTTGCCAAACTGTAATTTCAAATTTTGAAATGAAAAATGAATTATGTTTCCATGAATCTATGTACACAATCTGTTTTTTCGATCAGTTGTGGTTCTATAAAACTAAAATTGTTGGACCAAGAAATTAGCTTGTCCCATACAAAGTTTGATCCCATTTTTTACCCCCTTAGAAGTGGGATTTCAGTGAAACCCTTTCTTATAGGATGTCTACGTGATACCACGAACATACCCTCCAAATTTCAGGTCTCCACGATCAGTGGTTAAGGCTGTGCGTTGATCTGTCAGTCAGGACAAAGCATTTTGTATGAAAAGATTAACAAAACACATTTGTAATGATTCACATATGAAAGCTTCCCATTCAGTAACACGGATTTTTTCGTAGAACTGATAGAGGTCAACATACTTAGTGAACATTATGTTCGTCTATTCCGAACCGTTTAGTCAGCGCACACCGTTAAAGCATCACATCTAACCCGCTTTTTCCCGGCTTGATTCACATAGACTATTATTAATCACTGAATTTTTAATTGGATCACAATAAAATATAGCCTAAATATCAATAGTGTATGTAGCTTCCTGCAGGTGAAATAATTTTTATAATCAGTTCTGTGTTTCCGAAGATTACCCCTTAGAAACAATCATACAAACGAAAAATGTCAAATACAAACTTTACAATATTAGTACATAATATTTTGTGCGAACTCACATTCGGGGAATATTTGAATAAGGTTTTCTATCAAATTGTATGGTTTCTTCTTACGATTCCAGTTGTAAATGAAAACAATTTGGATTTTGAGTTTCTGTGTATTCGATTTCATTCCTCAGGTTGAATGATCTCTAGAGCAGATTTTTGATGATACCCGTAAAACTTTTACCATTTCAAAACACGATCATTTCATTCAGTTCATAACTTTCATGCTTCTACATTTAACAAAATAATCGACAAAAGATTAATGTTTCAGTGAAAGTGTTCTATGACTCCACTTTTCCGAATTGAAATATAAAATATTTTCGACGAAATAATATAAGTAAGATGTAGTATGATTATTCCACTTAGAGCAAGAGCCCGCGACCGCTAGACCTTCGTTATTTGATAAAAGCTGAAAGTTCCTCCTCACATCTCCCCAACACAGGTGAGAATGATCAGTGCATGACTATGAAGTTGTGATGATGGTTACAAAATTATATAACAAGTAGAAAAGGTGTATAAAAAAATACCTCACTTCCGTCAAAGTATAAAGTTTAGTTTCCTCATATTTTCTTTCGAATTAGATTCGAAATCACATCATCCTTTTCAACCCCCTATCAGACACCTAAATTTCATTAAATTATAATTATAATTACGTTTGACAGTATTTGAAGCGTTTTCATGACGCTATCTACCCTATAATGTCGATATTTCCTTTTACCTGACACTGCAAGACAAAGTTATCTTGTCTGAAGGGTAAAGTAGGTGCAGATATCTATTTGACACTTTGGCACAAATTCACTGAATATATCAGTATCAATTTTCTTCTCTAACCTTGTTAGCAAAACGCGCGTCGAGTGCAAAAATATCAGTTTGGTGTTAGGGTAATTGATCTCTAGAAAATGTTTCAGAAGTATCATTTTTGCCTATTCCTGCCTAAGTAATCAGAATCCAAACTTCATAATCACTGATTGTTCCTATCTATGTTGGGGACTTTCAGCTTTTATAGAATAACAAATATGGAATACGGGGTCACACATCATCCTTTTCAACCCCCTATCAGACACCTAAATTTCATTAAATTATAATTATAATTACGTTTGACAGTATTTGAAGCGTTTTCATGACGCTATCTACCCTATAATGTCGATATTTCCTTTTACCTGACACTGCAAGACAAAGTTATCTTGTCTGAAGGGTAAAGTAGGTGCAGATATCTATTTGACAGTTTGGCACAAATTCACTGAATATATCAGTATCAATTTTCTTCTCTAACCTTGTTAGCAAAACGCGCGTCGGGTGCAAAAATATCAGTTTGGTGTTAGGGTAATTGATCTCTAGAAAATGTTTCAGAAGTATCATTTTTGCCTATTCCTGCCTAAGTAATCAGAATCCAAACTTCATAATCACTGATTGTTCCTATCTATGTTGGGGACTTTCAGCTTTTATAGAATAACAAATATGGAATACGGGGTCTTAAGCTAACTTATTTAGGTCTCAATCATTGTAAACCAACACTGAACTCCCAAGCACATCTGAATTGTTTTTGCAAAAAATACGATTTTAAACATCGTGGTTCTTGAGTATGATAGCACAAAACAGGATATTACGAAGTCAATTCTTTCTACAGGGCTCTCAGATTTGTTTCATTACAATTCTCATTAGCTCCAGAATATTCCTACGTTTCTGTCCGAATGATATATCACCATTTATAATGCAATGATACATTCTTGCGTTTTTCTCAGAATATGGTTGATCACAGGATTAATGGAAAATTAAAAATTGGGTATTTTTTGTGAGGAATTGTCCCTATAATATTATAATTAGTGAATTTCTAACAGCATGTATATCCTGAAATATTTTTCTCCAAACGAAAGTTTGAGAGGTTTTGCTCTGATATTTATTTTTATTCATATGGTCTTCATTCCATCTAGATATAAAAATTATTGAAGTTGGAACGGATTTTCATAAGTAAAGCGTTGTCACCTCTGGACACCAACGTAATAGATGAATGATATTCTGGGGATTCTGAAAACTTCATATGATATTCCGCAGAAAGGAGTACCTTTCTACCAATAGCTCTTGAAAATATTAATAAACACTTTGGTTGTGAACCTTACAGATATTGGGTAAAATTATTCTCAAAGATCTGACACAATTTTTTCTACCTGCCTCAGGTATGCTTTCTTTCGTGGAAAAAACTATGGAAAATCTAATAATCGTCAGATGCATCATATAGACGATGACATTTTATTAACTCCTTTTCCGTTTCTTTCCTTGAATCTTCCAGTGATCACAAAAGTGAACATCATTTCCTAACTCTATTATGAATCAACAAAAAGTTCTGTTAAGGGTAAGTTTTTGTATTCCTATTAGAAAATACCAAAAAGTCCGTTGTACTATAAAGCTATTTTTCGTATTTGAATGTTTTGATGTTAATCAATACATTTGAAATGCATATTTTTGTAAATTTATTTTGTAATCAATATTTTTTTCCTGCTTTTGAATTTTGTGTCGGGTTAATGAAATCTTGAAATAGTTAGAGATTACCCCAGATAATCCCACATATCAATTTTGAATCGATTAGGGAAAGAATAATATAACGAAATGTGCTAGCGCCGGCCCTGCCGCCTATCGATGCGAATTGGTGCGAGATTCCAGGAACGATTATACTCGCATGATCGCTGCTCATTCAGAAGATTCGACTGTGAAGATTCGTCACTGTATGAGCGAGGGTATAAAAGCGGGAGCGCTCACGCCGATGGGAGAATTGTTAGTACAGAGAGTTTTAGTAGCGAGCATTGCAAAGTTATCTGAGCGATTTAAGTGATTGTTCTGTATTGTATTGTGATAGAGAGTTATAATAAAAGTAGTTTAGTGTCATCGAACCCAGGATATATCGTAACAGTGGTGTCGGAAGTGGGATTTTTGCTGGTAATAAAAACAATTTATAGTGAATACGAGAAGTACATCTTACGATACGATGGAGGACATGTTGAAATTAATCCAAAACCAATTTGCGGATTATGAAAGACGACGGCAGGAGGAAAAACAAGAAGAGGAAAAGCGACGATAGGAAGAAAAGAAAGAACGACAATCAGAACGAGAAAATGAAAAGAAAGAACGGGAAGAGACTCTCCAGAAAATTCTCGAAAATGAGAAGAAAGAACGAGAAGATGAAAAGAAAGAACGAGAATTAGAACGAGAAAATGGAAAGAGGGAACGGTAAGAAACACTCCAGAAAATTCTCGAAGAACAGAGAAAAGAGCGAGAGGACGGAATCCAGAAAATTCTCGAAGAACAGAGGAAATAACGAGAACGTGAAAAAATAGAACGAGAAGAAGCAATCCAGAAAATTCTTGAAGAACAGAAGAAGGTGGGAGAAGAACAAAAGAATGAATTAATTCTAATAGAAAAACAGTGGAAAGCAGACTTCCAGAACGTTCGAGAACATCAAGACAAGTTATTCGAGCATGTTTTACATGAAACAAAAGTACAAATGGAAGAACTGAAAGGAGAACTAAGAGTAGATCTGGAGGAACTGAAAGAAGACCTAAAGGAAGAACTGAAGGGAGACGTCAAGAAAATCGACGATGACGTCAATAAGAAAGTGGATATAGTGCGAGAGGAGATGAGAAATGAAATGAGAAGTCTAGAAAAACAGATAGCTCTTCCCAAGAACCGAGATCGCCGAGACAGTGTTGCCACGTCAGGAATTTTCGTGAAACCACCGACTCTTGATGGTCAGTCGTCTTGGTCCATGTACCGTTGACAATTTGAGGCTGCGGCAGAAACTATTGGATGGGGCGACGAAGAAAAAGCTACGGCACTAATAGTAGCTTTGAGAGGGCCAGCTTTGGGTATATTACAAACGATACCCATAGAACAGCAGAAACAATATGACGACCTGATTTCTGCACTAGAGTTGAGGTATGACGATCAACACCGAGAACAGCTGTACAGGGCCCAAATGAAGACTCGCACACAAAAATCAGGTGAGAGTCTGCAAGAATTTGAGGCAGATGTTCGACGCCCAATCCAGCTGGCGTACCCAGATGTGCCAGGAGATTTCAAGGAGCAGTTGGCTGTGCAGATATTTATTGACGGACTCAGAGACCCAGAAATCCGAAGAACTCTGCGACTCACAAGTTTCAAAAGGAGTGGCGATGCCTCGGTACGTTCGCTAGAAGTGGAGGCGGCCTTCAACACCTCAAGGCCGAAAGTGCGAGCGGTAACAATTGACGATCCCGAACATAGATCTGGCGCAAAGAGTGGTTCATTTGAGAAATTTCTGGAGGAGATCAAATCGTTGATAAGTGGAATGAGCACCCAGAAGAAGAAAACGTGCTACCGATGTAGAAAACCAGGACATTTTATCAAAGACTGTAGGGTGAGAATGCCACCAAGATCTAGCTCACCTGCAAGGGTGCCATCTCGTACGCAATCACCTGTGAGGACAAGGTCATCCAGCGAGTCCTCAAATTGGCGGCAGAGAAACGAGAATTAGCCAGCATATCGGAACGCATGCTGGCTAGCAATAACAGAGCCCCCAGGGTCATCAGGGTTAACAGGCTGAAAAGAACATCTGAGAGCCTTACTATTCCAGGGAAATTGAATAAAATCGAGGTTATTTGCACCATAGACACCGGTGCTGCAGTTTCCTTGGTACGCAGCGACATCGTTCGGCCTGGAAACGTGAAGCCTATATCATCCAATGTCGTTCTTCGGACAGTCACTGGTGAAAACGCACCTATTCGAGGAGCGGCTGAAATTACATTGGTTCTTGGGCGACTCACCATCACAGATACAGTTTACGTCGTAGATATAGAAGATGAATTCATACTCGGAATGGACTTGATCAGTGACTATGGATTTTCATTCGACAATGAGGAGAAGATTATGAGTTTCGGAGGAGAAGAATTTGTCCTTACAACTCCAGCAGAAAGGGCAATGCCTGTGAAACTGCGTTAAATGAAAACTGCGAGAATTTCTGGATTTTCGGAGAAAGTAGTTTGTGCTGCAGTTGAAGAAGACCCTGGGTGCTGCGTTGGAGTAGTCCAGCCATGTGATGAATACCCCAACGATTTGGTGTTAGCACGAGTCTTAGTTGAAACGAACCAAACAATTCCTGTGAGAGTTGCCAACGTGTTTCCTGGAGAAATAACTGTAAAGGCGGGCGATGTCATTGGAACATGTGAACCTGTTACTTGGGTACCGAACTGTAATTAGATTGGACATCAAGAAATAAAGGCAGACTCTGAGAGTGTTATATCAACTCTTGAAAATCATGTCAACACCTATCAACAGAGGAAATGAAAGCTGCCAAGAATTTCATCAGGAGTGAAAGTTACATTTTTGATTCGACAACAACAGGAAAAACTAATTTGGTCAAACACAGAATCGATACTGCCCAAGCTCATCCGATTCGGCAACCATCAAGAAGAATTCCATTCGCCAAGCAACAGGAGGTGGAAGAGCGTGTCGACAAGATGATGAAGGACGTTGTGATTGAAGAGGCATCGAGCCCTTGGTCTGCACCTTTTGTGTTGGTTTCCAAGAAGGATGGATCTACGAGATTCTGTGTCGATTACAGAAAATTAAATGATGTCACCAAGAAGGACAGCTACCCTCTACCAAGAATAGATGGCACATTAACAACTTTGGCAGGTTTCCGTTGGTTCTCAACATTAGATCTGAAGAGCGGATACTGGCAAGAGGGCATACATGAAGACGATAAGGAGAAGACGGCATTCTCGACTGGGAGTGGGCTTTACCAGTTTACTATTATGCCTTTTGGATTGTGCAATGCTCCAGCAACGTTTGAGAGACTAATGGAGCTGGTCCTTCGGGGGCTCACTTGGAAAACTTGTCTTGTATACCTCGACGACGTTTTGGTCATGGAAAAGACATTCAAAGAACATCTGCACAACTTGCAAGAGGTCTTTCAATGATTCAGGGACGCCAACCTCAAACTGAATCTTCAGAAATGTTCATTGTTCCAGAAAGAAGTGGATTTTCTAGATCGCACAGTTTCATCAGACGGTATCTGAACAGACCAAAAGAAGATACAGGCGATAAGAGACTGGCCGAGACCAAGAGACAAACATGAAGTGAGGAGTTTCCTAGGTCTCTGCACTTACTACCGTCGTTTCGTAGAAGGATTTGCTGATATTGCGGCACCCCTACATAAGTTGACAGAAGATCGAGTCATTTTCGTCTGGTCCAACGAAAGTGAACGAGCACTTGGGAAACTGAAAGTTGCTCTATGTTCCAGCCCTATTTTAAGTTTCCCACGTCAACGAGGCCTGTTTGTTTTGGACACAGATGCCAGTAACAATGGTATTGGAGCCGTATTATCACAAGAGCAAGATGGTCAGGAGAAAGAAATCGAGTTCTACAGAAAAGTACTCACCAAGCCAGAAAGAAATAATTGCGTAACGAGAAAAGAGCTACTGGCAATAATCAAGGCTGTAGACCACTTTCACAAATATCTGTAATCCTAATGTCCTAATCGGAACAGATCATGCAGCTCTGAAGTGGTTACTCGAAATGAAGACTCCTGAAGGACAAGTAGCAAGGTGGATTGAGAAGTTGAACCAGTATCACTTTAGAATAAAACATCGACCAGGACGATTGCATAACAACGCAGATGCCTTGTCTAGGAGACCTTGTTCGGATACTCGTAAATACTGTGAGCGAATTGAACGTCGCGAAGGAATTAACCAAGTGAGATTGATAGTAGACGACAATTGGACGACAGAAAAATGCGAGAAGACCAGGAGAATGATCCAAAAGTTGCAGAATTTTTGAAATGGAAAGAAAATGGAGCGGAAAGACCCACCTGGAAGGACATCTCAGATCGATCGCCAACGTTCAAAGCATTGTGGGTCCAATGGAATTCCTTAATTGTGGAAAATGTCCTACTGAAGAGGGCTTGGGAGTCAGCCGATGGCAAGAAAGTGAGTTCCCAACTGGTTGTGCCCATGTCGAGAATAAAGGATGTTTTGCTAGAGATTCATGGTGGTGAATCAGGTGGACACCTAGGAGTTAACAGGACCTTGGATAAAATACGGCAAAGGTTCTACTGGGTCCAATGTCGAGAAGATGTCGAGAGATGGTGCCGAAGATGTCCAAAATGCGAAGCAAGCAAAGGCCCTAGTACAAGATCAAGGGGCGAGATGAAACAATAGAATGTTGGTGCTCCCTTCGAACGAATCGCCATCGATGTAGCTGGACCGTTCCCGATGACGAATGATGGCAACAAATACATCCTCGTTGCCATGGATTATTTCAGTAAATGGGTTGAAGCTTACGCCTTGCCTAATCAAGAAGCATCCACCGTTGCAAGAGCCCTGGTGGACAACATGTTTACAAGGTTTGGAGTGCCAATGGAGCTACATTCCGTTCAAGGAAGGAATTTCGGATCGAATTCATTCAGGAAAGTTTGTGAATTGATGGGAATTAGCAAGACCAGAACAACTGCCCTCCACCCACAGTCTGATGGCATGGTCGAGAGGTTCAACAGGACTATGGAAGAACACCTTTCCAAAGTAAAAGAGCATCAAAAAGACTGGGATCGACACCTTCAACTATTCTTGATGGCTTACCGGGCAACTGTGCACGATTCCACAAAGCTGACCCCAGCCAGTATCATCTTCGGGAGAGATCTTCGTTTGCCTTGTAACTTGGTGTTCGGATCCCCAGGTTCTGAGGAAAAAGAGGTTCAGGATTATGCAGATGAACTGCGAGACAGCCTGATAAGGATTCACGAAATTGCGAGAAGATGATTGAAGATTATTAGTGACAGGATGAAGGCTCGATAAGATCTCAAGGCAAATACTGGTGGATTCAAAGATGGAGATCGAGTGTGGCTGTACAACCCTCGTCGTAGGAAAGGCATTTCTCCCAAACTTACACCATGCTGGGAAGGACCCAATTCGATAGTCAAGAGAATGAGTGACGTGGTGTACAGGATTCAACGTAGCCCCAGAGCAAAAATGAAGGTCGGTCACCTAAAAAGACTTGAACGTTACAATGGCGATAATGACATATTGTTTGATCGGGACGATCAAAATTGAGAGGGGGATAATGTAACGAAATGTGCTAGCGCCAGCCCTGACGCCTACCGATGCGAATTGGTGTGAGATTCCAGGAACGATTATACTCGCGTGATCGCGGCTCATCCAGAAGATTCGACTGTGTAGGTTCGTCTAGATGGTTTTTCACTGTATGAGCGAGCGTATAAAAGCGGGAGCGCTCACGCCGATGGGAGAATTGTTAGTACAGAGAGTTTTAGTAGCGAGCATTGCGAAGTTATCGGAGCGATTTAAGTGATTGTTTTGTATTGTATTGTGATAGAGAGTTATAATAATAAGTAGTTTAGTGTTGTTTGGTGTTTTAATCATCGAACACAGGATATATCGTAACAATGTTTGTATTGATAACTGCCATACGTATGTATTCTACTATAATGTATTATATCCTGTGTATTATGTCATATCTTTTTTTGTCTGCTCTCTATTGACCAATCCTATACAAATTGTATTTTTCAAAAAGGAAATAAATTATCAAATCAAATCAATAACATAACACTTCCGCAATATCGGAGTCGCTGTCACAAAATTCGTCAGCCATCTTGGAGCCGTTATCTTGAATTTATGAATTTCTACAGAAAATTCGCAATCTCCGACCCCCAAAAACAGCAAATACTAATTTTGAAAGGAATGGGACCATAATTACAAAAAGCTGTCGCCATCTTAGAGCCGCTATTTTGTTTTTTTCTTCAATGCATTGTCATCCACTATTGAGCTATGGTCCGAATTTCGAGTTTCTAGCTCATCGGGAAATTAGTTTAAAATCAATTACAAAAATCCACCAAGACATACAAGAATGCGAGTTGATGAATCATGGTGAGAAATATCAGAAGACATTTTTCTTTATTTTCCCCGTAAAAAAATCACATGATGAATTTTCACCAGAATAATGAACATTTGACAAATTTCAAGTCAATAGGACAAGTAAAAGTGGGTCAATTTTCACTTGCAATATTTCACAGTCAACAAACACTACTAGTTTTCACTCATAGGAAAAAAGCTTCATCCGTATTTAACTGCGTCTATTAAGAGTCATAGTTGTCATATCTGATTGCCCTTCATACTATTATAGAAGAAGATTTATTTTCACCGAGTTACCCAATTCAGTTAAAGTTAGAACAGTAAAACTGATCAACCTCCTAATGGAGTACCTAGAATGGACAGTGAGCTGTATCCACCTTCCACCATTGCTACATTCAGAATCGCCTAGCTTGCACAAGTTCATTTGTTCGAGTACATCATTCGTTTTAAAGAAATGAGAACATTTCGAGTGATATTTTCAAACTCATTGTGGAGCTTTTGAGGTCACAAAATGGAAAAATAATGAGCGTAGACAATGTTAGAACGTAAAAAATATCCGGTGGCCCAGACTCATTCCTAATATCGTTTTTGGAAACGCCAAATTGATATGTTTGGTATTCATCTATAGCCATATTCTCACAGTCTGGGCAACAATAATCCTATCAAAAATCGTATGACTATCCATTGGTTGGTTCATGAATATCTTTGAATTCGGAAAATTTTTCAAAAAACAAAGTTATGAAGTATATTTTTCCCCAATATACCTATTATTATTCCCGACCTCATTCAGTGAAAAACAATTCCATTACCTTTTTCCGATGAACACTCAATCCTAACGGGGCTATTATATGTGAAATATCCCTTTTTTGGCATAGTCATAATCATATTTCCATTCTTTATTGTCGATCTTCCACTCTATCTGAAACGCATAAAAACACTGCTCAATATCCAATGAAGCGAAATTGCTTGGTTTGCAAAACAGGACAATTAGTTTATATAGAATCTCTCAGCGAAATAACAGAGAGAAAAATTAGTTGGGAGATCATACAATGTTATCATCTCATATTCAAGAAGAATTTCCTTCCGAAAATTATTCTCTGTCGTTTCGAGAAATGAATTCGACTTTTTTAATGGTTGAAGTATCTGCCTTTGTAGAGTATAGTAGAGAAAAGTATGAATCCCTATTTGCTGAAGGACTTCAGTCGAAATGGTCGCGTTAGATTTGAAATATCATGAATAGCTTCTATAAGTATACACGCGATGTGAGTTTCTTTGCCTGAGAAAAAATAATTGAAATCAGCCGGAGAACATGATAATGCGTTCAAATCGAAAGAAATCTCCGAAAAGGAGGATTGAAAAACATATAATTTTTTTTTCTTTCTCACTTCAATCCGACAGACCTCATTTCAGATGCGCATTTGAAAGCGGCTCTCACATACTTCTTCTAATTCAGAATGTATTCGGCAGAGAAGCTTGCGAACTGCTTTCCTGGATTATTTGAGATGAATTTATCCTGCTAAAGAAGGATTCACTAGAATGTTTTCTTGTTACTGTATGACGTACCCGATGAACGCATATCCTCACGAAATCGAGAGTTGTGCCAGCTAAATATGAAGGGGTCTTACTTTTCAACGTGTGTTATCAACATCGAGCTGATATAATGAAACATGCTATTATTCGAATGTTGGCGAACTAGTAATTCTGTGATGTCTGTTTCAACTCCTTTCATACCCCGTCAGGAGGCAGTACTAACAAAAATCTGAATATTCCTCTGCAATTTCTACAAAAATTAAATCAATTGCTGGAACGTGAATCAGCTGGACCCAATTACTCTCAGAAAACACTTTCAAGTAGGTACAGGTCAGAATGGTCAGCGAACGATCAATCAATCCCCAAAGCTTATCATTTCAGAGGAATTTTTGTAATTGTATACGATAACCATTCGATATTGAGCGCAGTCTATCATCAATCAACTCTTGTGGCAGTGTCGTATTCTGATAAGACAGAGAATCGTTCTTGGGGGAGAACCAAGATTAATCGTTCATAAGTTGGGCACAGAGTCACTTGTATTACTTTCTGTGGTTCATTCATTGACTTTAAAAATTGTCCTAAAATTGTTCGTTTTCGTTAACCAGCTGACGAACGTCAATCCTCAGAAGTCGAAACTTGTGCGAGCAATGGATCAACGAGGCCTCACCTTTTAACGTGCGATTAACCAGCACGGTGGCCTGGTGAGGATTCGAACCCCGGCCTTCTGCTTCACAGGCAGATATGCTAACCACTACATCACCGAGACCAACATTAAGCATTATATAATCGTGTTAACAAGTGCGGTCGTATCTTTTTCAATAAAGCTCGTGTTGACCGAATAGCCCAGCTGACAATATCCTTGTGGATGGAGGTTTCCGAAACTGATAACCTTTTAAACTACGCTAATAAAAAAATCAGGTAATAATAATTTCCGAGTCCTTACTAGAATTAGAATACACTGCTGTTTGGAGGAAAGTGTTGTTTTGTGTTATGAACATCATCCTAAGTATCATCCTGAGAGAAAAATCAAGAGAAATTCTCATAAGAAATATGTTCCATTGATATACATCAGGAAAAGCACTAGTCCCAGAACCCTTTCCCGGAGTACGACAATTATAACCTAGTGATATACACACTAACATTCGATTCTCATTTCTCATTTTCGATTACGAAATATTGTCATATAGTCGGGATAGGATTGATAAATCTTGCAGACGACCCCTCTGAGGCCTAGATTCTTGATAACACTGATCCGTTTCTCATCATTGATTGTATCAAATGCCATATAATAAATTAATTGCTAAATATTCCAGTTGAGGGTCAATAAGCCCGAAATCGGTCTGCAATCGTGCCAACCCTAATAATGGAAAATAAATCACAGCATTTGCATCACCAAACGCAGATTCAAGAGTTTTCACTGTAATGGTTCCTGCACCTATCGGATATAAGTTATTGATTGCTCTTTGTAGTATTTGCCAGGAGGTGTTTTTTTTTGTGGGTGTGAGCTCATTATCCCTCTGCGTAGTTGGTTGGGAGTGGTTTGAACTTTACGTTCATAGTTTATTCGATATTCTACAAAAAAATTGAACAATCTCGAAAGGAAAAAGGGATGATATAATGGCACTAACAGTGGAAGATTCTGTTGGTTGATTTGATATTTCCCCTCGTAGCTTCTCCTGAAATTCTTCTCAAAGATGCATCTTTGTGTATTGCTTTTGGTTTCAGGCTTAGAACATTGCTTGATATCCAACATATTTTAGAAGGTGGTGCACACAGGAATGAGTCAAGAACTTCTATGTCGAGTCGAAAACACTTTCACAATAATTTGAAAATATGCTTTCAGGGTGAAGTAGAAGTGTTCTTTTCACTACAATATACAATGTAATAGTAGAACATCAAGAACGAAACAGATAAAATATAAGACACAGAGTAAATAAATATAATCAATCGTTATGTTTCATAATGAACATTAAGGTGTGGACTGTCCATCACATAAATGCAAATTCATTCTAATTCTTAACAATATACTTATTCACCCTACCAAACAATATTCCAATAGGAAAGTTTTTATTTGTCCCTTGAATTGAATGGAAGCCAGACTTTTGATCCTAGAAGGTATTATGTTATATAAGTGTAGGTTCAGAACATTGTTTTATGATATTTGGAGTCTGTACAGAGGAGTCGAAATCAGATTAGCATGGCGAGTAACCATTTGTTCATCGAAAGGAAGACGAGGTCGTACAAGTACTTCGCCCACCTGTGAACGGCACTTTCCAAAACTTCTTCCATTCTCTCATCAGTAATATCATCCTGCTCATCGAAATTTAAGGAGTGTTTGAAATTTTTAATTTTTTTGGAGAGGAGAAAGTTTGCTGAACATTTGATGTCACTTTTATCATGGGAGTTTTGTTTTCTTTTTGCATTGACTTGGAGAAGAAAAAGCAAGAAATCACTTCATCAAATGTATTTCAGTTTTGGTTAACATTCATTTGCAAAAAAACTGGCAGTGATTTCACAATTTCATGAAAGTTTCTAATTTAAATGTTTGTTAAGAAGGTAGATATGTTCTGGAATTCATTTTTCACTTACATATTATGAGAACTCAGAGCTTCTTCCTTTTCATTTCTAGGGAGAGAAAATCCAGAAAATGGATTCCAGATCTATTCTTTGTCTTTGTATCAATGATGAAGAAATATTGGATGAGTCATAATTATATTCAAGACTATCACTCGGAGTGATCTTCAAATTGAAAGATACTTGTTGCATGTGTCTTTTGATGGGTAATGAGAAAAAAATCTTCTAGAGCTCATGAGCAGAATGTAATATAGTAAGAATATGAATGCCATAATGATATTTTGAGAAAATATCTGTTTTTTGTTTCCTTTTGCTTCAACTAAGCAGACAATTTTTCGAGTTTTCTGATTTAAGGTTTGAGTTCTTGGCGGAGGATATTATCAGGTTTATTTTTCATATAGACTTTGCTCTTATCTATGAAGTGATCGGAACTACACGTTGTGTGTTCAAGAGTCATTATCTCTGAATCATCCTTATACATTTTTAGAATGTTTCCCAGTTGTAACCGTCTATGTACCTAATTTCATTTCCGGGATAGAACTCATTTTCAACTATAATTAATTGTTCTCATTTTGCTGTTTGTCTGATAGACTCTCCATTCATAGTATGATCGTCAATCGACTGGTCGAAACTTTCTATAAGATCACATTCCTTTAATTCCTCAACTATACCATTATCCATTTTCAATATTTCCTGAAGTCCTTTATTGAAATTAAATCCCATTGAGGTTACAGGTTTCGAAAGGTCAAATTCGAAAGAATTTAAGGAACTACGGTTTTTACTGACTTTGGTGCTCTCAGCAAGATATTCTGAATGAACCCATCTGGCAAAATATTTGCCAAAATATTCATTTGATGATATCGGATTCAAGGAAATGGGTCTAGCAGACCACCGAAGTAGGAAATGAAGTCCAATATTTTCGGGGTATTGCAAAAACCCACTTCTTTAATTCTTCAATGAAAAAAATGTAATCTACCTGTTCGCAGAGGAGTTATTTGATTTATAGCTAGTAACTTAACAACGGCTAGGCATAGATGTATATTGAGAATTGATATTTCGTCAATAATGAGCCAGTAAGAATCACCACGTCACGCTTCACGAATGATGATGGCTTTTCAAAATCTTCACGAACACTTTAACTGAAAGCAAATGTTAGGTCACACAACACTTTCGCATGATTTTCAGACTCGTATATTGTGGAGAACAAAAGTGACAGCACTAAAGAACTCAATGTTCGTTTGAAAATTCGGACCGACTACAGTGTTGTCACGTGTATAAATTCGGAATGGGTGTGGTAAAACTCATTCTGACCTACATTTGAAGCATGAAACATAGTTACGAAGTCGGAACGCAACACTCTATCCTCATTTAGAAACATGATTATTTTTTGAGGAGAAGCAAGTTCTGAAAAGTGATTTTCGACTTTCTCTTCTCCAAGTCAATGCGGAACGAACACACAATTTCTATAAGAGAAGCTACGTCAAATATTTAGCGATTTGATAAACGTATATCATCCATAGACGTTTGATTCATTACCAAAAAAGAGAAAGTCTATCTTGAACAGTTACTTTTCTGGTTATAGGGTACGAACATCGATGAATCACATCGGAGTATATTTTTCTTGTTCAATTTGTGTACCAAGGACTCGAAACTCGAATCAAGCGAATACCGTTCACAGGATATTTCTACACGAATTGGTAATGGTTTGCAAAAAAACTATCCGTTTTCTTTTTATCTCAGAGTTGAATGGTACATAAGGTGATACTTTTTTCCTTCGAGAATAGAATGGAATAGATTTATGCTTCAACATATGAGTTGTATAGACGTGAGAATTCACTTTTGCTTGAACGGCCAGCGATGCATCACTTCAACAATTTGTAACTTTCCCTGACAGAAGTTGGTGAAATCAAATCCTGAGCTTGAGTTACTTCGTACTGTGAAGGACCGTTCAACACTAACACAAATTGATTGCAGAAAGATCCTGAAAGCATTTTCCAAGTAGAAGGAAACAATCAAGGGAGTCTATTGATATGGAAAGGCGTACCTGTATTAGCGAGAGCCCCACCGAGAAGAAAATATATAATCATCGACCAAAAAGGGGCTCTTGTGGGAAAATCATTGCAATCGATTATTTCCATCATCCAAATTGTCGGCAATTTCTCAATCAATCAACTTTTTATTGCTTTCATACCACACAGGTATAGCAAGGAGTTTGACAATGTTACAGATATGTGAAACACATCTTAGGGTATCGCGTGTCGTCCATTTCAAGTATTTTTATGACCCAGTTGAGAACTGATTTGAATATATTGAAGCTCAATTGAACTCGTCCAGTTTCAAGTCTAACCACAAAATCTGGGTTATTTTGTGGCATGAGTAAGAGTTTTTTCAAGAAATTCAATTGTACTTGTTCGAGAACATGACAGTACCTGATACCCCATACCGGTAGACAATTGCTCATGATACTCAGAACCATAGCATCAAAAATATGTATTCGAGCGTCCAGGAGTGGACTTTGGACTTTGCAATCAAAGGTTTCACTGCTGCCACAGCTTGCTTTGAGTAACAAGTTGTAATTTCTTATAACAAAGAATTGAAAAATAAGAACTCAGCGAAAGAAAACACTGTTCATTTTTTGAATTTTTTTTTCGAAAAACGCACCCCTTCCGAAATACGTAGGAAGGTCGAAAATGAACAGAATTTCATTGTTTCAAAAAACATATCTCCACTTCTTTCGAATATTTTTCACCATTCTTATGAGCGGGATGACCGCAGAGGGAAGCCGCTTTTCATTTACCTACCCTGTGAATTTTACAGATAGGAAATATTTTGAAACATTCATGGGATTTGATGATATAAAATGACAAATTATTGAGATATGAAATGCTGAAAATTATCAATTCTGGTTAATTTTTCCCTTCGATCACTCATATCTCAGGAGAGGTACATTTAAAAAAAATTAAAAGTTGTTTTATTCTGCTCAGTTCACTTGAAGAAATGGATCTTGAAATGTTATAAACTTTCATTTTGATTTCAGTCTTCTGTTATTAACAATTTAACGACTGTTTGGATGGAAAAAAATATCATTTAGGTTTTTGTAGGCAGTGATTGGATGGGTGGTTTCCGAAAGGTTGCTAACAGGTGCGTCTTGTACGTCGCTGGTTTTCAAGGATGGACTGCTCGCTTAGTGGGTGGTCTGGATCATTCATTAACAATGCTTTAGATGAACTGAGAGATAGCTGCGTATAAGGTACGAGGCAGATTTTTACTGTACTGACTGACTGAACGTTCGACTTTTCGAAAGATCATCTGTGTTATAATAATAATATTATTGATTTTATTGATGCAGGCAAAAAATACATTAGCACACAAACAAGGTAAGTATTTATGTCTAAACGATAATGAGAACAAATGAAAAATATCAAACAGTAGAGATGCTGAGAGAAAAAAAAATACTTGAACCCACTGCCTGCAGAGCAAAAGGCAAAGTTCGCTCTCCTGAAATTAGTTGTCCAATTTCAAGAGTGGCGCTCTTCCACTCAACCTGGTGGTTATAAAAATTGTTAAGTTGCTTTTATCAACGGACACAAAGGAGTAAGAATATTCCAATAACATTATACATCGAATGGTAGAAGCAAATATATATATATATATAAAGCAAAGGGTAGTCTTGACTGACTAGTTAAGGAGAAATACGGAATGTTGTTTGGGGATGCAGTCAAATTACTGGGCTGTTGTTTAAAGAATACCAGATAACAAAGAGTATTCTTTAAACAACAGCCCAGTAATTTGACTGCATCCCCAAACAACATTCCGTATTTCTCTCTCTCTCTCTATATATATATATCTCAGGTTGGCTTCGTGAGCTCGACTGCGAAATTGAATTTTCTCAAACAAATAAGAAGGGACTTTTGTTTTGATAATTTCGTGGTGAAATGTACATCGATGTAAAAATCGTCTTTCTTTCACATTCAGCCAGCTCATGCTCTCTAAGGCCTGTGGAGAATGGTCGCGCCTGCGCAGTCCACATATTAATCTTTTTTTTTTTTTTGAAAACTTTATTATTCTGAAGTATAATTATAATATCTATTAGATAACAATCTCTATGCAATGTAATGACATTGGTATCGAGATACTACAATGAATCATAACGATGTTCATATCCTAATATCCTATATAAACTAACCAATCTTTGTTTCAACCTTTTCCTGTTTTTTATGCTAGTCTATATTATCATATAAACATTTACACCCTACTTGTACATATTTTTGTTTTTGAATATATCACCCTTTTTTACTACCTACATTATTAAATTTTTTGACATGAGTTAATATACAATAGTTTCCTATTCGACTACTATATAACAGTTTCAACTCCATTTTTTATTTTACCTCACACACACTTACAGAATATCCAGGTATGTTTTCAATTCTTTTGTAAATTTACTTAGGGAAGTTGTTTCTTTAACGATTTTCGGTAATTGATTGTATATATTGAAGGCTCGACTAATTGGATTGTTGATTCCTGCATTTGTGGTTACTCTGGATAAATAAATGTGATGTGATGACCTTGTACTATGTGAGTGGATGTCATGTGAAAATCTTAGAGCTATATTCGATTTTGTTTGTTTGTTGATTATCCTGTACACTAGTTTACATTGCTCCAACTCTAGAAGACTTCTCAGTGGATATAATCCTAATTCTGAATAAAGTGAATTGCTATTTGTTTCAAATGAATAGAAGAGAATTTTTATTATTTTGTTCTGCAATCTCTGCATTTTCTCAAATTCCGTCTTTGAGCAAGTTCCCCATATGGGAATAAGATATCGAAAATAAGACAGAAAATAGCTGTTATATATATATATCCATTTTCGTTTTGTTGGCAAGGTAAGATCTGGATTTATATATCGCCGGTATTATCGCTGTTATTTTACGAGTCATATGGTTCAAATGTTCTTTAAAGTTTAGTTTTTCATCTAAAATGAGTCCTAAGTATTTGATGCTCTGAGTTTTTTTCAAACTTACGTTCTCGATTTTAGGCTGTATTAGTGTTACGTTTTTATTTTTTTGTTTAAATATGATATACTTAGTCTTATCTATATTGATTTTTAGTTTGTTTACTCTAAGCCATTTTACATAGTGATTTAGGTCGTCATTTATCAATTCATTCAACTCATTCTCGTTATTCCCTGTATATATAATCGCTGTGTCATCAGCAAATGTGAAATATCTACCCTTCAGTCTGGCCTTGCTCAGGCTTAGAACATAGAGTGAATAAAGTAGCGGTCCCAAGACCGACCCCTGTGGTACACCACATTTGCTTGTCTCGTAGTTGCTGTTATATCCATTCATTGTAACAAACTGCTCTCTGTGTTCAATGAAGGTTTGTATGATTTTATGAATAGCTCCTCGAAATCCTAATTGCTTGAGTTTCTCCAACAAAATATCCAAACTCACAACGTCAAAGGCCTTACTCAAGTCAACAAATATAGCTACCGCAATTTTCTTGTTATCTATTGCTGTTGTTATTTCATTTAGGAGATCTGCTGTGGCGTTCAATGTACCGCTATTTTTAAGGAAACCATATTGATACTTATCTGTTTCTATACATTTATCAATAAAGGAAAGCATTCTTTGTTTCAATATGCTTTCAATCAATTTTGAAAAAATGCTCAACACAGATATAGGTCTATAATTGCCTAATAATTTCTTACTTCCGGACTTAAAAATTGGTGTGATTTTGCTAATTTTGAGGACATCTGGAAAGGTACCTGTGCGTAAAACTTCATTAATGAGATTTGTGAGTATTGGAATCAAGTCATCTTTCAAATTGAGTAAATCATTTGATGTTATATTATCATATCCTGGAGCAGCGTTCTTTTTAATATTTTCTATGGAATTTCGTACTTCTTTGTGATCTGTTAAACTCAAAAACATAGATTTCTCATTGTAGATTTCTTCACCACAATTGTTGTCTCCTGTATTTTCAATTCGGGTAATGATATCATAACCAATTTTTGAAAAATGATTATTGAATATATCACATATTGTTTTGTTTTCTGAGATAGTTTCACCGTTTACCAATATTTCGTTTATTATTTCAGATTTTTGGTTTTTCTTTGTAAGTTTATTTATAAATCTCCATTGCTTTCTTATATTATTTTTATTTTTATTCCATTCCCTGGCAAAGTATTTGTCTTTAGCACTCTTTATTGAGTTTTTCACTCGGTTATTCAAAATTCTGTAGTCGTTATTTGTTCTTGCTATTCGTCTGCTTTTGAAGTTTTCTTTTCTATAGAGTTTATCTCTCTCTCGTACAAGTTTCAAAATTTCTTTATTCATCCACATGTTATTTTTTCTTTTATTCACAATTATACTATAGCTACACTCTTCTTTACACATTCTTATTAGATTAATAAGTTCATCAAATGTATTTATATGTAGGCTTGTTATTTTTTGTTTGAAGCATAATTTGAGTTTGTTATGGTCAATTTTGTTTATTGTGTATTTAGTTTTCGGTTCGTGAATTTTTATAATTTCAACTATTTGAAAATTCATGATATTATGATCTGATAAAGGGTTGGGTTGTATTTTCACAGACTTGATTTTAGCAGATTCTCTACTAAGTAGCAAATGGTCAATAATGGTTTTTGAAGTTAGAGTTATCCTGGTAGCAGAGGTTTCAGATATATTATTCATTATTTTGAAATTATGTACATGCAGAAGATGTTTGTAATCTCTAACTGAACTATGTTTCTTGTCAAGTAGATCCATGTTATGATCACCAACAATTAGGTGATTTCTTGGATGGCTAACTAAAATATCTTCAAGATCACTAAGAAAGGTATTACAATTGTGCCAAGGTGGCCTATATATAGCACTTACCACTAAATTATTTTCACCTAAAATTAAAGTCACTCGGTTAATTGCTTCGTCCGGGTTGGATTTACCTAAATCTTTGTATTTGATTCTGTTCTGTATGTAGATCGCCACACCACCGCCTCTTCCTGCTCTGCACGAGTGTATAGCTTCATATCCTTCTATGTTATATAAGAATGTTTCTGGTTCCCTCAACCATGTTTCTGTTAGCACAAGTATGTCACATTTTTTATTGGATACAAAACACTTCACCTCATCAAATTTATTTTTCAAACTCTGGATATTCATATAACATACTTGAAGTTTTGTGGGTTTGATTAGTTTTTTAGATCCTTATCACTTCCTATCAGCATAACTTTTGAGTTTTCTTTTTTTCTGAGATATATGCCTCCATCTTTGATCCATAGGAATTTTTAATTGTGATCTTGTTTGAATTGCTGCGCTGTTTTGAATAACTGAATATTGTTTTTAGTTAAGTCATGGTTCAAAAAAATGCGTTTATCCTCTTCGAATCCTAGATCTCTCGAATTCAAGGTTGCTTTATTTTTTGCCGATAGTATATTTCTTTTGATTTGTGCATTCTGAAAAGTGACTTTGATAGGGTTGTTATTAGTTTTATCCTTCCCTAGTCTAAAAGCAGAGATCATGTTGTTATCCATTGATGGATTGAGCTTATTCGTTATTTTATGCACTAAATCCTTCACATCTTCGTTTCTAGTATATGGTACACCATGGATTATGATGTTGTTGTTCAGTTCTTTTTGTTTTTGTTTGTTCAGTTGTATTTTTATGTCTTGAATTTCTGCCTGAAGTGTATCATTAATTTTTCTCTGCTCGTTGTATTTTTCGAAGAGAACATTATATTTAGCATCCATGTCATTTTTTATACTGTCCAGTTTCAGCATGACATCTGCGAGTGTGAATTCCTTTTGTTCAGGTGTTTTCTTTTTTGTTGTGGTTATACATGGGTCACAGACCCATGTTTCAGATGTTTTTCCAATCCTTGCGTATGTCCTCTGACTCATAGATATGCATACCCCATGTTTCCAAGTGGCACACTTGTCACATAAAACCGCTTCATCGTTATCTCCAACTGCCTTATCACAAATGCTGCATATTTCGGACATCATGGAGAATTTGACAACACCGCTCTTGTATTATCAGTGATTCTTGGATTTATTGTTATGGTAGGCAAAAAAGTTTTGAATTATATTATTTACGATACGGCTACTAACACTGCCACTAGATATAGATGCTGTTAATATTCCGTTGACAAGTTTTCACTAATTATTTTCACTTATTTCCACTACTATTCGTCATATAGCTGGTTGTTAATATTTGTTAATGCTAACACCGTTGCCGAATCTTACACAATAATTCTGAATCAATTGAATGCGTTTGATTTCTGCTTCAAATAGAGCAGGATCATAGACACAATCTACATGATAGAACCTTGAAAGTACAAGAGTGTTGCACAGAATCATCTTGCTTTTTTGATTCAGTATCTTTCTATTAGAATAAATCATTTTCAGGTTGCAGAAAGCTCTCTGAATTGTATAAGATTCATGTTTTCTATACTTAAGGTCAACATCAAGAAATAAACCTTAATTTTTTTCACAATGCGAGAAAGTTAAACGACAGTAGCGCTCTCGATTTGGAAGGATTAATTTTCAAACAAAAGCTATTTTTTTTATTTTCATTTATTCATTTATGTGTCTTTATTGTGAACCAAATACAAAATTAAAATATACAATGTACATCAGGGAGGCGGCATTCAACCAGGTTGCTCTTCCATGCAACCCCCAATTGGGGGGTTCATGAGACGACAAAGATCTTCATTTACCCTTCCACAAGCTGAATCAACTTCCTGTTCATGAAAAGAAAAATAAAGCTGAGTGTCATCTGCGTAAAAGTGGGAAGTGAAATTCAAGATACTCTTGTGACGTGGGTAGTTTCTCAAAACAATTAACAAAATAGAGCACACAGTTCAACGCTTCGGCATTCAATAGGAATGTGCCGATAATTGAACTTGTTCGATCAGATGAAGAGCCATTGTGAACTGCCACTGGTGCATGATGGAGCCATTCAACGTTTATTGACTGGCATGCGGGGGAGCACAATTTGACTTTCGGTAATTGTGCGTTTGTGGTGAAATGAAAGAAGAGAGACTTCTGTTATCCTGACTTCGGAATATATATCTTTCATTTCTTTCCAATTGAATGATTGGGGATATTGAGGAATCACGGAGTACAGTTGAACGAAATAAGTCTGATGACGTAATCTATAACTTCGAAGTACAAGCAGCACAGAGGGGGTTGATGTGTTACTTATATATTTTAGTTCTGAATGTTTTTTTTTCCCACCCGACTTTTGGAAGTGACACACGACAAAGCGGAAAAAAAAATGAGTAGATGCAGAATCATTACGAATACTTTTGGAGAAAGAGAGAGTTTGTAGACATCTACTTTTGATTCTCTATTCCACTCTGATTCGAATAACGAATGAATTTGTTTTGAAACGGAATGAGGTTGATACCTCCTTAATAATTCCATCTCTTCTCAAACTCTAACACAATAAAAAATTTCAATGAACTCCAAGAATGGAAAATATAAATATTTTTGTTCGAGAACTAAGGTTTCCAAGAAATTTTCCACCGCATAGATTATTGGTGTGTAGCTTCATGGGATAATTTTTCGAAGACTCTCTCTGAAATACTCGACTCAATGTTTAAACGGAAGCTCAAATATAAAAAATAGTCTTTCCGGGAATTGATCCGTATGAATAATGTTGAACTGTTTCACGTTCCATATCCCATGCTGAAGTCATCATTCAGAACTCACAGACATATATCTGACAAAAAAAAATTCAACTGATCAAACCCCTTACGCATTCACCATATGAACTACAATATTAACTTGGATAGCCCATTTTGTCTTCGTGTTACTGATATATAAAGTACTTCTCTCACAACCAGGTCCTTCGGTAGATGAATCCTATTACAATTTCATGGGACAAACGGAATTGCTCGGTCAGATCCCTTTTCGTTCTTCCTGCCCGTTCAGGTGTGGTGCTGAAACAATGTTCGGAATATAGAAAATAGTCTTTCCGGGAAATCATTCGTATGCAGAATGTCGAACTGTCCAATTTCGAACTGTTCGTTATTATCAAGAACTCAAAGTCATATATTTATCAACAAAAATTCGTCAGCTTAGTGAATATTCGGAAATCGATGCAACAGGAAGTTAGAAATGCAACAAATGATAAATAATTATAAGGATCAATAAAGAAGTTAACCCATGTAACAAACTAACGAATAAAGCTCAGTTGAAAACTGAGTACACATACATTTCGCAAACCAACTCTGAAAGCATCAGGAAGAGAATCCCAATATCGTTTCACCCAATTTTTTGTGGGTCATTTTTGGTGCCTAATCAAACGAATCTGTAATAACTCGAGGATGGTTGGAAAAAAAAATTATATCTAACAAAAACATTATCAGACATATTACACTAAATTGATTAAGTTAACTCGTCTAATTGAACACTGATGGAGGCATGCCCCCAAAAAGAATTTGGTGGGACGATATGGAATTTTTCAATTTCAATTTCTAAATTATATTGCTCCACTATAGAAATGGACTACTTCATCAAGTCTAAAAGCATTTGTGAATCCGATTCCGAGACAATACACAAAATAATCACCACCTATGATTTATGAAAAGTTACAATCTCAGAGCGTCCCGTTGTGGGGCAGGCGAATAAACAAAACTCTACGCTTATGTGAAACAGGTCACCTGCGGGCAATGCATATTCATAGGATGGGATAATGGGTTCACATCTAAATTATTGCGAGTATTAATAATTTTGTTGAAGACAAAGGATGGTTTTCATGGAATTTATGATGATTATCGAGGATTTCACTAGATATTGTGACATGAATAGTAAACTGTGTCGTCGGAAGAAAAATTGATGGTTTGTGAGCAGAGCGTGGAGTTCAACTGATGAGTAGATTAGACAAATACTGAGCACACAAAATACATTTTGTACAGTTATTGAATCGAACTGGAAATGACCAGATTCATCATCTAAACCATTTTATATCTCAAATGATATTCTTTCATCAATCAACACATCATTGTCAGTTGTGTCTCCTGAATCATATGTCAAAGTTATCTAACACCTAATATTTCCTTGTATATTCGTGCATCATCCCTTATGTTCTATTTTCGAGAACTATTCGCCATCAGAATACAATAAAAATCTGTTTGCCGAGGCCAATAATATCACGAAATGAACAGAAAATAAATAATCGAGTCATTACTTCATGGAAAGTAGACGTTGTGGAAACTACATCAAGTTTCCGACAAAGTGATCCTCTGTAAAATAAATGTCAGTGTACTACGTTATTTAAAAAATGTCAATATCACTGTCATTTCCATATATTGAAATGAGTGACTCGGAGCATGACAGATCTAAGTTAAAAAGAGCTAGGTGAGTGGGGGGTACCATACGAAATGGCTGATAAACCAGCAACGTTTGACTTCTGTTTACTGGTTTTCGGTCGTTGTTGATGAAGAGATTGGAGGTTCTCAAGGAGAAAACTGACGAACTATATAACAGCAAAATGACGTTTCAAATGAGTGAAAAAAGGTCAGAAAAGTGTCTAGAGTTTGCCTTTCTTCCTGACCTCTTCCTTCTCTCAAACAAAAATAGGCTACTCCCCCCCTTGGAATAATTGAACCCTAAAATAGCATAATATTTCGTGAAATCAATAATATATAGGTTCGTGTGTACTTTGGAGTTATCCGACAAGTTAACCGATTGTTGAATAAAGTAATTCAACCAATGGATTCCTGATGGTCTGGTCATGATTGTCATAATTTAATTCAATTGTGTAAAGTAATCAAAACTTTTGAATGATTTCATTCTTGAATTCTGAACCGCTGTCTGATAAGAGGGAAGATAATATTTCGTGATGACAAATGAATATTGACAGTTATTCAGGATTGTTTATACTTCGGAAAGGCTTCTATAATAGTTGAGAATTCCTGATTTCCGATTTGGTATATGTCAATATTGTCACGTTGGGAATAAACCCTTCCTAATGTCACGATGCAAATAAAATAAATGAATGATCGAAATCCAAACTGTTTCAATAAACTTGCCCTGATATAACACCAAGAAAAACAAATCATCCTTTGAACATTTTGTTCAGGCCAGTCACAAACTACTTACTCAGTAGGTTTTGCCTGACACCTGTCACATTTTCTTCTGTGGAGAAACCTGCACTGGCATCGGTCGGATATAATACAATGACCTTCGTGTAATCAGCCAGAAGGAATAGTTATTTTCTGACAGGTGTCAGTCAAAGCCTACTGTATGGATAGTTTGAGACTAGCCTGAACAAATTGTTCAAAATATGATTTGACTTAGCGCCAGTCCTCGAGTATGCCCATCGCAGGAGGAATGGGCGAATTTGGTTTGTTTCTCGAATACTTCGAAAAATATATGGCGCAATGACTTCTTGTTGCTCGCATCAGCTCTGGTCGAGGCTTGATACTATGAAAGGTGTTTGATTATTCATTATGGAAAGTCATCGATTTTATGTTGAGGATAGCACTACCTTGTACTGAAGAGTGTCCAAATAGCCGAAACCGGTCTGAAAGTGTGTCCGTCTCAATAATTGGAAGTCAATTCCTTCATTTCATCGCCAAAAACGAATGCAGGATATTCTTCTGTGGAGAAACCTGTCGGATATAATGCATTGCCCTTCGTGGTATTAGCCAGAAGAGTAATTGTTTCCTGTCAGGTGCGAACCAACACCTCCTGTGTAGGTAGTTTGAGAATGGCCTGAGCAAATTTTTCCGAAGATGATTTGATTTAACGCAAGTCTTCAAGTATGCTCATCGACTATGTCGAACGTTTTTGCGATCCTCGCAGGAGGAATGGGCGAATTCGGCTTGTTTTTGAAATAGCTAGTCCCTAGGTAGATCGCGCAATGATTTCGTGTTGTTCGTATCAGCTTTGGTCGAGACTTGATGGTATGAAAGGTGTTTGATTCAAGCTCATAATTCAGAAAATGAAAAACTATATTTTTCTGAGACACCTCTCGATGATAGCAAGTGAGAACAATATCAGGAGACGATAGTTGAAGGAATATGCTTTTCCTGTGTAGGTAGTTTGAGAATGGCCTGAGCAAATTTTTCCGAAGATGATTTGATTTAACGCAAGTCTTCAAGTATGCTCATCGACTATGTCGAACGTTTTTGCGATCCTCGCAGGAGGAATGGGCGAATTCGGCTTGTTTTTGAAATAGCTAGTCCCTAGGTAGATCACGCAATGATTTCGTGTTGTTCGCATCAGCTTTGGTCGAGACTTGATGGTATGAAAGGTGTTTGATTCAGGCTCATAATTCAGAAAATGAAAAACTATATTTTTCTGAGACACCTCTCAATGATAGCAAGTGAGAACAATATCAGGAGACGATAGTTGAAGGAATATGCTTTTGTCACGCTGTCTGCGGATGCATGCATCTCAAACACTTCGTTTGATATGGATCACACCTGGCTACCACTTTTGAAAGATATGTCAAAACTCAAATTTCATGAAGCGAACATAAAAATAAACGGATTTGGTTTACGAATCGTCAATGATAAGTATTTTGATGAATATAATATAAGTTGAGTTATACGAAAAGTTGCTGACTAATTGAACGTGTTCCATTCAGAAGGAACCATAGTAAAATACAATTCAAAAATGTTGCACGTCATCGATGACGACATAAAATCAACATAGTGGCGCCAATCAATTTATGGAAATGCATGGGATTGTTTGCATTGAAATCAAAATTTGGCGCATGTTGTTCTTGAGAATTTAGTTGGCACCACTTTCGATGTTGTCGCAGTTCATTTGAATTTGGGAGAAATAAATTGACAATTGTTATTGAAAGTAACAGTTCTTTGTTTACGTCTTCTTGGTAATAACTGCGTATTTCGATCATCATATAGCAAGTATCAGTCCCAAGCTATTCGTGAAAATGACAAAACATGTGAATAAGCGCAAGCGAAGAGTTGATCTTTCATTGGTTATTTTCGAAAGAGAACGAGAAAATAGTAACCAGTTGCTTCAACGGCAGTTAGAGAAACAAATCAAAAATAACAGTAAATCATATTCGTAATATACACCTCTAGCGTGTAGCAGCTGACTTCGAGTCAATTATATAGAATAAAGATACCGAAGCTTTCAAATCGCCTAGGATGCGTAAAACCAAGAGGCTTACAAATGCTGCAGTACTGGTTACGAATGTTATTCGTAGCAAAATGTATAACATGTATGAACGAAGTGAGTAGTTGGATTTTGAAAACAGGAAAATCATGATTCATCGAAATCGGACCCTATGGAAAGAACTACACGAGAAAGAACTATTTCATGAATGAACTTCCATATTTAAATGAGTAATACACACGTAGTTAGGTATTCTTTCAATTTCACCCCTTTCATCATACATCACTTTTATCTGATATTCTATAATTATAAGTCAATCTAGCTATTGTGTACTTCAAAATTTGACCACGCCCGTGATGACGTGCAACAGGTTTCATATTGTACGAACTTTATTTTTGAATTATCGCAGCAAATTCTTGGGTCAGAATGAAAACCGGTTCTCCTACACTTGTATACATTCCAATAATGATTCCAATTTTTTCAGATTGTGGTAGGTGAAGGAATGAAAAAAACTAGAAGAATCAAAAAATAATGACATTCCAACAGTATAACTTATAGTGTAATTTAATGCTATTATTTTTTCCACTTAGTATGTTGATACTGGGAGTGACTACTTGTGTGAAATCATTTATATTAGAAATGATAACAACTGTCAGTAATACCCATCCCCTGGTGAATCTTTTACTGAAAGTGCTTCTCTAAAACATGATTTTTTATTTCGTTCTGAGAAATATTTCACATCCTGTCACCACAATGCTATTTTCCATAATATTCTGGAATATTGCTTCCACGTAGGAATAGGCTTCAAGAAAAACATTGTGAAAATGGCAAGTTATCTTGTGAGTGATGCTTGATGAACTCCCTCACTATTTAATGCCACCGTTGAAAAATCAGCAACTTGTCCCCCTTGCATACCCTATATTCTCTTCTGAGGTATCAATAATCGAGCCTACTGGTGACTTTCTTCGCATTCGACGCGACTAGTCCAGTTTTTCCTTTCTTTCGTCGGTGATCGGTGGCGGAAACAGTAAACATACAACTCATCTTCTCCTGAAATAGTAACTTCCAAACAACGTTTCCAACGACAATTAATTTTGTGAAAAAGTGAAGTTGATCCAGTAAAGTGGAGTTGTTTACGAATCATATGTTATCCGTGAGTAAAAAAGAGCATTTTTCATCATTGTTTACAAGTCGCTAGCCACTGTTATTATAATTACTGATAAGGAATTTGGCTGGGCGCTTTTCCACCACAAACCAAAATTATATACCGATTAGAAACTATGGATGATAAAATCAAAGAAATCCTAGACGAGATTAAAACTAGCAAAATTGAAATTAAAAACTGTATTGAAGCTAGCGAAGCAAACATTCTGCTGAAAATAGAAGATTTGAAGTTCAGAGTTAACAAATTAGAAGAAGAAAATTCATATCTTAGGGAAAACATTGAGAAGCTAGAAAGGAAGGATAGAGAAAATAATATCATTGTTTTCGGGTGGTCTGCACCGAATGAAAACATAACTTTGGATTTTATTTGTACTGAACTCGAGAATCTATTGGGAGTTGAAATCGAGGAAAAAAATATCAACAATTTTTATTGCCTTGGGAAGAAAGCAAATCGTCCAGTGAAAATAGAATTTGTTTCCTATCTCAAGAAGGCTGAAGTCATCAGAAATTGCAAGAAATTGAAAGGAAGCAGTGTTGCAGTGGCTAACGACTTAACTGACCAACAACGCAGTGAATATCAGGAATTGAGAAAATACTTGATACTTGAGAAACAAAACAACAGAAATTGCTTCATTAGGGGAAATAAACTCATCGTTGACGACAAAATATACACCTTACAAGATTTGCGGGAATCAGAACACTTCGCTGTCAAATCAAACAGTACCCCAGCAACCCCAACTCAGCCACTCATCTTGCACGAACAAGAAGATCGTGAAAAACGGATCCAACCACAACCATTAAAAAACGTCGAATACATTCCAACAACAAAATCATATGACACACCAAAGCCTGTTGGAACCACGAGAAGAGAAGCGAAACCGGAAAAAAACATCACAAGATTGCGCTCTAACTCACAAAGAGTAGTGAAATAACCATTCAAATTCATATACGTTTATTTTTTCTTGATCCTCGGCATATTGTTTAATTGATCTTTATATAGCTCCACCTTTTATATTTATTATATTACCAAATTAACCGTTATATAGTACCACCATCTGTTACTACATTCAAGGTAGATATACTGCTACTGCATATACAGAATGGACCCATTCATAAGAGAATATAAGAACGAACCAATAGTAGCGGGACTGATTTCAGATGTGACAGATTTTGTTTCAGATAAATCAAATCAATTCAATATTATACACTTTAATATTAGAAGTATCACGAAAAACATGGATGAGATGATTCTGTTTTTGAATAGGCTCTCAGCTGAATTTCAAATCATTGTACTTTCTGAAACATACCTTGTCTATGATCTGGATATACTGAAAATTGATGGCTACTCCATATTGTATAATGAAGGTACGCTGAACAAAAACGATGGTGTGATAGTGTATATCAAAAACAATATCAATTACACACATAGCATTAAAAATATTGGTGACATCAAAGCTCTAGAAATTATCACAAAATCGAAACACACAAATATTATGATAACTGCCATCTACAGATCTCCAAGCACTTGCCCAAAAAGGTTCAATGTAGATTTACTGAGCTATATTCAGTCAACCGAAAAAATTGATTTGCACGTACTAACGGGGGATATCAATATAGATTTACTTACAGACTCAGATTTTGTTGAAGAATATAAAAATACCCTGAACAGTTTTGGCTATGAATCATATATTAATAGATACACCCGACCACAGAGTTTAACATGCATTGATCACTTTTTTGTAAAAACTATAACTAATGATAGAATTCAATCATTCGTCTTCCAGTCCGATATTACGGATCATTATCCTATAGCATTGACTATAGATCTGAGTCAAAACCCATATAGGACTCCCGAAAATTACATTAATAAATACAAACAATATATAAACTATGAAACATTGAAAATCGATCTGAAAATGAGACGTGGAATGACTTTTACACTTTACGGGATGTAGACGAAAAGGCTGAAAAATTTAATGAAAAAATTCACTCATATATTGAAAAAAATACAAAAAATGTGAAACTAAGAAAAAAATGTATAAAAAGAAAACAATGGATTACTCCTGGGCTATTAACATCAATAAATGAAAAAGAGATTATGTATAAAACATTATTGAAAGATCCAAACAACCTGCATTTGAAAACACAGTACCAGACCTACAAAAATAAATTGAACAAACTAAAAAAACATATGCCCAAAAACTAATCAAAAACAACGCGAACCAATCCAAGGCTCTCTGGGAATGCGTAAATAACATCTGCAATCGATCTAAACCTGAAACAAATATAGAAAAAATTATGTCAACTGATGGTACACTTCTACATTCACAAAAAGATATCGCTAATAGTTTCAATAAATATTACAGTAGTTTGGGTCAAGCATATGCAAGTAAAATAATAGTTCCGGACAACTATATAGAAAACGATAGGAAATTGGAAAACTCAATGTATCTATATCCCACCAACACTAAAGAGGTTCACGAAATAATAATGCAGCTGAAACCAAAGAAGGCTCCTGGACACGATAATATACGAGCAGAAACTTTGAAAAACATTTCAGTTGAGATAATTGCACCCTTAACTCATTTAATAAACTATTGCTTCGAAAAAGGTCATTTTCCAAAATCGCTGAAAATTGGAATCGTGAAACCTCTATACAAAAATGGCAGTAAACTAGAAATGATAAATTATAGACCAATCTCGCTCACATCAAACTTATCAAAAATATTAGAAAAAATCCTTAAAATCAGAATCCTAAAATATTCGGAAAAATTTAACTTGATTTCTAAAGACCAGTTTGGCTTCAGAGAGGGAAAATCAACAGAAGATGCGATTTACAAATTGACGTCTTATATTTATAACTCACTGGACAAAAGCAAACCATCTTTATGCATCTTTGTGGACCTCTCTAAAGCCTTTGATACCGTGAATCATAGAAAACTGCTCGATAAATTAGAGAATTATGGAATGAGAGGAAATATCTACGGTATATTAAAAAGCTTTTTAACAGATCGTGTGCAGAAAGTCAGCATTGGTGAAAAGTTAAGTGATTGCAGGTATGTCACATACGGAGTTCCACAAGGAACTGTACTCGGTCCACTCTTGTTCACCCTGTATATAAACAGTTTACTCACTTCAGAAATTAAAGGTAGAATTCTGAGTTTTGCAGATGATACTGCTATATACTATGAAGCGAGTTCGTGGCACACCTTAAAATCAGAAGCGGAGGATGATTTTAGAGTTATTGAAAAGTGGTTCAGATACAACACCTTAACTCTCAACCTAGAAAAAACAAAATACCTTCCATTCTCCTCATATTCCAGCGGATTACCACGTATGGGTCCATTGGAAATCGGGCCAAATTCACAAATTCCTGAAGCTGACTCAATCAAATACTTAGGTATAGTAATTGATCGGCACCTCAAGTGGGATCTACAAATAAAGAATATAGTAAATAAGCTAAGAGGTATGCTTTATAGATTTAAATGTTTGAAAGACTACCTCGATATCAAACATCTCACAATATTATACCATGCACTTGTTCAGACACATTTGACTTACGGGATTGTGGGCTGGGGTGGTGTGAATGATACGCACTTGGAAAACTTAAACGTAATCCAGCGATGGATCTTGAGAACTATATATAGTAAACCACTCAGATTTCCTAATGATAAATTACATGCCGAATCGGGGATACTTGATATTAGACAACTTTTCTGTGTGACCATATTAGTCAACATCAAGAAAAATAAAATAATCACCCACCCTATCACACATGCCTACAGCACGAGAAATAAGACCAACTCGGTAAGTGTACCTCGCTGTGACAAGACAATAGGGCAACGGCACTGCGATTTTCTTGCACCAAAACTCTTTAGTTTAATGCCTGTCGAAACTAGAAATACAAATAGCATCAATGTTTTCAAGAGAAACACAAAACACTGGATTTTAGATTACGGAAGGAGGAAAGTACACGATTTGATCAATCAAAAAGTCAATTGATAATAACATCAAATTTCACTCAACTAGCGGTTCAGTTATCTCAGTCAGTCCATCTTATATTCTCTAACCCTAACTGAAACAATGAAAGGACAAATTTCTTTTACTACTACTCATTTTAGTATGAATTTGAAGTGTCTTTGTATGTACCTGTATATGTGTATATGTACTTACGTTTACGTTTTCGCAGATCACCTGATTTTTGCTTTTTATTCTAAGTTATTTTATTCAAGTTGAAATCACGTACAAGCGATAGTTCCTTGGAACTAAAGCTTCTGTGATACTCACTGTTTATTTGCATTTTTTATTCATACAATCTAATGTATTTTCTCTGTGAATAAACATTATTATTATTATTATTATTATTATTTCGTTATGAGTCTGAAGAGCTATGGAACTGCCTGAAAACCTGGAGAACTTCTCCCTTCCATCAAATCCATCTGAATTTGAAATCAATTGCTGAGAAAGCTTTCTCTTGATTTCTACTTCCTTGATAAAAAACAATCGGATGGTGGATTGTGCAGTTCACTTTCAAAATAGGAATTGCAGCAATAGGAATTACAGTTCAGATTATCGAAATAACCCTGACACAAAAAGTATCAGATTCAAATGAATTCTCACACAACAATCTGTAACATTTCATCTACAAGAATGATATTCAAGCAAGCACACTTCCCTTACTTTATGTGACTCAACTAAAGGGTTTGATTGTATATCACACGCGACACTCATCGAAAAAATGAGTCATTACGGTTTGGGAGGTAACATTTTGACTCTTCTCAGCTCTTACCTCAAAAACAGATATCAATGTGTTGATTCAAAGAATACAAAATCCGACTCAAAATTGGTTGAACATGGAGTACCACAGGGTTCTGTGCTTGGACCGTTCTTGTTCATTTCATACATAAACGACTTATGTCACAGCATCAAACCCAAAAAATGTATTTTATTCGCGGACGACACCACTCTTGTTAATTCGAGAAAATCACATATAGAGCTGATCCAAACTAAATCTGAACAAACAAACTTGCCTAAAAGATCGTTTACGCAGAATAAACTCAAACTGAATGAAAATAAAACACAAAACTTGATAGTTTCCTCTAATCCACGCTATCAGGAAGGAAAAACGTAACATTTCTAGGTATAATTATTGATGATCGACTTAATTGGTCTTGTCACGTAGACTATGTACTTCGTAAACTATCCAGTGTATTATTTATATTGAGACGACTTGAACCAATAACCAATTCGGATGTTTCAAAGATCTCGTACTTCTCCTTATTTCATTCAGTACTGTCATATGGTATTTTACTTTGAGGTAACTCAAGTAATTCATTAATGGTATTCCGATATCAGAAAAAAGCCATCCGTATTTTAGCTAATATAGGATACAAAGATCATTATCACAATCACTTCCTTCAGCTCGGTATCATGCCGGTGGCGACTTTATATATATTCACTGTGTTATTGTAAATACATAAAAATATAAAGAAATTTTAAAAACATTCTGATAGACATCAGTATAACACAAGATCCGCAGACTTGTTGAATCTCCAACGGCATCGACTAGCTGTTTGTAACAAAAACTCTCTTGACTTGAACTTATATAATGTTCTCGACAAATCAGTAAGAATGCTGGAATTTTATAGATTCAGAGCAATCACCAAAAAATTTCTTCTTGAGAATTGCTTCTACAATGTAAGGGAATATCTCAATCGAGCATGTTTATTGAAATATCCCCAGTGAACTCTATCCATAGGGCATGATTACTCAACAAGACAATGATGATTTTGATAACCATTTTAATGTAATGTTTATATGTATATATATATATTTGATGTGCATGGAGACCAATATGTTGTTTTCTCTTTAGTATTTTCGTATACTGTGACTTGCCATAAATGTATTTGTACGTAACATGGTCAAAACATAAGCTCTACTCATCTGTAGTCTATTCTGGAAGCACTCACCTATTACACTAATGAATTCATCAGCAAAAATAGACCTGCCATGGCGATTGTTGAAACATTCCCCAACAAACAATCAGTTGGAAGTGGTCTGCAGTGGGACTCTGATGAATAGAAATGGCTTATAGAATCGAAAAATGACGCCAGCATCGAAATCTCGGCACTCTGATTCCTATCCTAGAAACGCTTCGATACGAAAATATTCATCCAATAATTGGACTTTGATGAATAGACCTATTCATATTTTCGTGTCGACGTGTTTCAAGAATAGGAATCAGAGTACCGAAATTTCGATCCTGACGTCATTTTGACGTCATTTTTCGATTCTATGATACATTTCTATTCATCAGAGTCCCACCACTGGAGTAACATTCAAGGTACATAGCGTGCACTGTAACATTGTTAGTTATTTATCTTGATGCTATACCAAAAAAAGGAATTTGAAAGAAAAAACGTGAAATAATAACACTTCGAAGTATCAATCATCCTTCCGAGTCGAGCGAGATGTAAGTCAGCCTGCGGGAATGAGCGACGGAATTGGGAGAGGGTGAGAAAATCCTCTTATACTTCCTGACAACTCGGCGAGCTGAATGCTAAACAAATAGGGGTGGATTGTCCTAGGTCCATTTTATCCATATCGGAATTCAAATCTACAGAAAACGGAACATCATGTTTGAGGTCCTAAGGAACGGCCCTATAGAACGAATCTCTTAGCTTATTGCTATGATAGCATCAATTAGAAATCAGATTTCGTTGATAAAAGTATAATTCTGAATGGATTTGTGTTCACGTTTTGAGCAAAGAGCGCACTCATTTTTATAAATTCAGAAAAAATAACACATATATACATTCCATGGATGTTTTGATGTAAAAATCATGAAAAACAGCGTGAACATTGGTCCAAACGAGTCGAACACTCAGGAATTGAAAATTAAGGAAGTATACGAGAGGGTGTCAAAAATAAAATGAGAATTATACAAGGGTTGAGGTCACTCATCCTGTCCTCACTGGTTCCTCCACTGAATGATATCAAGTAATCCTCTATATTCCCATATCCTGTCTCCTCCTAGTTTTTGGAGTTTCGCAGTTCTATTCCGAAATCACTCGTCGCTCGCAAACATAGACATTACAAATAATGGACTGGCCCTAAGAGATGATTGCGGATCAAGCAAGCTAGAATACTCGAAGTATAAATTAAATGCATCTTTCCTCAATCTAGCAGATAAAGGAAGGTTGTTAAGGACGGAGTAAGTTAAACATAAATTATCATTCTATCCTTTACAATATATTGTTGATATTTTCTCGGGTTCGTTTATTAAAACTCCACACAACACTGGACTAATGTTATTACAACTCTTCATCATGAAACAATACAATACAATCATTTGAACTTCCAATGCTCTGTACTAAAACTTTCTGGCCTAAACTCTGAATTGTCCCGTATTTATACTGGCGTACGCCTATGGACAATCTTCCAAGCTGGTCTCGATGATGTGAATCGGAGTTTCTACGCTAGTTGGATTCTTTGAAGGTCACCCCTCATATTATTTTGCGTTTACGAGCGTCAGGGCCAGCGCTAGGAGATTTCGTAACATTTTCCCTCTTCTCAATTTTGATCGTCCCGATCAAACAATATCTCATTATTCCCATTATATCATTTGAGTCATTTATGTGAACCACCTTCATATTTGCTCTAGGGCTACGTTGAATTCTGTACAGCACGTCATTTCTTCTCTTGAGTATCGTAGGGTCCTTTCCAGGATGATGTTAATTAGGGAGAAATTCATTTTCTGCGATAGGGGTTGTACATCCACATTTGATCTCCTTCTTTGAATCAACTAGTATTAGCCTTGAGATCGTATCGAGTCATCATCCTGTCACTAGTAATCTTCAATATTCTTCTCGCAATTTTGTGGATCCTTATCAAGCTGTCACGCAGTTCGTGTGCATAATCCTGCACCCCTTTTTCCTCAGTACTTGGTGATCCCAACACCAAGCCATAGGGCAAACGAAGATCTCTCCCAAAGATAATACTTGCTGGAGTGAGCTTTGTGAAATCGTGCACAGCTGCCTGGTAAGCCATCAAGAATAGTTGAAGATGCCGATCTCAGTGTTATTCATGCCCTTCTAATACTTTGCAAAGATGTTCTTCCATAGTCCTATTGAACCTTTCGACCATGCCATCATACTGTGAGCGGAGGGCAGTTGTTCTGGTCTTGCTAATTCCCATCAATTCACGAACTTTCCTGAATAAATTTCTTCCTTGATCGGAATGTAGCTCCATTGGCATTCCGAACCTTGCAAATATGTTGTCCACCAGGGCTCTTGCAACTGTGGATGCTTCTTTATTAGCTTCAACCCATTTACTGATATAATTCATGGCAACGAGGATGTATTTGTTGCCATCGTTTGTGATCGGGAACGGTTCAGCTACATCGATGGCGATTCATTCGAAATGAGCACCAACATTGAATTGACAAAATGGTCAAGGCTTTCGCGGTCGAGGTTTTCAGTGGAGTTTGACTCCGATGACTGTCATCGAGAGTGTTTGTAATTCTTTTCTAACTAAACTTCTTTCTCAGAAGTTGTGATTCTTATTTTTTTATTTGGAGAAGAAAAAATCCAAAAAATAATCTTCAAACTTCATTCTCTCCACAAAAATACCCAAGTTTCTAATAAGATGAGGTATCCTCCAATACAAATTATGCATTGATTACGTATTTTTTTTTGGTTTCGTCTCCCTTAGGAATGAAGATGGAAAAGCTTCAAGTTGTTATGTTTATTGGGCAAATTGGTATATTTGCCCTGATAAGTAAATGCAATATTGAAGGGATGCAAAATTCTTTTTTTTTTTTTAATATAACGTTTATTGCTCCCAAGAAATAACACGTATTTATAATAGGGAACATCTTGATTTCAAGCAGTTAAATTCAGTGCTTCATCAACAAAAACAAGAAGAAAAAAAAAACTAATACATGATATAGTCATAGGTGAGACATAGTAAAATGATAAAGAAAAGAGTGAATGAAGTTCAAGATAATAAGTACTTTTTTGAGTTTTCCTTGAATGAATTAGTATTTTTTGTATTTTTCAATGTTTTCGGTAAGTTGTTATAAAAGATGACGCCTTCATACATAATAGATTTTTTACAATAATTTGTTCTAAATTTAGCCAGAGAAAAGTCATTTGCTTTTCTTGTTGAATAGTCATGGGTATTTATGGTTAATTTCGAATTCGCATTTTTCACTTCATTTTTGATCAAATGAATAAATACTCAAAGTTTGTATTTGAAAAGAGAGAGAGAATATCCAATAATCCTCTAGGTTTATAAAGATTAAATATTGTTGGTTCTTGCTGCTCTAAATTGAATATACATCTTATAATTTTGTTTTGAAGAGTTTGAAGTGGCTTAATAGTTGTTTTATTTGCTGTTCCCCAAATTGATATGAGGTATTGGATTCTTGAATAAATTAATGAAAAATATATTGTTTTTCTATAATGTATTGGAATCTGATTTTTGATTCTATATAATATTCCCAAAATTGGCGAAATTCGCTTTCTCAAGACTTCTATGTGTCTATTTTATCAGTTACCTATCGTATTTTTTAAATTTGGATATTCAATTAAAGAATTTGGTAAACTCTTCACTGAAAAAAGGATGAAAAAGTCGAACAAACCATATTGAAATAAAAAATCAATGAATAAAAGTATTTTGTCTCAGTGGTGGCGTAGGTCTCTGACACCGAAAATGCACATAACCCAAAATACGTTCCAGATTACAGATAAACTTTGAATAAAATCGAGCACCTGAACTAAAGCACAGGAAGCGACAACTTGTGACTTCCATTCTTAGCAATGCCGTTATTTAAATTCTTTGGTATCCTAGACAAACGCTACCAGTGGAAGGTTCACGGACCAGACAGCTATCATCTTTCAGATAGATGGTGACAAAGCAATTTCATAACAGAAAGTTTCGAGAAAAATCAAATATTGGGAGAACAAAACTGAATCATCTGGTCATAGGCGTTGAAAGAGTTAAAATGTATTTGGCAGGCAATATATATTTTCGTGAAGCCGAGACAAAGTAATTTCTATTCAAATATCAATCGTTTGATTTTCAAGAAAAAGAGAAATAAATTAACAATGAATTGCTTTGATGAAGAGTCGCTTTCCATTCTTTCTTGGCAGCCCCTTCTTTCAATACACAGAGCGATATAGATGTGTATCGATGGGATCTCGAATATTTTGGGGAATTCCAACTGCAGCTCAATTGAAATAGGGAGAAAATGAACCAATTCTTCAAGATACTGAACTGGGTTGGGTATTGGATGGTCATCTGATTTTTTCTTGCTTTTGCTCGATTTTTTTATGTCGTCTGTCAATGATATTTCATCAGTGATATAGTTAAGAGTTGAGAGTGATCAAGCAGTGATGAAATTTCGATTGGTAGGATTATCAAGGATATGGAATATAAACGTGGGATGATGTTTCAGATGGAGAATATTGTGAAAGGTATTCAACGAGGACTACCCAGCGTGATGATTGCCCACATTCCTCTGGAAGATTCAGTTCAATCACTAGGTGAATCTAGAAATATGGCTCTGATAAGATTTCTGTCACTGGAATATGAATTGAAACTATGAAATTTAACGGAATGATTATGTGGATATCATTGTAGGACGCAAAGAACCTCAACATAAGTCAGTAGTAGCGTACGGAATTTTGAATGAGCACGAGTATATTTTCCGCATCATGATACACTGAAACCATTGAGCATTACAACTGAATTGAATTGTTTTCGATGACACCGTCAAATCTGATTCTGAGGTTTTGTGGGGTTTATGTGGGTCTACTTAAACAATGAGATCGTTTTGCTATATTATTGAATTCCAGAATGTTTAAATCGAACTACTTGTTCCCATGAACAATTTTTTGAACCAAACATTTTGCATTAATAATTTGTCTCAAGTCACCTACACAGTTGGTTAACGCACTAACAGAATTCAACTAGGGCACAAAGGGCGTTATGATATATATTCTCTGAAATGCTTCCTGAATCTTGCAATGGACATGGACTTTAAACTTTCTGGTATAGAATTATAGAGTGTATATACTGTGTATGAAAATGACTGTTTGAATATGGTTGTCTGGTGGCCTCTCATAATTGAAAATTTTATATATAGGTAATGAGCATGCTTTAAGACTGGCTTTGAACTAAATATTTCATTTCTCAATATAATACAATGCCCTTCGTTGTATTAGCCGTGAGAGTGGTTGTTTCATGATAGATGTTGGTCTGTTAATCTGTTAACACACTGTGAGTTGAGACGGACCTGAACCAATTTACAATTCAGAATATTTGATTTGAAGCTCGTCTCTATGCATACCCATTGACAATTTTTGGAAAGTTTTTTTGGTTAATTCTGATTCACAAGCCAGTGTTTCAAAAATCGGAGATTCTGATAACAAACCACTTAGTCCAGCAGCCACCGCCTGATTTTTCGAGTGATTAATAACAGGCTGAATCTCCGTGAGTAGGTTCGGTTCGACGAGACGCCCAAGTTTTCCCTCTGTGAAAATTCTCGTTAGAGGTAGCTACCGTGTTACCGTGGTATCGACAACTTCCAAGCGTAGGACTAGGAAAACGTGCCACTAAATTTGTAGGACTATGTGGCCATTTCATTATACAAGTATTTACTAAGCTGCATAAAAAAAACAGCTGGTTGTTGATAATTTTTATGACCTCGTTTTTTCGATATATTCGGAGTGGAGGACGCTCCAGTCAAACCATCCATTTTGTAGGACAATTGTTTTTCCGAGTGTATTATCCAATTATCTCAATATGTGAATAAAATAATCACTATCAGTCCGACAATTTCGATACCCCGCCGAATCGACATGTTTCACACCTGCGCACTACGTTAGCTACCTCTAACGAGAATTTTCACAGAGGAAAAACTTGGGTGTCTCGTCAAACCGAACCTACTCACGGAGATTCAGCTTGTTATTAATCACTCGAAAAATCAGGCGGTGGCTGCTGGACTAACTGGGTGTAGTGGGATTCTTCAACATATAACATCGGCTGAAAATATTCGATTTCATCAATTATATCATAGTCATCACCAATTTTTAGATTTTGTCGATGATCCTCAAATATTTGACCCTTAGGGCTATTGGGAACTGGATGATTATTTCGGAAATATTTATGCAAGAATGTTTACCAATAATTTGGTGGAATCAAGGGGTTCCACATAATATTATTCCCAATCGAAAATTTCCACTTGAAATCCATGTATTTAAACACAGTGGAAATTCCAAGCAAGCTTTCATCATTCCACAAGTTTGTGATCGAAAAGGCTTATGAGTCACGTATAAATGTGAGATGCACTATAATTCTTCTGGTAATATTTCATGTCACAGTTTTCTGTCAATACACGAAAAGAAACTTTGAAGCGAATGAGTATTCCTTTACTGGAATTAGGTGGAGCACTCCTTTTGGCTTATTCATCAAATATGGTGGTTCATTTGGACTTGATTCCACAAACGAATATAACTGGACTTATCAACGATTACCTTGGTTTGGCTCAAAGGTGATTGCACAAGGTGAAAAACGTTTGTTGCTGCTAGAGATCATGTCGAGGTATGTGTAGTACTCAAACTCTTATCAATTCAAATCTGAAGTGACATGGAAAAACTTGGCTACTTTGGAGGCAAATCCCACTGAAATAGTGAAAATGTATCTTTGGGCGGTAATATTTCAGAAAAGAGATATATTGTGATATCACTGTCTCAATATCAAATAACAATGTCATTTCTCCATCGATTGAGATCTTTCAAACGATTATAATAATCATTCACCTGCCAAACTCAGAGCATTGGAAGAAAAATATTGGCATTTTATCCATTCTTCTCTTAGCAAAGTAGTGAGACTTGAAGCAGATAACAACGAAATGAATTTTGAATCGAAACATCAAATCATATTACCAAGTAAAAATAAATTGGCTAATTTGATTATAGTACATGAACATATGCGTTCAATGCATTTTGGTGTTCAAACAACCGCTTTTCTCATTCCAGCCGACTCAAATAACGGAGAGAAATAACCATCGGAAGCGGGTCCGTTCACATCATCGATACGGTTGAATGAAACGCTGTTTTAGACCCGGAGCAGATTGAACCATCACATGTTATTGGATGCCACTGTCTGCTTCCGAACCGAACTCAGACAGGCGACCCGAGAATTTCTTACGGAAATAGCGATCTGAAGGAGCGATTTCGCCTTTCAGTTTCGACGAACATTCATTACTCAAGTGCAGAGATTCATTAGTGCTGGTTGTGAACGGGATGGAATGTTGGGAAAATTCTGTATGGATGAGATCGCTTCAAAAAATTCTCACAGGGATATTCGTTAGATCTCTTCTACCTGGAAGTATCTCATGAGGTTGTACTATCAACTGTTCTTCTTGGACGTTTATATAATGATTTTTCCAAGTTCCCCTTTCCCCCTCAAAAAAAAAAACACCTATTGAAATTGAATATGACTATGTGATTTAGCGCCTGTCGTGCTGTATAGGCAGTGGAGAGATAAACTATTTCCACCTTTTTCCACAAACTCTTCGGTTTCCTTTATTTCGGGTGAAATTTTCTATTAATGCTATTCATTTAATCAGGGGAGTATTTGATTCAGAAGACTCTTCCTTGAAAGGAAGACCTCAAATAAAAAATTCTGTATTTCCGAAATTCCGAGTTATACGGAATTTTCCATAATATTCCGAGCTGTTACAGGAAATGTCACAATTCCTAGTTACATCCCGAAATATCGCTTCAGAATTTCAAGTTTCAACTCTGAATTTGCGTTCTTCGAAATCGCACATAATTCTCCTGTCAATTTTTATGATTTTGAATGAGTCAGTCTATGTTTTCACAGTTTGAAAACGATCGTTGAAAGGGAATTTTTGTGAATATTTTATTGAACCATTAGGATTGTAACACTAATAATTACTCAAGGTGGATAATTTTACAAATGAGATGGAATTTATTTGTAATTGGCAAGTTTTGGCCTTCGACTATTAGTTGTGCCCCTCTCAGATTACCGTCGGAGATAAGACACTGACTAGCTCAGTGGGCGGTGGGGTGAGTAAGGTTGGCTGGTAAATAAAATATTTCATAGTCACTTGGTAGCCTGGTACATTTAATGAGGTAGAAACAATTATGGATTTCATGAATATCCTTCACACACAACACTAAATTTGATTACATGCAGTTGAGTCAAGTTGAATTAAATTTTACTAAAATATATTTAATATTTATCAAATATTGCTACTGAATGTGGTATTTTGCTCTTTGTCAGCAAATAGGGAAAAAAGGAAAATATGTATCAGCGCATAGCTACTTTTACCTTGGTGATCACCTTGGTTTACATGCTCTTCTGAGCTTCAATTACCAGCATACGCATTTAAAAATAATCAGTATAATTCTACGCTGATCAAAACCAAAAAAATTCATCCGTAATCAGAGCCCTGTGGATATATTGCGCTATTGATGGTGACTTCCCATTCCTGGTCGCCTTCTCTACTTTCAGCGTATCATAAAACTAACTGAGATCTCTTACCAGATATTTGGCTTGAAGTCAAATGTATCTTTAAGGTGTCAGAGAGTTCTTAATTTGCAAAACCAAATTCACTGGTGTATACAGGAATCTTCACCTGGTACCATCGCATACATAAAGAAGATTTTCTCCATCCGAATAATCATTCCTCATCGAAACTGCACCATTCAACAAACGTCAAATTCACATCAGAGTTTAACTGGAAAAACTAGAAGCCCTGCAAATGAATTTTTCTCTTGAAATATACTCTCAAACAACTTGTGAGATGAATTTGTCTGATTTAAAAGACGGCGATCCTACCTTAGATGGTGTAAGGGCTATCTTGAGTAGTAAAAGAAAAGTAGTGACTGGAGTCAAGAAATGATCCCTCTTTGGAGAAGTACTTTTGCTCACCAACTACAGAGCCGAAGATATAATCGAACCAGCATCCAAATAATCCCAACAGAGTCAGAAAATAGCCAAAATTCTGCCAAATATCGAATTAGGTTCGTCTTGAACTTTTCACTACCTCTCAGAGCACGCCGAATTCTCTATTTTTTTCTCACTTCCTCAAAAAAAAAACTTGACTTTTGAAAGGATGAGTTTAACGTCACGTCCTGGCGCGGGGAATACAATAGATATTTGAATTATTAACATTGTGTTTGAAACTTTCCATCTTTTCATCACATTGTCCAATTATTTTATTTCTCAATCGAATAGGTTAGGTTTCGTGGAAAGCGGTCATTTATTATATTTACAGTATTTACACCTCAAACCTTTAGAATTCAACATTTCAATAACCAGGAGCATGCGCATTACGATTGCGAAGCGGTTACCACAGATTTATCACCCAGAGTTGTGTCTACCAACTAGGACGCTTGAAGAGAACGTTATTGTCAGCCCTCATCCACGATCAAACGACCGGTCATCCTAGCGTTTTCAGCTCACAGATAATCATGCCTTCAATTATGTTAGCGGAACCGTCATTCTACAATTGGCTGTTTATAGATTGAAAAATAAACATTGCCTCTAGGTGAAGAGGTACAATAATTGATGAATGATTTATTTTCCAGGTTATTCTGTCATGAGTGAAAAATAGATGTCAAATAGGTAAATAACGACGAGTGGAGTTATGATTGGACATTTTCAGGTTTCGTGAAGGTATGAATAAGTTCGTAAAACAAGTATTAGATTGTAACTGATACCAGACGGGCGGGTATTACAAATATCTAGATTCTTTTCGTGAAATGAAAATGAAGTGTAACAACTCCCCCCCTACTCCCAAGAGATTTACCCGTAAATCTCTTTTAAGCTATGGTTCACTGAATTCAAATGCAAAAAGGAAGGTTAGTTTCCTAACCATATTTCATAAGTGAGGCTTGAAACGCCTAACAACAAATCGCCTCCAGTTTGTTGTCGTTGCACCTTGGTAAAACAGTGAACAAATTGTTCGACCGGTACCGGTAAGTCGTTGTTGGCTCCCTCCACCCGAAGTAAAGACAAAAGTGGCCGTTTACAACCGAACTCAGATCAGGCGATCTTCTCGCTGCTCGATGTTCATGCTGCGCCGTTGATACACCTGATACCACTCGTCCCCTAGTTCGACGATGGACTTCCCCACTCATCCCCACAGCAGAAATGGAGAAACTCCACAGGAACCCACCCGTGGAAACAAAAACAGAGAAGAATTCAATATACACAAATAATAGAGAAAGAGACAGCCAATTGTCCACATCAATTGGGGTGAAATATAGCCCTCACTAAGCTGAAAAAGGCAAAGCCAAAAAACCCCAAAAAAAAGTTCAGAGATCCTCCTGTGTGTGATACCGCGAGCAAATCCTCAGTCACGACGAATCCATGGAGCTCAGGATCCCCCAGTAGTGCCGCCCGACCGCTCTTAGGCGAGCTTCACACGCTGACCGGCCTAGGCCTCCACGCTAGCGCAGACGACACCCCCCAAGTTCACCCTTCCATGGCTTCTGCTTGATAGGTCAAGCTGAGGGACTGAACTATACTCGCGCCCATCACACCAGGTCTCCTACAAAACAAAAATGGGCAGACACTCTTCCATACAGAGTGTATGTGAGGCTCGAAATGCCGCTAACAAACCACCTCAAGTTTGCCGTCCTAGCACACCCAAACAACATTCTACGTAGGAGAACGGGAGGTTTAACCCTGATAGCAAACCACCTCCAAGCGTGCTATCCCTAAATCAAAAAAAATATACCAAGTAAAACCCAATCCCGTACCCTGAACAACAGCTCCACCAAACGAGAGAATCAGATACAAATCAAACCGAAGAAACATACAGTGATAGGCCAGTCGTCTACTGAAATTCGGCAGCGAAGCTCCATATCATTAACGTACAATGACAGGCCAGTCGTCCACTGAAACTCAGCAGCGAAGCTCCATGTCATTAACATACAATAACAGGCCAGTCGTCCACCGAAACCCAGCAGCGAAGCTCCATATCAAAATATCTTCAAACAACACATAACAACATGAAAACATCAAAGAACGCCAGATCATAGAAGAAAATGTGGTAGCTACGAATCACTTTAATAGCAAAAACATTCAACATTTTCAAAGATGATCAAATTCTTCAATTAATCGTGGCCTCATGTGCGAACTAAGTGAGAATTTTGGATGTAGGTCTCAATGCACCAACAGTGATGTAACTGTCGTGGGTAACGGATGATGTTATGATCAACCCACTATCTGGGGACGTGCCAAGTCCAAGTAGCTTTACACAAAAGTGAGGGACAACCAGATTTTGCCCCAAACATACAACTAAAGACACATTGATGAAATCACCAGTAAGTTCAATCTCTGTTCGAATAGCCAATCAATAATCCACCCAGTGGTATTTTCCCACGAACAAGAAAATTCAATAAAACGAAAGTGGTCTCAATGATCCCCCATAAAGGATATGCTAAAATTTACCCAAACCATAATATAACGATAAAAATGATAATTGCACCCAATGCATAACTACCACTTCCGATATGACTTCGAACAAGTTTCAACCCACTGAAGGAACCGCCAATATCTGACAAGACACAACACTACACAAATTCGGTTTCCAATTCCATTTTAAGTGGTCATTATTCATCTGTATCCGTATCTGAAGCCTCAGGTTCCATATCGGGAGGATGAGCCTTGAGGTTCTTAACATGCCAAGTACCCTTAGACCTACCATCAGCGTCAACCAGCTCATACGTTACTGGTGAAAGTTTACGCTTCACAATAAATGGACCAACAAATTTCTGAGCAAACTTCGAGGTGAAATTTTGTACCGCATCCGAGATAACATAGTTCTTGCGATATACACGTGCGCCAACTGGAAAAGATTCTGGTCGTCTCCGTAAGTTGTAGCGATTTGCGGAACGAGAATGAGCCAACTCCAATCGCTTCGCCACGTCTCGAAAAATGTTACCATATTCCTCAACAATAGCCGCTTTACTAGGGGGTTGAACATCTTCAGAGTCGATATCGAACGGCTCGAGATAACACATCAGGAACGACTAAATTTTTACCTGGACGATGCTGAATTTCGAAATCGAATTGCTGCAATCTGACAGCCCAACGCGCTAAACGACCGGTAGGTTCCCGCAAGTTGTTTAACCATACCAGACTGTGATGATCCGTATAAAGTGTGAATTTATAGCCTTCCAGATAGGCTCGAAGTTTCTCGATGGTATAAAGCGCAGCAAGACATTCACGTTCGGTCGTACTGTAGTTTCGCTCTTGACGAGTGAGAGATCTACTAACATAACGATCCCGTACGCCGAGGCATCCGTCTGAACTAAAAAGGGTCGAGTGAAATCTGGACAAGTGAGTATCGGAGCCGAAACTAATGCATCCTTAATGCCGGTGAAAGACTTCTGACATTCCTCCGTCCAAGTCCATTTTTGGTTCTTCGACAACAAGGTCAACAAGGCTGTCATTGGTGCTACCAAGCTCGAAAAATTGGGAATGAACCGACGATACCAAGAGGCAAGGCCTACGAGGCGTCGAATCTCAGTCGTGTTCTTGGGAGGCGGAATGTTTAAAACGGCCAATACTTTATCGGGGTCCACATGAAGGCCCTGACTGTCAACCACATAACCAAGGTAATGTAACTCTGGTCTACAAAAAGAGCACTTCTCTTTCGAGACAGTTAGAACTGCCTTATGGAATCGCTCGAAAACGTCACGCAAGAGCGACAGATGGGACTCAAAGTCTTGTGCTACCAAAATTACGTCATCGAGATGAACAAATACATTTGGCTCTAAGTCAGCTCCTAATACTCTATCTATGAGCCTCTGAAAGGTAGCTGGAGCGTTACAAAGACCGAAAGGCATTCTCTTGAAGTGATATAATCCACGTCCAGGTATAGTGAACGCGGTATATTCGCGAGACTCGGGAGATATCGGAACTTGCCAGTACGCAAACTTGACATCGATCGAGCTGAGATATGTCGCGTTTCTCAGTTTGTCCAAGATAGAGCTTATATAGAGTAACGGATACGCATCCTTCTTGGTCACGCGGTTCAACTGTCGGTAATCAACGCAAAAACGATATTCTCCATTTTTCTTTGGAACTAACAGAACTGGACTTGACCAGGCAGATTCTGAAGCTTCGATCACATCGTTTTCCAACATCTCCTTTACAGCTTTATCGATGTGAAGTTGCATAGCTGGAGAGACGCGATACGCCCTTTGTTTGATCGGTTCGGAAGATGTTACGATTTTATTTTGAACCATTGTTGTACAACCTAAAGAATTGCCCTGCAATGCAAAATACTCGCTAATAACCTTATCCAAACGACTTTTCTGTTCCGCATTCAAAACTTCTTTGGAGATTACCGGACTAACTGAATTCAATTTGGGACTAAGGTGTTCGAACTCCCAACAACTTCGTTTCAAATCAGGAATAATACCCATGGATACCCAAAAATCCACGCCTGAAATAATGGTATGATTCAATTCGGGGATAATCAGTACCTCAATAGTTCGTACCCTACCTTCTAAATTAAATGGTACACTCGCTATTCCGACTACCTTACAATGTTCGTCGTTCGCTACCTTGCAAGACGTGATCTGAAAAGTAATCAGTCTAATTCCCAGGTTGCGTAATATGGTCCAACCAAGTCCCTTATAATTGTCCTATTACAACCGCTATCCAACAGAGCTTTAAATTTCACCCCTAAAACATCAACTTTCAGGTAAGGTCTATTATCTCCCTCACAATGTGACATGATATAGTCAAGAACCGGATGTTGGTTACCAGAACTGATGGTCGCTGAAGGCAAATTTTCAGAGCACACTGGGCGACCAGTTAGTGGCTCCTCCGATCGTTCCTCGAACAAGAAATACAATCTCTCCTTGTCACTCCTTGGGCTCCACATCGGAAACAATGCAAGCGGCAAGGTTGGGTGCAATTCGACCGCAGGTGACCAGGTTGTCCGCAGTTCCAACAACGAGCTGGTTCTGAAGACCGCGCCACTGGCGTCGAGCTAACGGCTGTAGATACAACACCTCCAACTTGCTGATCCGATTGATCAGTAGAGACACCAATCGTCGAAACTCTCGGCTGACTCGCACGATGGTATTCCAGGCCAGGCTCTACGGTATATCGAGGTGAGACTACAGGAGCTCTATACTCTCGAGCGCTCAAATGAACTTCTTCAATTTCTCGACCGACAGTGATCAAAGAACTCAAAGTAGTGATACCTTTTCCAGCGAAGGATATTTGAACGTGGGGTAACATTTTACCGCGAATGAAATTAACACGGGTTTCCTCCCTAGGCTTATTAGACAATTTAGAAAAGAGATTTTCCATATAGGCGACGTAAATTGTTACAGACTCTGTATCCCCTTGGGTCCTACGTTTGAGTGTATCCCATATTCGCTCCTCATGATTCCTTGGCAAAAAGCTCACTCGAATCGAGTTCACAAAATCATCGTAGTCGCGAATTTGATTTCTAGCGAATCTAAACCATACTGAATCATCACCTTCTAACAACTCTACCAATGAATCAAGCATTTGTCCCTTAGAAACGTTTCTAGAAATTCTCATTTCTTCCAACTTTTCGATAAAGTCCGTAACGCTGGAAGAATCTTAACCTCCAACGACTAACGTCAACAAATTTTGAACCCGACTGATCTCCACAAGGTGTGTGATTTGCGTAAAAAGGCCTCATTCCAAACGGTTGGTCGAAGTTATGGGTCTGACTCATTGGGTTAAATTCGTGTCTGGGATCAAAGATGGTTGAGTTATGTGGCATCGTGTTAAATGTTGCGCATTGTGTATCGAATTAACCACCATTTCTATTATAGCTCGAGCCTTGGGGAAATTCACTCATGTCAGACTGGAAGTTATTCGTCAGACGAGAAGAGGTACATTGCCCAAGAGAAATGTCCCTTAACTTTTCGACTAGCTTGTCAGGAACGACAGTGACGTGTTTCGGTTTTGGTACAAAATTTGGATTGCTGATATTGCCCACATTAGAATTTGAAATAGGCTGTTGACAAAATTGCATCAAATCAATATCAGTAGCTACTGGATTGGATATGATAGCAGGAACTTGCTCAGCAGTATGGTGTGATGAAGATAATTCAGGTATCAGAGGATTAGCCTCATCCAATATCGACTGACTCTGCAAATGTACTGGTTGATCTGAAATTCCCGACTCATTTGTATTAGCGAAACTAGCCCTCTTATTCTTTGCATATACCTCTCCTAAAGAATTACGTGTCTCTTCTACTATTGCTAACAATCTAAATTTTTCAGTCTCGATATCTGCATTAGGAGGCTTGATTCTCGTTAAGCGACCAAGAACATGACCAAGTCGTGTTCCAATACGTTTATATTCATTTTCTAAATTTTGAATATTAATATCTTGGATATCACCCACCAATTCCTCCAATTTAGAAACACAAACCGTAATTTCATTATTCGGATCATAACTCACAGCACCTGAGCTAACATATCCCTCGAGCTCACGGCTCAAAGCCTGTCTCAACAAAGCAAGCTTCTCTTGAACTGTACCATTACCCAAACTTGAACCACAAATCAACAATTCGTAAGTCAGTTCGTCTCCAAGTAATCGGTTTACGTCCATCTTATCACAATGCAACAAAATAATTTACCCACCCTGTAAAAGAGGTATACCGAACTCTACGTTCAACTATTGATTCGCCAAACTAAATCTCAATATCGGGAACTGATTATTTATTGAACTCTTCCTGTATGATACTGTTCAAAAATATTTGAAAAAAAAATCAATCAATTTTTTTTTTAATCTTCAAGCTATATTCCTGAAAAGAACCCTTTCCCTTCCCGGAGAGAAAAAAAAATAAATGAAAATAAACTACCACGTTGAATCACCCTGTATGACTCCAAAAAAACGTCTAATAGTGAACAACGAATCCAACTACTATCTACCACTTAAAGAAAACAAAGTCTACAGCAGCTCAGCTCGTATCGCTAGACTTTTATGGAAACCGAAAATATGAATGGGTATGGAATTATGAAAGCACTTACTAACCACCCCTGTATACTATAAAAAATTTACAATAAAAAAATTCGAATGTGCAATATTGATCCACCCTGTATAGCATCCAAATTCGAAACAAAACAACCTATCGATAAATCAAAATTTCATTGATCTCCAATGTCACCCTGTACAGGCAGCACAGCGTTTAAAATGGAGTAATACGAAATAGAGCAGAAAATAAGTGACTAGCCCTGTATGAATGAATTATGATCAAACAGATGCAGCTTGGTGGACTACTACAGCTCAAAGTTAATTTTTCATTTATTCAACAGTAGTCAAAAGAAAATAAAAATTATTAGAAAACTGCATCAAACTCTGCACACTGTAAAGAGACCACCCTGTAATATTTAACAATAATTTTGTTCTGATCTATTACCGAAGTCAATATTACTATATCGAACAACCACCACCAAGTATTCGCACTGTGGCTGGCACCCTGTATAATGTATAGAATGTTTAACCAAAATGTTTGAATCACCCTATATGATTCGTATGAGCTTAGGAACTCGAGTATATTTGTGAAGAGAAAGGAGTTTAAGGAACTATTTATTCACGTTTTCGTCTTAGATCGAGAAAAAAAACAAAACTTCAACATGGAAGATGTACTATCAAATATTCAAAAAATTACCCAAACACCAAAACTGATATTATTTGCACTTGACACGTATTTTGCTTACAAGGTTAGCATCTTCAGGAGAAGAAAATGGTGATATCAATCCTCTTCTCATAGAAAATTCTAGCCTTGTTGCCAAACGCTGGTCAAGTGCAAATAATATCAGTTGGGTGTTCAGGTAATTGATCTCTACAAATATGTGTCAATGAATGAAGATCAGCATGTAATCGTCTATTTATTGTTTGAAAGCAAATGTGCTATAGTGCATCTATATAAAATTAGCTATTCCCGAACGTTTTCGGTCATAGAACCATCATCAGGGGGAATTCTGGAAAGAGATGAATATTAAATGCGAAACAAAATAAAAAGTTCAATGATGAAAGTGAAAACTTGGAAAGTTATAAACATCAATATAGAGATCACTCACTTGTCAGAATTTCTAACAAAAGGTATAGCTCCAGAACGATTTTGTTAACATTTTGTGGAATTGTAATTAGTTCATATAAACAGTCGTGAACGAGGAAAACGTCTGACCACCAAATGAAAGTGTGATACAAGAGGGGGACATGTCAACCGTGATAACAAAGAGCGCCAAATTCAAAATAAACAATGAATTAAGAATAAAATTCAACGAACTAGGAAGGACGGAGAAAGAGTGAATTGAATGTTTTGGTTTTACAATGATTTGAAGATCGGATTTGGTATGCCTTGGTTAAGATGTATCTGAGTGATAACACAACTTTTGTTTTCTGATGTTTTCCTAGAAATCTCCAGGTCCTCTAACAGGTCCATTTTGAGATTATTATTCGAAACTTGGTGTAAAATTTCAAAACCGTTTGTGATATCGAACGTGTGGTTTTATTCCTGTAAATGGGAACCGAAACTCGATGTAGACGGTCTATTAATGTGTTCTTTGATTCGGGTGGAAATCTTCCTGATGGTTTTTCCAATATATATTGCACTACAATTATTACAGATGAGTTTGTAAATGCTGCTTTTGTCGGTGGGGTTTATTCTGTCTTTTGTGTTTACCAAGAAGGAGCTTAACGTATTGAGAGGTTTGAGTGAAATTTTGACTTTTCCAGACTTTTCCATAAAAAAATTGATGATATCAAAATATCTCTATATTGATGTTCATAACTTTCCAAGTTTTTACTTTCATCGTTGAACTTTTTATTTTGTTTCGCATTTAATATTCATCACTTTTCAGAATTCCCCCTGATGATGGTCCTATGGCCGAAAACGTTCGGGAACAGCTAATTCCATTTAGATGCACTATAACCTTAAAGCACTTTTGCTTTCAAACAATAAATAGACGATTTCATGCTAATCTTCATGTATTGACACAAATTTCAGAGTGCATACCACCTCTACCTACAAAAAATACTCTACAGTTAGTTCTCAACTTTCACAACAGAGGTTTCAATCTCATCAGTGGATCAAAATTCAGCTATTTGTTCGAAAATGAATATCATTCTAAGACATTTGATCCATTCACGAAAAGGAGAAAATCTATCTGGAACAGCTACACCACTTTTTCTGGCTCAATTTGTATACCAAGTTCACGAGATTTGAATCGAATACTTATCAATTATAGTGAATCTCCACACAATGCGAAAAGAGATCGAGCTTAAGAACACTTTCACTAGTTACACCAAAACACTTATTAACAAAATCAGTGTGTGACAAGTCATGAATTGATTCAGATTTTGGTGACTTTCGAATTATATTTTTGCCTTATTGCGTGGAAAGTTTCTATAAATATATCTATTCGGTCAGTGTCGTGTATTTGGTATGAAAACTGGGTGGAAAAAAATATCAAAAACACCCTCATACTTCAACATGTAGATAAATCGTGTATTTTCGCTTTTATCAGAAACCAAATTTTGCTACTATTCAAAGGGTAATGTCTGTTGAGTTATTAATAGCTATATACTCTGAACCATATCATATAGGAGAGTTATCCTCCAGGGTCCATCTGTAGAGGAATGATGGCTTCCCAAAATAAGATCACAAGTACAGCTCATCCAATCCATTCTGGTACATACTCTGCTACTTTTCCAGTCTGCGCTACAAGTGTGCACTGGCACTGGATAAGCTGTACATATCTGAACTATATTCAACCATCAGGTACATGGTTGATTCGTTCTTAAAATTTCTTGCAAACCAAAAAAGCACTATGAAAATCGTTGTTTATAAATGTAACTTTCTTTTCAATGATCAATTGCTGATATATTGACATAAAACGTATGTTCACTTATTCATACGGCCCCTTTAAAATCTGTCTCTCCTGCTATCAATTTTAGGGGTGGTCCAAATTACAATTTGGATTGTTTGGTCTAAAATTTTCGAGTTTTCAGTAAAATCACATATTATTATAGATAATGAATTATCTATACAATTTTGAATTCAGCAGATTATTCCACATGGGTACGACTATCCAAGTTTGGATGGATAAATATTGTGAATAGCCAAGCCACAAAGATACAAAAAAAGTTTATTCTATGTCAAGAGAAATATCTATCGAAACAGAGATACTGATTCCATACGTAAACAGAAAATGCATGGAAACAAAGCAAATGTTTTTCAGCTGGTTCACTAGAACCCAGAAATTTTCATAAACACACAATTTTCTCAAACTTGGATTGTAGTAATGATCTGCTGAATCCAAAAATTCATTGATATATTGTAAGTTTCAATCGAAATTTGAAATTTGGTGAAATTTTACCAAACACTTATAATCCCTCAGGAGAATTTTAGGGCAATCAATCTAAATTGTGGTACATTTGAACCCCTTCGAAAATTGATACCAGAAGTGTAGTGGTTAGCATATCTGCCTATCAAGTGGAAGGCCGGGGTTCGAATTCTCGCCGGGCCACCGTGCTGGGTAATCGCACGTTGAAAGGTAAGGCCTCGTTGATCCATTGCTCGCACAAGTTTCGACTTCTGAGGGTTGACGTTCGTCAGCTGATTAACGGAACGAACAATTTTGGAACAATTTTTTTTTTAGAGATAGAACTTGTAAGTCTCCCGAAGGCCTCTGGGGGTTGCTCAACGATAAAAAAAATCATTATCATTATGTTGATACAATAAACCCCTATTCCCCACTAATTATCTGATTTATAAGCGATTATTTATGATAGATTGTTCACTCGACATGTTTTCCAGAAATTCTTAGGTATTCAGTTCCACTACGACCGATTTGGATAACAGAACAAAGTATCAATGGGGAGCAGGTTCACTCACATCATCGCTATGGATGAATGAGATGCTGTTTCCTGCTCGGCAATCCAGTACAGTATGTTCCGTCCGTTATTGAAAGCCACTGTCTACCTCCAGACTGAAGACAGACAGGCGACCAAGACATTTTTCGATTTGAGCGATCCACCGAGAAAGGCCGTGATTAGAGAACGATTTATTGACTTGAGTAGAAGACGAGGTAGATTTTTGGAAAAATTGTGATATCAATTTTCGATAATCAATCCTGTTAGAATATGGAGTAATGCAATGATGGAGTTTACTCATTAGTTATTCAATTCCGCATTCGACAACTACCTGGAATTTCAAGTTCACTGCAAGGAACAAGATATGATAGAACTTTCCTTTGAAATCGTGGTTCATGACAAAACTTCCAGAAAGTTATTGTTATATATGGTACTAGTGTGTTATGTCGAAAATAAGTAACGCGAAACCACGAGGCCGTCAACACATGGCATAACTGTCACGTGTTGGATAAAATAATATAATCATAAGTTTTCCAAACAATTTTGAACATTTACGAAAATTTTTAGTTTTCGGAGGGAAGGAGAGTTAAAAAAACTCTTATTCTCTCCTACAGCAAAATAAAAGGGAGTAATATCAAAGAATCAACAAGGACTATTTGTTGATATGTGTATATCATTCATAGACATTTGAAAAAGGGGGATTCGTTCTAAAAACAACATCTCTGCCTAAATGGCTCAACGAAGGCTGAATAATATCTTCATTTCGTATAACAAGTCCACAAAATGTTTGTGAAGTAGATGGCATTTGTAAATTCATGGTAATCATCTGTTCTAAATTTTTTCAAATAAATTATTCTGCATCGTTCACATCAATTGTGTTGGAAATGAACCGAAAAATATTTTCTTTGAGTGATAAACATATATCTTCTGATTCTTGCACTGGAACTGCACACTGAATATATCGATTGAAGATCAATTTCGTTTGCAAAACGCGTGTTCAATGTAGGTATTTTCAATTTCATTATGGAGTGATTTCATCTGTCAGAAAGAGGTTCAATCTCTTCGAGATATTTTTTCCTTTGAGGAAACGATCTGAATCTAGTGCGAATGACATACATATCACACAGGGGAGTACCTCAGAAGATAAATACAATATTTCTGCTGCAATTACATAATCAATTGAGAAATTCAGATTCAGTATTTTATGATGAACATAATAATAAATCATTCACTCACAAACTAAGTTCCACAGCATGTCACGTTTGATTCGAAATCAATGAGTCGAGGAATATGTCTGTTGAATATTCCTTGAAAACTCAGGATTAGTCAAATGACACGTCGAATAACAATATTCCAAAGACATGCAGAAAAACTTCGATTCAATAAGTTCACTTTCATTCCTCAGTTTCTTCGCCTCAAAGAAGGGCGTTCATATTCATTCGCTGTCAAAAAAAGAAATGACTTCAGAACGATTTCTTTCGCATCAAAAAGGCACGCGTTGACGGCAATTCCATCGAGATGGCTTGAATCTACAAATAGACTTTTTATAACTCCAGAAACTTCAATATCTTTCACTACAAATTTGAAGGAGTGGTGCATTTTCTAGGTAGCATAATAATTCTTCAGGTGGCGCACTGTTTTTGTTTGGAGTTGAAATCGAAATTTCCTTGAAGTTTCGATAGTAGTATTTGATAAGATGAACAAATGGTTGTAGTTCGGGATCTGGAAATACATTCAAACCGTTGCAGGAAACCATAATCTAAAATGCATTACGAGACGAGTCCAGTGGTACCCACTATAACTTGTGCAGATGACTCTGTAAAGATTGATGAGTCCACTTTTACAGGCGCAGTGGGCAAATATACATTGATGTGTGTAGTTGAATTGAATGTTTGATACAGAAAATTGATAATGTAATACCTACCTCCTATTCCTCTTCAGATTCTATATTAACATGGTGATGAAACTTGCATTGGTGAACATTCAGAACGAACTTACAAGAGTTTTTCTCATGTGAATGAGTTACTCGTTACTCATACATATACGAAGTATAGCTTCGAAAAAAACTTCAAAATAATTATAACAGGCAGAGCGGTATGAAAAGAAAGACCTTCAACTAATGCAGAAATTTCCTGCTACACAGACGGCTCAAAAACTGAGGTGTAGGAGCAGGAATCTGAATAGCCAAGCCATAGACAAAAGATTCACTGAGCTTGATAGAAAAAGTGACGATATTCCAGGCAGAAACGGCAGCAATACGCCATTGCACAGAAGAGTTATTCAGCCGATAGTTTGAGGAAAAAACCATTGCAATATACTCTGAGAGCCTAGCAGCTATGAAAGCAATTAGCTCCATGTATGTTAATTCCAACCTGGTCTAGAATTGCCTAGAAAAGCTTCAGGAGTTAGGCAGTCATAACAGACTATATTTAGCCTAGGTATAAGACTATACAGGTTATGAGGGCAACGAAGGGGCTGATTCATTAGCATAAGAAGCACAATGCTCCCCCATTGGCCCAGAATCCTTCTGTGGTGCAGCAAAAGCGCTGCTGAAAACTTGTAGCAGCACCTGGAAGGGAAATCAATTTCAAAAATTATGGAATGAGACGCCGAGTATGAGACAGGCCAAAGAGTTCAATAAAGAGCCATCGCCAAAATTCACGCAGTATCAACTAAGTTAGAATAGGCGATCAACTAGATTTCTGGTTGGGCTATTGACAGGACATTGTAGACTCAACAAACATATGAAGAACATCGGACCGTATGCAGATTCTGCCAAGAGGATGAGGACACCTCAGCACACATACTGTGGTTGTGTGAAGGTCTGTCTAGGCTAAGGTGCGCAACTTTAAGGAAGGAAAAACCACAACCCTCTCAATACATGGACAACTTGAGGTCTGGCCCATTTCTAGTTACAGGGACGGGTCTAGGGGGGAACTCTAGCATACATGATGGCACACAAAAAGTCGCTGTGTGGTGGCTGTTCAGCACGTAAGCCCCATAGTAATCTAATCCAACTCATAATCTATATTTGAAATCTATTTCCGGTTATCGCGGCTTGAAAGTACTTCTATATGGTCAATTTGACTGTTCTACAATAACTGCCAAATACTGATTATCCATTATATAAGATATTCATTTCACTTTTTTTTAATTCTCCTTTTAACGTCGGCCTATTTCCACTACCAAGACCAATCTCCGACGCCGGTGAGCAAACTTCCCCCAACCGAAAACTTTGCCGAACCCTTATGGTCGATTTGATTTTACTTTAGCTATTCTATCATAACTGCCAAATACTGATGATCCATCATTCATGTGAACTTGAATAAAATATTTATTTCCTCTTTCAATTTTTCCTAATTCTTCAACGTCGGCCTATTTTCGCTACCAAGGCCAATCACCGATACCGGTGACGTTCGTTAAATGTGAAAATTAAGAGAAGGATAGGTGATTTATCTGACGGCGTGCCATATAGGCAGCAGACTGTTAATTGCGATAACTATTTTCATTCCTTTTTTTTTATAATTATTGATTGCTTCTCTCAGAGTGCCTCTGAGAAGTGATTTAGAGACCTGTGTGAACGCTCTGTTACTGAGTTCCTATGGTTCCAGGATCCGCATGATTGTTGGCGAATACGTCAACAGTTGAATGTAAAAGAGTAATTAGTTAATACGACAGAAAAAAATTTGAGAAAAAATCTCTGCACCATTGGGACTGTCAAACTTGATGAATCAACCGGCGGTGTTGACATATCACCAGAGAATTTTCATCGAAATCAAAGGCTCATCTTTAACGAAAATTATTGACCTTTGTATTGATTCCATGGCGAGAACGATGGAAAAATTTCAATGGGTATATAATCTCACAATTCGGGCACTAAGTTATAACTCGGCAATTCTGAAGGATACTCAACCCCCGCAAATACCAAATCCGGTTCAATCACGAATTGACTACCTTGAGCAATTTATCAATCCTATTTTCTAGAAAGTATCCAGACCGAGAGGATTAACGAAGGGCGTTCAGTGATTTGTCTGGCGGAATTCGAAATACCAGAGTAAATGACCCGATAGTTTGTCCATCGAGGGAACCGTGCATGAGCTTGCTAGGTTATTCATCATTTGATATTCCGAAACCGTGACTAATGCACAGTGTCGACATCAATCATTTCCGACGGAATGCTGTTCTGGATGTGGGCTAGCAGAAGTTTGTATCCTCGAATGTGGTTTTGAAGTTGATAACTTCAGGTGAAAAGGAATATTGCCTCCGCACACTTCTCATCGAGTCAATTGGGTTGATTATTTCCCTCAATGCGAATAAACGATGAAACAGTTGAAGGCAAGACTGCTTTTACAGAGTTTTACACCGATTAAATGCACTAGACCTTTTAACCGATTAAAATGTTCGAAATAAACCGGGTGTTTGGATCACTTTTCAGGTACTATCTCTGGTACTATATTGTTCCTGTGTTCGATTTTGATGTTTCCAGAGTTTACATGTTTTCTGGGAATGATCTAAACATATATTTCTCCTTCACCAAGTTCAATCGACCAAAATGCGTGCATTTCCATGATTTTAAAAATTTTGCTTTCAAGCAAATGCTTTCGTGTATAATAATTCAAAATAAAATCCCTCGACCTGCGGTCTCGGGATTTTATCAAATTATCATACACTCAAGTCATTTGCTAAGCAAAATTTCGAGAATCATGGAAGTGCAGCACACATTTTAACCGAATAAACTTGGTGCACTCGGGATATAACCCCCGATAAAAAATCACAAAAATCATCACGGGCATAATCAATTGTTCCGGTAGAAATTATTTTTCTTCCTATGCTATGAGCTCGAGTACTCCACTGACAAGCTTTCTTGTTTTTTTCTTCGATAACCAATAAACAAAACCTAGAAGTCAATAAAATTTGTATAGTAGTAAAATATGATATCAGCAAACACCATCTTCTGATTGGTGATTATTCACAGACTAGCAACTCACATACACAAAGAAGGGAAAATATATGTCGGCGAATCACATGGGTATCACTTTTTCCACCACGATTTGTATATCGAGCTCTCCAAACTTGAACCAAATGGTTAGTATTCATACAATATATACTCATTTATCACCCGATGTTCCGCACACGGCTGTAAAATTAGAGCAAGTAACACAATAATGAAATGAAAACAAAGCTTCAGGATTCAGGTAGAAATAAAGGCAAATCACATCTAAACAAAAGAAATGAGCAGATTCCACAATGATAGCGCAGATTGGGAATATCACTGATTACTCAAATATAAACAGTATTCTATGACAATCGGTTGAGGAAAGAGACATAAGGCTTTTCCAGAACTAAGGTAGGGGTAATTGAATCGACTGCAGCGCGCAAAATGGACAAAACGAGAAATCAAAGGGGACTGCCATTTTGTGCAACGCTTCACGCAAAGAAGTTGAAATGAATCACAGACTGATACGTTCCATTAGGTAACGACTCTATTGGCGTTCGTGTGACACTTTCCTGCCTGTGCTTTTTCATTAAAAAACATTCAGTGGGGTGTATTTGACTGAAACCAAAATACAGAACGCGTTTGGAAGATGATGCAGATATTTACGTTTGCTTGAAGTGCTTGGTCAATGAAAGAAGTAAGCGTTGTGATATGGAAGAACGTGCTTCAATTTTTTCAATGGAGGTGTTGCCAAAGTTATTGTGAATCGAGTCAGAATTTTAAAATATGACACTGTTATTTTCTGAAAGTACTTAGTCCTCTTATTATTTGGATAAAATATTGTTCAAGTCGAATAAATGAACTTTGTCACGAGTGTTTTTTATTATTTGCAGTATATCCTTCTCTGGATAACGAATGAGAAGAAAGCTGAATTGAACTGAATTGAAATTGTCTCTACGTTGAGCTGAATTAGTACACTCATGTATATTTGTTAAATAAGGTTTTATCTCAATTCGCTCACTAACTGTTAATTCGAAACTGATGCAGATGAGTTGATGATTTTTTTATTCAATCGATACAATTTTTTGTTGAAAGTTGGTCACTTTTTCACGAGGAATTATCAAATTCAACGTCACATGTGCTTTTTTGCGATAAAGGGTAGGTTAGGTTGGAGAGCTCTCGAAAATCGTTTTCAAATATAAAACTGTTCGAAAACAACTCGAAATGAGAGAGATAAAGAGAGAAAATAATTCATTAAGCTGGAAGCTAACATGAAAATGAAGAGAATATTATGAAAAGAGTTCTAGAGATAATTTTGAAAATAGCTTTCATTTGCCCTCAGCCAAAACTTATGATATCAACTATTTTATTAAATTCTCTTCCAATCGATTTATAAATATATGAATTTTTTCTGACCATATAATTGATTATTGGTTATCTTCCGTCATTTCTTCAGCATATATGTTTCGTTTGGTTTCCATCAATTAATGAGCTAGGAAATATTTTTACATGATTTTTTCTCCTAGTTTGACGTTTAAAACACATTTCTGGTTCAACCTCTCCTACCTTTTCTTATTTTTTGTCACTTTTCAGATATAAAAACCTATCATCATAGGACAAGTACTGTTTGAATGTCATTATTTTGTAGTGAATGGATTCTTCCTTCTAGTTTTTTCGGGTTCGCAACCTACCACAGTCTGAAAGAATGAAAAATGATATTCGAATCTATACAAGTGTAAAAGTATCTTTAATAACAATTCTTGAGCTTCGTCGATTACGACGAGAATCTGATATATAACACACGAGTTCTAAATTGAAAAGCAATTGATTCCAAGACTTTTTCCTGCATCCAACGAAGATATCATCATTTCATTCATTCATTTCACTCGCACTATACTTTTCATAATGTCGATGACAACATTCTCTTCAAAGTGCTACGCGTGAAGATTTACTGCGTCACAGATATTAAGCGATAAAACGGCAACAAATTCTCCAATTTTTCCTCCATGAAATGAAAGCGATGGTCGACACTTCATCATGGAAATCTGAATGGAGATACTCAACTTTTATTTTTCGATGTAGAATTTCGAATGCACCAGAAAATAAGTAATCTTGAACTGGCTAATTTATCACTCGTCGCTCACAGGATAGAATATTGCTGTGGGGAAAATTTTTTCGAATGGTCACAGATGATTGTGCTTTCAGATTTGTTCATTGAATAAGACGAATGACTAGGATGAACCCTGTCTCATGTCTCATTGAGACGGATGTTTAATGGTATATCAATAATTGCAGTGAGAACTGAAAACAACTGAATATCATCATTCAACCCACTATATAGCTTCGTTCCGTAGTTTTCTGGCTTTGTAACCTACCACAATCTGAAGGGCAGATTTTTAATGTACCCCGAAAAGTTGCTGCGTCAGTTGAAAAACAGTTCTTTCTGAATAGAACAAGTCCAATTAGTCAGCAACTTTTCGTAACACTCAAATTTCGTCTACCAAAAAAATAGTAAGAACTAATATTTTTATGAAAATACTTATCGTTAACGTTTCGGAAACTGAATCACTGTCCGTTCTCAAAACTCAAACGCAAATTCCTGTTCAAATGTGATATCTCTTGTTGGCACTCTTCGTAATTGACATTTGTCAATCGTTTGAGCCATATACAATTTCATTTCTCTATGATTCGAGTTGATGCCGATGCCATATAGTCTTAATTCAGGCTTTCATCTGATGCAGCAATAAGCTGTATCCTGGTAGTCGTGGTCGATAGTATTGAGTCGTGAAAATATATGAATTATTGCATTCGAAATGGAATGCACATTGTGATTGTTAGCAACTCGTGTTCTGTTAGTGACAATTTCAATTATCTTTCATGTTTTGTATACATTGCTGTACCTCAAAGTAAGTATTTGATATAATAATATTTGTTCGATCTCCATGCATTCTGATTGCACAAATTTGATTCATTCCTATTGTGTATTTATTCGTATTGATTATTCATATAAGTATTCTATCTATGTGCTTTTATTGGCAATTCATATACGAGTATTCATGAGTTTTAAATTGATAAAAATCTGAATCTGTTGACGGAATTGAAAAAATTGGAATTGAGTTTATCATTCGCAAATGAAAAATATTAAGGGTAAACGTCGTTTAAGGATAAAACAGCAATAAATCGTTCTCCTTCACAACTGACAGTAGGTTATACAATTCTGCCAGAAATGACTTCAATGCAGAAATTTGTAACCAGCTATAATATTTCTTTTATTTTTTTCAAATAATCATATCAAAAGGAAGAAAGACTGCAAAACTTTCGCTAATAACAAATATATATTTTCTTCGCAGTTTTTCTTGCGTTCTTGACATCTCCCAATCTGAAAGAATAAGAACCAATATTAGAATATTTTTAGGATACTTCCTCTGGGTTCGTTGATTAAAACACCAAACAACACTAAGCTACTTTTATTGTAACTCTCTATCACAATACAATACAACACAATCTCTCAAATCGCTCTGATAACTTTCTAATGCTCGCTACTAAAACTCTCTGTACTAACAATTCTGCTGTCGGCGTGAGCGGTTCCCGCTTATATAGGCGCTCATACTGTGGAGAATCTTCCAGACAAATCTTGACAATCGAATATTCTGGGTGGGCCGCGATCACGCAGGTATAATCTTTCCTGGAACTGCCGCACCAATTCACATCCATAGTCGGCAGGACCGGCGCCCGCACATTTCGTTACAATATATACACGTGTAGAAGGGCAGAAATACAGGAAGTTGCTGACTAATAGAATGTGTTCCATTCAGAAGGAACTGTTTTTGGAAAAACGCAGCAACTTATCGGAGTAGAATGAAACTATTCCCTTTTACATTTGTATAGATTCTAATTTTAATCCTAATTTTTTCAGGTTGTGGTAGGTTGAGAAGTCAAAAAAAAACTCCGAAGAAAGAATCTATTCATCACAAAATAATGACATTCAAAAAGTAACAAATGGATACCGTAATTATTATAAAGAATTTTAAGATTCACATAATTCGTAATCGTACAAATAAAAAAATGGGATCTATACCAAAGATAATTACCAATAGTAGGAACACAAATCACAAGAGGTCGCGATATAAAAACATATACACAAGAACTAGTCAATATTTACGATACTCATAGTCAGAGACTGAAGTACTAAGTGCGGATTCGGCGCCGCATTTTCCGGTTGAATGTTTCCCCTGAATAACTCATCTGTCGCAGAGTGTACAAAAAATGTAAATGGCTCTCGACTAGCCGTTAATTCCATTAATCACGTCTGGAAATGATATCCCTTAAGTAAGCCATTGCGTAAATACAATATATTATGTTCTGTGGATCGTCTGACAGGATCAATGTGTCGGAGAAGAGATGTTCGATGCTGCGGAAAATTAAGATATATTTTGCTTTCACGGCGATGTCACAATAAGAAACAATCTAGACTGTGTCTGATTGACTGAGTTGTTTCTGTCGTTATTTCCACTACGAACAGATCTTCATGGATATTTATAGAGATAGATAATGGTTTGCCGTTCACTTCATCATAATTGGTTATCTCTGTTATCTCTAGTACGATAATCGTTATAGTTACCTTAACGTTCCGGGGCGGGGAATTGGCTATTTTGGCGAGAGCACTCGAGTGTATCTGAGACCAGTGTCCACGGGAAAACTCGAATTCAAAACAGGTCAAAGATGTTGCTGGTGATGGTCCTTGGACGATCGGCTACAATCTGAGCGGATGGGTGCACCGTCGGTTATCCAAATACCAATTATTTTCAGTAGTATTTCACATAAGCCGACTGAATTGAAATAGCAAATGCACCAAAAAAAAACAGTTTCTCGAAATGCTACGGCTGTCAAGAAAATCAACCGTCTCTTGCTCGTATAAGCTATGACTTCTGGACGCACTCGCAAAAGTGTGCAATAGAGACAGAATAAAATAAATACTCAGATTCAAACTTCTTTGAAATATTATTTTGAGGTTATGCTTGAAAGCTGTTTCGATATTGATGAAAGAATTTCTCTACTCGAAGTGAACGATAGTAGTATGTATAAGAGAGTTCTGGGACCGAGATCCCGGTCCTAGAACTCTCCTAGCGTATTTCGGGAGTTTTTGGGAGCATAAGTTCTCATCGGCACGCCTATGTCGTCGAAGCGGGGTCCCAGACTGGTTGGGCGACGGGAAACTGTGGCCCCCAGACCTCCGCCCATGTCCGCTATTCATTCGAGGCATCGACAAGCTGAGACCTGCAGAACTGCGGGTATTCACCGGATGATGTCATCGCTGACTTGTTTACGTAGCCTTATCTGCCTCCGACGGAACCGAGCCGGGCGCCGGGCTTCTGACAAATTCCAAGAATTGAACCGCATGTGCGAAGTGATGTTTTTCCAAGAATTGAGGAATATCGAAAATTCCAGAACACGATACAAACATAATACGTGGGGAATCCCAGACGACTCATACTAGCATTCAAAATAGATGTAGGTAGGCGACGCTGATCATTTTGCTTCGAGAACTCGTCGAGTAAACATCTCTGTCAATAAACTGCTCGCTCTCTCGATCAACAAAGTGTTTTGTGCAAACTGTGTCTTCAAACTGAAAAATGTAAGTACCTCTTTTCCTTCATACTCGGGAGTGTTTTCGCGAAACGGCTCATACAGGTTGAGAGCGATTCATGCGCAAATGTTGATCTTTTTTCGGCATATACAACGTGTGGTCAAACTTTTTCCGTCAAAGTGAAGTATCTGCAAGTTGTTGACTCAGTATGAATTTTTTCGAACTTATCGGCATATACAGCGTGTGTCGAAACCTTTTTCGTTGGCTCAGTGTAAATTTTTTCGAACTTATCGGCATATACAGCGTATGTCTGACTTTTTCTGTCAAGTGTGTTGGCTCAGTGTGATATTTTTCGAACGTATCGGGCATATACAGCGTGTGTCGAAACTTTTTCTGTCAAAGTGAAGTATCTGCATGTTGTTGTTGGCTCATACAGGTTGAGTTTTTCCAAACGTATACAGTGTGCGTCATAATTTTTTCGTCAAGTGTGTTGGCTCATACAGGGTGAACCAGCAGCAGCACAGTGTGCGTCAAAATTTTTTCGTCAAGTGTGTTGACTCATACAGCGTGAACCAATATAACGTATCAGCATATACAGGGTGCGGCAAAATTTTTCTCCCAAGCGTATGTACAGGATGATGAAGTTTAAGCGTCTCGATTCATAGGTTGCAGGCTCATACAGGGGGAGATTTTTCCAAACTAATTGGCATATACAGAGTGAGCCAAAATGATTTTCTGAAACGTATAGGCATATTCAGGGTGTGTCGAAAACTTCTTCTTCCAAACTGAGGTGTGTTGACTCAGCGTGAGTTTTTTCGAACGTATCAGCATATACAGGGTGCGGCAAAACTTTTTTTCGAACGTATGTACAGGGTGATGAAGTTTTAAGCGTCTCGGTTCATAGGTTGCCGGCTCATACTGGGGTGAGGGAGGGGGGTTTCCAAAACGAATTGGCATATACAGCGTGAGCCCAAACAAATTTTGAAACTTATCAGCATATACTGAGTGCGTCAAATTTTTTCTTTCGATCGTATGTACAGGGTGACGAAGTTTCAAGCATCTCGATTCATAGGTTGCCAGCTCATACAGCGTGAGCCAATATCGACTCATACAGAGTGTTCAATTTTGGCCGGGGGCAAATCAAAATTTTCCTTTGGACATTTGATATTTTTCAACAACAACTATCATTGATTTTGCAGATATAAACGCAGTTGCCAACTCAACTGGATACAAAAAGACTGTTCCGCTGAACAGCTCGAGCGGAAACAATCCATACCAAATCCAGAGCAACTACTAGTGAAGACACGAATTGGCGTATTCCTGGCTAGCAGTCCTGAGGGAATAGGGCATTCCACCTTCCAGAATAATCTGAGGAAATAGAACAGCTCATCTCCCAGAGTAATACTCCTAGTATCCAACGAGGAGCCGCAGGCGATCTACCAACGTCGAGAAATACGTGAGGAAAATACTCTTTTTGCACCATATTTCCATATAAAACCGAATAATGGCAGACATATCCGCCGTCAGTGACGAAATGATCGCGAAATTTGGGGAAATTCAGAAAACTTTGGGGACAAAATTCAGCGCGGCGGAACGCGAACTTTGGCTGAAGCACAGCAAACGATCTGTACGTCTATTGAAAAAAGCTATTCGGGTGTCGGATTCCTCTTCAATCGGCACATTGAGAAAACTCCAAACAAATTCAGGCCATGTCAAAACGTTTCAAAATTTTCTGAAAAATCCAGTCGAGGGGTGGGGATTGGCAGCTGGGGGAGGGGCGCGAAAATTGAAAAGCCGCGTCATCTGGGAGGACTTGATTTCCACCTTTCAGGGGCGCGTACGTACAGGGGTAATCATAAACTTGAAGCACAAAGATGTACTTCAGTTTTTCAGCGACGCTTTCAGCCTATTCAAGCGTCGCATATTGAACGCTTTGAAGAAGGTTGGAGCGTCGCTGAAAGTGAATGCAGCTTTCTGCGGAGAGTTCTTCAAAATTTCCGCCGATCAACACGAAAGTGTGGAAATGAAGTATTTCAACACAAAAAACGAAGTAATTGACCAGGGAACGGACTTGAAAGCGTGGTTCAAGGAAAATATCGAGGGAAAAATCTTGACTAATTTGGACGAATTCAGCGGGAGGGAAAGCGGGTGGTCTTTGAGGAAAATCGTGAGTTTGGAAATGAATATCAATAAAGCGGGATTTGGGAATGGGCGTGGTTCATCTTTCATTGAACTTCCAGAACCTATCAAGAAAAAACATGCATGCATCAACGTCAAAAACGATGACGATGCATGCTTCGCTTGGGCAATCGTTTCGGCTCTATATCCATCTCCGGCAGGGAAAAAGGTTGAACGTACATCATCGTATCTGAATTGGCGTGAGAAACTGAATACAGAGGGTTTGAAATTTCCCATGACCATCAAACAAATCGATAAATTCGAAAAATTGAACTCGATTTCGGTAAATGTGTTAATTTTGGAATTGATCAAACCGTCATCAGACTCTCGATCCTATTTCGATGTTGCTCCTATTCGACAGACAAAAAAGAAATTAGACAGACATGTAAATCTACTTTTGATCGAACAAACAATCACACCCAAAATCAATGACTATGACCCACTACCGACAATATACGAGGAAGACGATGACGACACGGACGATGACGTCACAAACATCCGTGAACATTACTGTTGGATCAAAGACTTGTCTCGACTTGTCTGTTCACAACTTAGCAAGCATAATGGAAAAAAATTCATTTGTGACCGATGTTTGAACTATTTTTCGACGCAGGAGAAACTCGACAGTCATACGGCTGACTGCGAAACTCAAAATTCATGCAAAATTAGATTTCCAAAATACACTCATATCGAATTCCGCAATTTCGTTTTCAAGGAGAAAGCTCCTTTCGTGATATACGCTGACTTTGAAAGTATTCTGGAGCCGTTTGATGACAGTTTGACCAAATCCAAAATGTGTAATACCCAAAAATACCAAAAACATTCGGCTTTCAGCGCAGGCTTCTACTTCAAATGCACATACGACGACTCTTTGTCGTTTTACGATAGCCATCGAGGCGCAGACTCGATGGAATGGTTCGCCGATCGAATGAAGGACATTGCCAAAGAGGTTGAGGCCAAAATGCGCCAAATCGTACCGATGGGTGTATATCCGTCGGGCCGAGACTCTGCCAAAATCTGTCACATTTGCGAACACCGCTTCAAGGCGGAGGACGCAAAGGTGGCCGACCACGACCACTTCACCGGATTATTCCGGGGCTGGGCGCATGCGCAATGCAACCTCCAGTACAAGAAACAGTTCGTAGTGCCCATTGTGTTCCACAACTTGGTCGGCTACGACAGCCATTTCATCATCAGGGAATTGGCTAAACGTGGACGCATAGTCCTGTTGCCGATCAACAAGGAAAAGTTTTTTTCCTTCACACAGTACGACGAGGAGACGACCATCAGATTCCGCTTCATCGACTCTTTCCGATTTTTGAGTATGAGTTTGGATGGGTTGGTGCGCACCATGAAATCTGAAGACTTGCACGCAACGCGCAAAGAATTCAGTCACGTGAGCGCAGAACAATGCGAACTGCTCACGCGCAAAGGGGTATTCCCATACGACTTTGTCGACACGCTGGACAAACTGGAGTGTACACAGTTGCCAGCTCTCGAGGAATTTCACAATAAACTGAACGATTGCGACATCACCGAAAGCGAGTACGAGCATGCGCAACGGGTATGGCAATCGTTCGGGGTGAAAACCCTTGGCGAATATTCGGATCTGTACATGAAAACCGACATATTGTTGCTGACCGATATCTTTGAGAATTTCCGCAAGATCGGCCACAGCACCTACGGGCTCGATCCCGCTTGGTACTTCACCATGCCCGGCTATACGTGGTCGTGTATGTTGAAGTACACAAAGTGTAAGCTGGAACTTCTCAGAGACGTCGACATGGTGCTGTTCATAGAGCGAGGCATTCGAGGCGGTATCAGCCAGTGTTGTAACCGCTACTCGAAAGCCAACAACAAGTACATGGCCGAGTTCGATCCCTCGAAACCGTCCAAGTACTTGATGTATTTCGACGTCAACAACCTCTATGGATGGGCCATGATGGAACATTTTCCGGTGGGCGAATTCAAATGGGTCGAAAACTTCGACGATCTGGATATTCGCAACGTTTCGGACTCGTCCGACGTTGGGTATATCCTCGAGGTCGACTTGGAGTACCCCGAGCATCTCCACGACAAACATCGAGATTTTCCGATGTGCGCCGAACACCGAGTACCGCCAAACTCAAAACACCCAAAATTGATGACCACCCTGTACCGAAAGGAAAGATACGTCGTACACTATCGGCTACTGAAACAGGCACTAGCGCACGGACTTGTACTCACAAAAGTACACAAAGTACTTCAGTTCAAGCAGCAGGCTTGGCTCAAGCCCTACATTGAACTGAATACGAGGTTGCGGGCGCAGGCGACCACGACCTTTGGCAAAAACCATTACAAGCTTGCCAACAACAGTGTTTTCGGCAAAACAATGGAAAACATCCGGAAACACCGAGTGGTGAAACTGGTCAACCGGTGGCACGGCAGGTATGGTGCCAAAAATCTCATTAGCAGTCCCAAATTCCATAGTCGAACCATCTTCGACAACGACCTCATGGCTATCGAACTCCTCAAGTGCGATTTGGAGTTCAACAAACCCCTGTATATCGGCATGTCCATCCTCGACATATCCAAGGTCTGCGTATACGATTTCCATTATGATTTCATGATGAAAAAGTATACGCGAGACCAGTGCAAACTCATGTACACCGATACGGACTCTTTGGTGTACGAACTCACCTGTGACGACGCCTATCAAGATCTTATTGCGTCTCACTTGGATAAATTCGATACGAGCGATTACCCAAGCGATAACCAATTCGAAATTCCGCAAGTCAACAAAAAAGTACCCGGTTTGATGAAAGATGAAGCCAACGGGTGCATTATGACAGATTTCGTGGGGTTGCGGGCAAAAATGTACACTTCCAAAATTCAGGGGCAAAAATGCGTCAAAAAGTCCAAAGGGGTCAAGTACAATGTGGTTGCGAACGATATCACCTTTGAGGATTACCTGAAATGCCTGCAGGAAAATCGCGAAAAACTCGCAACTCAAAGGTGCATTCGTTCGTATGCGCACAACGTTTTCAGTGTTGAACAGACGAAAATCGCGCTAAGTCCTCACGATAGCAAGAGGGAACTGATCCCGAATAGCTTCGATACATATCCGTGGGGCCATTAATCGGTTTTGGAGGACGTCGTCGACGACGTTTCCGAAAACGCCGACGGTTCAGTGAACCCCGACGCTTTCGAAAACGTCGACGTCATGGAAGATGTAGACGACGATGATTTGGTGTAAAGTAGAGTTTTTTTTCCCCATCTCTCTCAACAATTGTACATATCCATATATATATATATAGAATTATATGTTATAGGAAATATATACTTGTATCTGAAATCTACTGACTTTGATTTTGTGTGTGTGTGAGAGAGAGAGAGAGAGAGAGAGAGAGAGGCCCTTCAGGCACACATCAAAAATAGCATGCTGTTTGCAAGCAAAAAACATGCCATTTTTGAGGCGAAAAAACAGCACAAAAACGGTGCGTTTTTGACGCGTAAAAAGTGACCAAAATACGTCGTTTTTTGCGTGTTTTTTCGATGCTCATTTTCGATGCGTCGAAGTGACAGAAAAACATCGTTTTTCACGCGTTTTCACGCATCGAAAATGAGCGTCGAAAAAACACGTGAAAAATGACGTTTTTCTGTCACTTCGACGCACCGAAAATGAGCACCGAAATATCGTGAAAAACTGGTCGTTTTTCGATGATTTTTGTGCGAAAATGAGTCGATCAAAATCGCCGGTTTTTCCCATAAGTATACATGTAAAATGGGATGAAAATTGTGCAGTTTTCATCGACTGTTTCTCGCCCAAAATTTGTCATTTTCAAAGTGACCAAAATACGTCGTTTTTTGCATGTTTTTTCGATACTCATTTTCGGTGCGTCGAAGTGACAAAAAACCTTCGTTTTTCACGCGTTTTCACGCATCGAAAATGAGCGTCGAAAAAACACGTGAAAAATGACGTTTTTCTGTCACTTCGACGCATCGAAAATGAGTGTCGAAAAACACGTCAACAATGGTGCGTTTCGATGCATTTTTTTCGTCGAAAAAACACATCAAAACGGAACGTTTTTGCATGCAAAAATGGCACAAAAATGACACATTTGCCGCTCATGCGCAGAATGATCTGGTGTGTACTTTGAAGTTTTCATACGTCTGACTTCGTACTCGATTTCAAGATGCCCTCTTCTTCATGCTCAAGCGTCATGTGACAAGTGGCAAACGCTGTAGGCGCCAACTTTGAATGAGTTCAGTCTGAACGTCGCGACAAACACTCTAGGCGGGAAATCCGAAAGACTTCATCTTGAGTGTCAAAGCGTTGGTGCGCATGAGCGGCAAACGTTCTAGGCGGCAAAGGTTAGTCGTCAGACGAAAACTTCAAAGTACCCAGCGGATCGTTGTGCGCCTGATCGTTATGCAGACGTGGCGGGAATTTTGAACGTTCTAGCATTCCGCGCAGCAGTCATGGTCACGTGATACGTCAGATGGCGGGAATATTTGGATTTCAAAGACTGACGTGGTCGACAACGTTCTGGGTGGGAACGTTCTCAGACGTCCTTCTACGGCTCTCATGCCACGCTTGAGGCGGTTGGCATGGTCGACGGCGTTCTGGATGGGAACGTTCTCAGACGTCCTTCTACGGCTCTCTTATGCCACGCTTGAGGCGGTTGGCATGGTCGACGGCGTTCTTGGTGGGAACGTTCTCAGACGTCCTTCTACGGCTCTCTTATACCACGCTTGAGGCGGTTGGCATGGTCGACGGCGTTCTTGGTGGGAACGTTCTCACACGTCCTTCTACGTTCATGACACATGTGGGTGGTACGGTGAGGCAATGCTGTCATATTCTTCAGGCGGCCTAGAGGTCAACGAGATGGATGCATGGCGGTGCGGGTAGGGGATTGTGCCAACTTCTCGATTGCTGCGCCGCGAAGTCAGTCTACTGCTAGAACTCGTACGATACCGCTATCGAACGACACTGTTGTGTGTCCGCCATCAGGCCATCGAAGTCAGTCTCCTGCTAGAACTCATACCGCTATCGAACGACAGTGTTGTATCTGACATGCAAAACGCCGTTTCACGCACGCGTGAAGCGACGTTTTCGCGCACCGACGGACAAACAGACTGACTCACCTTGAACGTGGGTTATGTTGGGACGACCAATCCAGCTCTATGTTGGGTTTGATAGGTTCCATGACCGTTCATCTTCGATGATAAGACCACACCACACGACGTGAAGTTGGGTTAGGTTGATCAACACGATGGGAGGTTAGGTTGCGTTTTTGACGCGTCAAGAACGAAACCTAACCTCCCATCGTGTTGATCAACCTAACCCAACTTCACGTCGTGTGGTGTGGTCTTATCATCGAAGATGAACGGTCATGGAACCTATCAAACCCAACATAGAGCTGGATTGGTCGTCCCAACATAACCCACGTTCAAGGTGAGTCAGTCTGTTTGTCCGTCGGTGCGCGAAAACGTCGCTTCACGCGTGCGTGAAACGGCGTTTTGCATGTCAGATACAACACTGTCGTTCGATAGCGGTATGAGTTCTAGCAGGAGACTGACTTCGATGGCCTGATGGCGGACACACAACAGTGTCGTTCGATAGCGGTATCGTACGAGTTCTAGCAGTAGACTGACTTCGCGGCGCAGCAATCGAGAAGTTGGCACAATCCCCTACCCGCACCGCCATGCATCCATCTCGTTGACCTCTAGGCCGCCTGAAGAATATGACAGCATTGCCTCACCGTACCACCCACATGTGTCATGAACGTAGAAGGACGTGTGAGAACGTTCCCACCAAGAACGCCGTCGACCATGCCAACCGCCTCAAGCGTGGTATAAGAGAGCCGTAGAAGGACGTCTGAGAACGTTCCCACCAAGAACGCCGTCGACCATGCCAACCGCCTCAAGCGTGGCATAAGAGAGCCGTAGAAGGACGTCTGAGAACGTTCCCATCCAGAACGCCGTCGACCATGCCAACCGCCTCAAGCGTGGCATGAGAGCCGTAGAAGGACGTCTGAGAACGTTCCCACCCAGAACGTTGTCGACCACGTCAGTCTTTGAAATCCAAATATTCCCGCCATCTGACGTATCACGTGACCATGACTGCTGCGCGGAATGCTAGAACGTTCAAAATTCCCGCCACGTCTGCACAACGATCAGGCGCACAACGATCCGCTGGGTACTTTGAAGTTTTCGTCTGACGACTAACCTTTGCCGCCTAGAACGTTTGCCGCTCATGCGCACCAACGCTTTGACGTTCAAGATGAAGTCTTTCGGATTTCCCGCCTAGAGTGTTTGTCGCGACGTTCAGACTGAACTCATTCAAAGTTGGCGCCTACAGCGTTTGCCACTTGTCACATGACGCTTGAGCATGAAGAAGAGGGCATCTTGAAATCGAGTACGAAGTCAGACGTATGAAAACTTCAAAGTACACACCAGATCATTCTGCGCATGAGCGGCAAATGTGTCATTTTTGTGCCATTTTTGCATGCAAAAACGTTCCGTTTTGATGTGTTTTTTCGACGAAAAAAATGCATCGAAACGCACCATTTTTGACGTGTTTTTCGACACTCATTTCCGATGCGTCGAAGTGACAGAAAAACGTCATTTTTCACGTGTTTTTTCGACGCTCATTTTCGATGCGTGAAAACGCGTGAAAAACGAAGGTTTTTTGTCACTTCGACGCACCGAAAATGAGTATCGAAAAAACATGCAAAAAACGACGTATTTTGGTCACTTTGAAAATGACAAATTTTGGGCGAGAAACAGTCGATGAAAACTGCACAATTTTCATCCCATTTTACATGTATACTTATGGGAAAAACCGGCGATTTTGATCGACTCATTTTCGCACAAAAATCATCGAAAAACGACCAGTTTTTCACGATATTTCGGTGCTCATTTTCGGTGCGTCGAAGTGACAGAAAAACGTCATTTTTCACGTGTTTTTTCGACGCTCATTTTCGATGCGTGAAAACGCGTGAAAAACGATGTTTTTCTGTCACTTCGACGCATCGAAAATGAGCATCGAAAAAACACGCAAAAAACGACGTATTTTGGTCACTTTTTACGCGTCAAAAACGCACCGTTTTTGTGCTGTTTTTTCGCCTCAAAAATGGCATGTTTTTTGCTTGCAAACAGCATGCTATTTTTGATGTGTGCCTGAAGGGCCTCTCTCTCTCTCTCTCTCACACACACACAAAATCAAAGTCAGTAGATTTCAGATACAAGTATATATTTCCTATAACATATAATTCTATATATATATATATATGGATATGTACAATTGTTGAGAGAGATGGGGAAAAAAAACTCTACTTTACACCAAATCATCGTCGTCTACATCTTCCATGACGTCGACGTTTTCGAAAGCGTCGGGGTTCACTGAACCGTCGGCGTTTTCGGAAACGTCGTCGACGACGTCCTCCAAAACCGATTAATGGCCCCACGGATATGTATCGAAGCTATTCGGGATCAGTTTCCTCTTGTCATCGTGAGGACTTAGCGCGATTTTCGTCTGTTCAACACTGAAAACGTTGTGCGCATACGAACGAATGCACCTTTGAGTTGCGAGTTTTTCGCGATTTTCCTGCAGGCATTTCAGGTAATCCTCAAAGGTGATATCGTTCGCAACCACATTGTACTTGACCCCTTTGGACTTTTTGACGCATTTTTGCCCCTGAATTTTGAAAGTGTACATTTTTGCCCGCAACCCCACGAAATCTGTCATAATGCACCCGTTGGCTTCATCTTTCATCAAACCGGGTACTTTTTTGTTGACTTGCGGAATTTCGAATTGGTTATCGCTTGGGTAATCGCTCGTATCGAATTTATCCAAGTGAGACGCAATAAGATCTCGATAGGCGTCGTCACAGGTGAGTTCGTACACCAAAGAGTCCGTATCGGTGTACATGAGTTTGCACTGGTCTCGCGTATACTTTTTCATCATGAAATCATAATGGAAATCGTATACGCAGACCTTGGATATGTCGAGGATGGACATGCCGATATACAGGGGTTTGTTGAACTCCAAATCGCACTTGAGGAGTTCGATAGCCATGAGGTCGTTGTCGAAGATGGTTCGACTATGGAATTTGGGACTGCTAATGAGATTTTTGGCACCATACCTGCCGTGCCACCGGTTGACCAGTTTCACCACTCGGTGTTTCCGGATGTTTTCCATTGTTTTGCCGAAAACACTGTTGTTGGCAAGCTTGTAATGGTTTTTGCCAAAGGTCGTGGTCGCCTGCGCCCGCAACCTCGTATTCAGTTCAATGTAGGGCTTGAGCCAAGCCTGCTGCTTGAACTGAAGTACTTTGTGTACTTTTGTGAGTACAAGTCCGTGCGCTAGTGCCTGTTTCAGTAGCCGATAGTGTACGACGTATCTTTCCTTTCGGTACAGGGTGGTCATCAATTTTGGGTGTTTTGAGTTTGGCGGTACTCGGTGTTCGGCGCACATCGGAAAATCTCGATGTTTGTCGTGGAGATGCTCGGGGTACTCCAAGTCGACCTCGAGGATATACCCAACGTCGGACGAGTCCGAAACGTTGCGAATATCCAGATCGTCGAAGTTTTCGACCCATTTGAATTCGCCCACCGGAAAATGTTCCATCATGGCCCATCCATAGAGGTTGTTGACGTCGAAATACATCAAGTACTTGGACGGTTTCGAGGGATCGAACTCGGCCATGTACTTGTTGTTGGCTTTCGAGTAGCGGTTACAACACTGGCTGATACCGCCTCGAATGCCTCGCTCTATGAACAGCACCATGTCGATGTCTCTGAGAAGTTCCAGCTTACACTTTGTGTACTTCAACATACACGACCACGTATAGCCGGGCATGGTGAAGTACCAAGCGGGATCGAGCCCGTAGGTGCTGTGGCCGATCTTGCGGAAATTCTCAAAGATATCGGTCAGCAACAATATGTCGGTTTTCATGTACAGATCCGAATATTCGCCAAGGGTTTTCACCCCGAACGATTGCCATACCCGTTGCGCATGCTCGTACTCGCTTTCGGTGATGTCGCAATCGTTCAGTTTATTGTGAAATTCCTCGAGAGCTGGCAACTGTGTACACTCCAGTTTGTCCAGCGTGTCGACAAAGTCGTATGGGAATACCCCTTTGCGCGTGAGCAGTTCGCATTGTTCTGCGCTCACGTGACTGAATTCTTTGCGCGTTGCGTGCAAGTCTTCAGATTTCATGGTGCGCACCAACCCATCCAAACTCATACTCAAAAATCGGAAAGAGTCGATGAAGCGGAATCTGATGGTCGTCTCCTCGTCGTACTGTGTGAAGGAAATATACTTTTCCTTGTTGATCGGCAACAGGACTATGCGTCCACGTTTAGCCAATTCCCTGATGATGAAATGGCTGTCGTAGCCGCCCAAGTTGTGGAACACAATGGGCACTACGAACTGTTTCTTGTACTGGAGGTTGCATTGCGCATGCGCCCAGCCCCGGAATAATCCGGTGAAGTGGTCGTGGTCGGCCACCTTTGCGTCCTCCGCCTTGAAGCGGTGTTCGCAAATGTGACAGATTTTGGCAGAGTCTCGGCCCGACGGATATACACCCATCGGTACGATTTGGCGCATTTTGGCCTCAACCTCTTTGGCAATGTCCTTCATTCGATCGGCGAACCATTCCATCGAGTCTGCGCCTCGATGGCTATCGTAAAACGACAAAGAGTCGTCGTATGTGCATTTGAAGTAGAAGCCTGCGCTGAAAGCCGAATGTTTTTGGTATTTTTGGGTATTACACATTTTGGATTTGGTCAAACTGTCATCAAACGGCTCCAGAATACTTTCAAAGTCAGCGTATATCACGAAAGGAGCTTTCTCCTTGAAAACGAAATTGCGGAATTCGATATGAGTGTATTTTGGAAATCTAATTTTGCATGAATTTTGAGTTTCGCAGTCAGCCGTATGACTGTCGAGTTTCTCCTGCGTCGAAAAATAGTTCAAACATCGGTCACAAATGAATTTTTTTCCATTATGCTTGCTAAGTTGTGAACAGACAAGTCGAGACAAGTCTTTGATCCAACAGTAATGTCCACGGATGTTTGTGACGTCATCGTCCGTGTCGTCATCGTCTTCCTCGTATATTGTCGGTAGTGGGTCATAGTCATTGATTTTGGGTGTGTATGTTTGTTCGATCAAAAGTAGATTTACATGTCTGTCTAATTTCTTTTTTGTCTGTCGAATAGGAGCAACATCGAAATAGGATCGAGAGTCTGATGACGGTTTGATCAATTCCAAAATGAACACATTTACCGAAATCGAGTTCAATTTTTCGAATTTATCGATTTGTTTGATGGTCATGGGAAATTTCAAACCCTCTGTATTCAGTTTCTCACGCCAATTCGGATACGATGATGTACGTTCAACCTTTTTCCCTGCCGGAGATGGATATAGAGCCGAAACGATTGCCCAAGCGAAGCATGCATCGTCATCGTTTTTGACGTTGATGCATGCATGTTTTTTCTTGATAGGTTCTGGAAGTTCAATGAAAGATGAACCACGCCCATTCCCAAATCCCGCTTTATTGATATTTATTTCCAAACTCACGATTTTCCTCAAAGACCACCCGCTTTCCCTCCCACTGAATTCGTCCAAATTAGTCAAGATTTTTCCCTCGATATTTTCCTTGAACCACGCTTTCAAGTCCGTTCCCTGGTCAATTACTTCGTTTTTTGTGTTGAAATACTTCATTTCCACACTTTCGTGTTGATCGGCGGAAATTTTGAAGAACTCTCCGCAGAAAGCTACATTCACTTTCAGCGACGCTCCAACCTTCTTCAGTGCGTTCAATATGCGACGCTTGAATAGGCTGAAAGCGTCGCTGAAAAACTGAAGTACATCTTTGTGCTTCAAGTTTATGATTACCCCTGTACGTACGCGCCCCTGAAAGGTGGAAATCAAGTCCTCCCAGATGACGCGGCTTTTCAATTTTCACGCCCCTCCCCCAGCTGCCAATCCCCACCCCTCGACTGGATTTTTCAGAAAATTTTGAAACGTTTTGACATGGCCTGAATTTGTTTGGAGTTTTCTCAATGTGCCGATTGAAGAGGAATCCGACACCCGAATAGCTTTTTTCAATAGACGTACAGATCGTTTGCTGTGCTTCAGCCAAAGTTCGCGTTCCGCCGCGCTGAATTTTGTCCCCAAAGTTTTCTGAATTTCCCCAAATTTCGCGATCATTTCGTCACTGACGGCGGATATGTCTGCCATTATTCGGTTTTATATGGAAATATGGTGCAAAAAGAGTATTTTCCCCACGTATTTCTCGACGTTGGTAGATCGCCTGCGGCTCCTCGTTGGATACTAGGAGTATTACTCTGGGAGATGAGCTGTTCTATTTCCTCAGATTATTCTGGAAGGTGGAATGCCCTATTCCCTCAGGACTGCTAGCCAGGAATACGCCAATTCGTATCTTCACTAGTAGTTGCTCTGGATTCGGTACGGATTGTTTCCGCTCGAGCTGTTCAGCGGAACAGTCTTTTTGTATCCAGTTGAGTTGGCAACTGCGTTTATATCTGCAAAATCAATGATAGTTGTTGTTGAAAAATATCAAATGTCCAAAGGAAAATTTTGATTTGCCCCCGGCCAAAATTGAACACTCTGTATGAGTCGATATTGGCTCACGCTGTATGAGCTGGCAACCTATGAATCGAGATGCTTGAAACTTCGTCACCCTGTACATACGATCGAAAGAAAAAATTTGACGCACTCAGTATATGCTGATAAGTTTCAAAATTTTTTTGGGCTCACGCTGTATATGCCAATTCGTTTTGGAAACCCCCCTCCCTCACCCCAGTATGAGCCGGCAACCTATGAACCGAGACGCTTAAAACTTCATCACCCTGTACATACGTTCGAAAAAAAGTTTTGCCGCACCCTGTATATGCTGATACGTTCGAAAAAACTCACGCTGAGTCAACACACCTCAGTTTGGAAGAAGAAGTTTTCGACACACCCTGAATATGCCTATACGTTTCAGAAAATCATTTTGGCTCACTCTGTATATGCCAATTAGTTTGGAAAAATCTCCCCCTGTATGAGCCTGCAACCTATGAATCGAGACGCTTAAACTTCATCATCCTGTACATACGCTTGAGAGAAAAATTTTGCCGCACCCTGTATATGCTGATACGTTATATTGGTTCACGCTGTATGAGTCAACACACTTGACGAAAAAATTTTGACGCACACTGTGCTGCTGCTGGTTCACCCTGTATGAGCCAACACACTTGACGAAAAAATTATGACGCACACTGTATACGTTTGGAAAAACTCAACCTGTATGAGCCAACAACAACATGCAGATACTTCACTTTGACAGAAAAAGTTTCGACACACGCTGTATATGCCCGATACGTTCGAAAAATATCACACTGAGCCAACACACTTGACAGAAAAAGTCAGACATACGCTGTATATGCCGATAAGTTCGAAAAAATTTACACTGAGCCAACGAAAAAGGTTTCGACACACGCTGTATATGCCGATAGTTTCAAAAAAATTCATACTGAGTCAACAACTTGCAGATACTTCACTTTGACGGAAAAAGTTTGACCACACGTTGTATATGCCGAAAAAAGATCAACATTTGCGCATGAATCGCTCTCAACCTGTATGAGCCGTTTCGCGAAAACACTCCCGAGTATGAAGGAAAAGAGGTACTTGCATTTTTCAGTTTGAAGACACAGTTTGCACAAAACACTTTGTTGATCGAGAGAGCGAGCAGTTTATTGACAGAGATGTTTACTCGACGAGTTCTCGAAGCAAAATGATCAGCGTCGCCTACCTACATCTATTTTGAATGCTAGTATGAGTCGTCTGGGATTCCCCACGTATTTTGTTTGTATCGTGTTCTGGAATTTTCGATATTCCTCAATTCTTGGAAAAACATCACTTCGCACATGCGGTTCAATTCTTGGAATTTGTCAGAAGCCCGGCGCCCGGCTCGGTTCCGTCGGAGGCAGATAAGGCTACGTAAACAAGTCAGCGATGACATCATCCGGTGAATACCCGCAGTTCTGCAGGTCTCAGCTTGTCGATGCCTCGAATGAATAGCGGACATGGGCGGAGGTCTGGGGGCCACAGTTTCCCGTCGCCCAACCAGTCTGGGACCCCGCTTCGACGACATAGGCGTGCCGATGAGAACTTATGCTCCCAAAAACTCCCGAAATACGCTAGGAGAGTTCTAGGACCGGGATCTCGGTCCCAGAACTCTCTTATACATACTACTAACGATTAGTATTATGAACCATACCATACCATAGTAGCCATACCATAACCCCTTTTCGATAACGATCGTGGACGAAACAATATCATCATAATCGCAGACAGTAATTGAGAATTATCTGCTGAGTTCCATATTGAGGACTAAAATTTCACACTGATGCTAGAAGGGAAAGAAAAGTGACAGGAATGAGCCGATAGGGTTCACGCACGGTATAATCAGCTATACAAATCAGATCCAAAAACTTGCTCAAGGAAAATTCAGTGATTTCATATATACAAAATTTCAAGATCCTCGAAGCTGCTAAAAACCCAAAGCTAATATTTCGGTTAGCAAATTTCATCGAAAAACTGCCCCTGCTGGAAATATCATGCTGACCGGATTTGATACTCTCATTTTTGAAATATATATTTCACTGAAGAAAACGCAGACAAGTCAATCGGCTCTTGTCTTTGGAAAATATTACCAATGGAATTTTCGCACACAGAAGAATCGATTCGAAAGTAATCGAAAAGGACATTCTCTCTGAGACAGTTCAACTCTTCATTGCTTTAATGAGATCTTAGAGCTCATCAAGCAGATCAGGAGGTAGTGATAGTGTGCCTATGAGAAAAGAATTCTTTAGGCTGGAACAAAAATGGTAATCTGCAGAAGAAATCTACGCTCTGCGAGGTTTTCCATATCGAACCCAGAATTTGTGTTTGTTAAATTCAACAATAATTTGGATGGAAGTCTTTTCAGAGAATGTGTTGCATTTGATTTACAAACCCAAACAACATGGCTCCAATAACAAAAAGCAATAAAATTTCCAAATAGTACAGTCCTAGATCTTGTCTGAAGGTTTTGTGAAAAATTGTGTAATTACAAATGGATTAATTATGGAACATTCCCGACAAAAAGTTATTTGTGGTTGATCTGCCATCATTTATTGAGATTTTGGCATCATTAATTCTCATGACTATCGAGCCCAGACATCCGTTTAATGATACTTAGAAACCCAAGTATTTTTGGAGAGAGAAGCAAGTTTGAGGAACTGAGGTCTCTGAGGAGTCACCTTTATGTTTTATGATATACCGTTATCCTGCACCTCAATAGCAATTAAGATTTTTGGAAGATTTTGGGAACGTTCTATCTCTTCCGGTAGGTTTTCTGTTCTTTCATTGTGGTCCAGTTGATACACATAAAAATATATCCGTCAGAAATTGAGCAATATAGACTCAGGTCATAATCCACAAATCTAGAAACCATGAATAAAAACTTTAATCCAGGGTACAGATCTGTATATATGTTCGAATACACTTTTTATAACTCGATAATAGCTGAACCGATTCGGCTGAAAATTGGTGGGGAGGTAGCTCAGAACCAGGAGACTGACATGGATACTTTTCATCCCGATTTACCATGTTTGCGAAAATTCCAGCCATTAGGAGGTAAAAAACGGGAGCCAAATTTGTATGGGACAACGTATTGCCTTGGTCCAATCTCCTTCAAATTTTGCATTATTTTAAGAAATTGATGAAAGATGTGTTTGGTATTCTATTGAAAATCATTGTCTAATGAGGTCAAAAGGGGGTTTATGACGTTTTCGACTTCTTTCAAAATCTTTTTCGAGTGCGCTCAGAAGATAGAGCTGTGATCAACCTGATAAAGCTCAATACTGAGAACTACACAATTTAAATGCATCACAAGAATTAATAAAGCTCAACGGAGTGGGCATGGGTCAGCTAGTATATCTACATTTTCCTGTTCAATCACCTGAGACGATAACCAAGCTACAAGCACACCGTAAAACACACTCAGATACCTTGTTCATCAAAGGAAAATAATTTGTTCTTACATCAACTTCCTCCAAAAGCAAACAAGTTATCATAACTTGTGAAGGAAGGCCAGGAATCCAAACAACAGTGCTCCTAAAGAATGATAACCGTAAGATCGATACTTGGTTCAGAAATCTTTGCAAAATCGCGAAACATGTTTTTACTACTGAACTGAACTGAACCACTAACGAATTGATAATCATACATTCTCAATCCGGACGTCTCAAATTCATCAATATCTTCAGAAAACAGGACGCTGTCTATAGAAAATTCGGGTACAGTACATTTTCAGGAGAAAATTCGAGCATCAAGCAATTCCTATGAGCCATATCGAGAGTACTTGATCATGGGGTATCATGATGACTAAGAGGACAATGAGGTAAATCAACTCTCTATTGAATCTTCTGTCGAACACGTGTCAATACTGAAATTATTCTGAAATATAGATGAATGGAAGAAAATATCCTCAATTCGACTACCACGGTGTTTCGGGTTGGTTTTTTCTATGAGAATTTTGGACCCACCCTCATTGTTTCAGTAAAGGGCCGTCCCTCCTCAAAAAAAGCATGCTCTCAAAAGAAAGTTCTTATATCAAATAATTATTCATAACCTTTCACAGATATGACATATAAAAAATGTAAAGACAACTCAAAAATACAAGTTAACTGACCAAAAAAATTCACTGGTTTGAAACTTATTGGATTATTTTCACGATTGCCTACGAAAACCTATATGATATATTCATATCCTAATGACATATATTTCGTTTAGACGAAAAAAATTTAGAATCATCACAAAGTCCAAACAAACATCACAAGAATTATTTTTCAGGTGAACTGAGCAGAAAAAAACGTATTGTTCAATAAATTTTTAGAAAGAAACACCCCTTTCGAATTATAAGTGAACATATGTCAAAAATTCATCAAAATTCACTATTTTCAAAGAATCATATTCAAACTTCCACCAAATATTTCGCATTATTCTCAAGCGCAAAATAATCTCGGAGAGTTTCAAGTCATCTTTCTTCACTGGAGCTCCTTTCCATTTACTAAGTAAATTTTGCGATTGCTTTTTATAACTCATATTCCACCAACTACCTTCCATAATTCTTACGAGCAAAATAATTTCTGAGAGTTGTACGCAGAACTCATATATTTCCATTCTGAATCTCCTTCATCTTCTATGTAAATTTTGCGATTGAATTTAATGCAATATTGCAAAATCCCATAGGGTTTGAAAATAGAGACCCGGACTAGAAAACTACATAAATATATTCTTTGGACAATAACTATTATCATTATTACCCAAACAATTATTATATCGAGAACACATAAGAGGTTAAACCTTGTGCATCGATATAAAACTGTCACATATTCAAAGCATAAGTATTAACATAATTCTTCGAATTTTAACAGAGAGTCTCTATTATCTCACAGAGATTCTCACTGATATGAAATGAGAAACATAAGGACTAGTTTGAATGTTTACGTGATTTGACGTTCCAATGAATTCGTTATCAAGGCCGACTATCCCAATAGAAGGGAGATTTTCTTGGGAGAGATCGAAACTTCCGATGTGAAGGCTTGCTTATCCGCAGATAAAAGTATCGTTATCAGATTCCCGCACACGAGTTTCTCAATTTAATATCCGGTGAATTTGTCTTCTCACCACACTTTCATAAAATAGTCGTACAAAATTCTGAAGAATCCACACTATGTGGAATGGGACTATTTCAAAAGGAGACAGAAACCAGCAGTTGTGGTGAAATTATATATAATACTCGACATGATATCACAACGCGCATTTGCCTAATGTAGCAGAATTATTATTATTGGTCGCACGAAGTGCGGCTATTTCAAATCCGACACTCGGTTTCAGATGTCGTAAAAAAAAATACGAACTAGGGTGCATTGAAGAAAATTGAGGCATTCATGACCAACAGAATGCTATCTACAAAGTTCTGAAATTCTGACTATTTCCGAGAATATTGATGATGATAATGCTTTTCAAAAAAAAATGAAGTATCTGGAACCGAAGCACATTTTTTGTACACTTTTTTTTTCAATACTTATTACCGCTACAAGTTCAAATGGAGACAATATGAAGCATGACGAGATATAGACAAAGTGATAACCAGTGAAGTGTTTCATTATCGTTGGATCTATATTTAGCCAAATTTACCTTTCTGTTCACTCATCTCCAACGATCACAGGTCTTTTGGATCTTCATATGAATAGGCATGGACTGTCGGAAGATTCGTCGTCTCTCTTTGGAAAATGAGTTCTTCTCTCGCGTCGGACCTGAAAGATCACTCTCCAAATAAACTGATTGGCTTCGTCGAGAAGCTGGGTTTATTTGGTGAGGTTTGTTTTCATTGTGAGCCACAAGAAACCCTCGTGGGTGGAAGTGGAGGGTCATCTAGAACCACTCACTTCGAACCTACTTACCTCACTACATCGATCAACAAATCAATCCTTGCCTCAGTCATTACCGCAAATTTGTCTGAGCATCAAATCGCCTCATGCATATTCGTTATACTGTTAACCATAATCAAACAAGTGTGGCAGTTTATACATCGGTGTTTTTCAGAAACTTCTGCTTATTGGGAATGAGAAACTCTATTGAATTCGCCAAACTGATAATTTGTATTAGTAGTGAATGTCATTTTTGGCAATCTTAATTTCAAACGCCATTGACTTCGAAAGAAGTCCTTCAGCAAGTGAATCGCATTACTGACACCCTATACGCCATACCTCATGAGCAGCATGGTTATTCGCGGACCCATCTATAAAACGTGGCATAGTCTTTTTGCAATAAGACAGAAAGAATAATCTCTGCCTGTTGGGGGGTCGGACCAATGAACGATGAACTGGGCACAGAACCACAGCGCTTAAATTCTATATTTTCTCTTCTGGGCACACTCTAACGATTTCATTAAAAAAAAATTGAAAACTCATGGAGTTTTTAAAATTCATGTGAATATTTCTGATTTGCTTTGGTCATATTGATTGATGATTCTCCTCATGAAGTTATATTTCCTCAGTTTCCACTTCATAAAGATGGTACCCAGGATCACCCTGCAAATTTTCGAACAATCTGATTTATTTCAACTATGGCTGAAACAGTAGGGTAAATAGGGAAAATCTAAATAACAAGTTTCCTTCAAAAGCATAATATGTTTGCGTTATATCATTCCAAAACTGAAAAATTAAAGCACAATACGATGATGTCTCATTTTAGATTCTAAAAGGGTATATCTCAACCTCGATAGAAAAAAAATTGTGGTAGCAGTATTCTGACTTTTCTCAAAAGCGAACAAATAAAGTATCTTTTTTTTCCATCTCACCCCCCAAGTTCATATTGAAGAATTTCAGTAAAAGAGTTTGTTTCTTGGTGTATCACACACCACAACAATAAGTTGTGAAGAAATATGTCTGCCTGCATAACGTTCGTTATAAAGAACATACTTTATTTCTAATATATTCAAAACAAACAAAAATCACTGAAACGTGTTCATATTTCCTTCAACATGCCCTTTTCACGAAAAAAAATAAAAGGACATCAATTTTCGTAACCTTCTGCACTAATTGGTTAAGGTGGTCGGTCAGTTCCATGCCTACCCTACTTCCAATTGGACACTGAAACTAGCATACATCAAGAGCTCTAATTGTACATTCTGATTAAGAAAGTAGACTTTTTTGTCGAATAAAACAGTTTTGTTCCTTTGAAAATTATGAAAAAGTCTCACTAGAGGTGAGTATAAAACTAGAAATGATAACTAGCTCATTGGCGATTATTTCTATCTGTAGCCCTGAAATGCCAATATAGTTCCTTCATTTTCAGCAGATTTGTGAAGCGAATGCCGATTTCGTCTTTTCATATAAAGATTTCCCAGAAACATGAGTGATGTTTTGAATAAATATTATTCCTGAGTATAACAGTGATTTAGTTATGCATAGACATAAAGAAATAACCAACACGAACAAGAATAAGCGACCGATCACATCAATAAAAAATGAGAAGGGGGAAGTTTTAACGAAAAAACAAGAAATTGCAAAAGAATTCAATTCTGTATACACCAAAATAGGAAAGGAAATGGCTAAGAAGATTAACAAAAATCCTAATTACACGACTCAAAATATAACTGTTCGGAACTCATTTGTCTTATCAACAACTGACAAAAATGAGATTAAAAACATAATCAGTAAGTTAAAATCAAAAAAGGCCAGCGGTAGTGATGGTATTAATTCTGATATTTTAAAACTAATCTCTCAGTTCATAGAGGAGCCTCTGGTATATTTGTTCAATACGTGCATAGAGACAGGTCACTGGCCAACAGCCTTCAAACAAACGATTGTTATTCCGCTATATAAAAAGGGTGATGACGATATTATTACAAACTACCGCCCTATATCTCTGATTACCCACCCAACCAAGATTTTCGAGAAAATCCTTAAAAAAAGGCTAGCATCATATGTTTCCAAATATAATTTAATATCTGACTCTGTTCGGATTTCGTGAAAAATTGTCTACACAAGATGCTATATTAGCACTAACATCTGAAGTGTCATCAGCTCTTGATGAAAATAAATCGAGCCTATGCGTTTTCATAGACTTATCGAAGGCATTCGACACAGTAGACCATGAAATGCTATTGCAAACAATGGAAGATATTGGCGTGAGGGGAGTTCCACTAAAACTTTTCAGGAGTTATCTCACTAACAGACACCAAAGTGTAAAGATCGATGAAGTTGTTAGCAGCAGACAAAGTATTGATATAGGTGTCCCACAAGGTACGGTCCTCGGACCAATATTATTCAATATATATATTAATGGATTGTTTTCTCTGAAAATTAAAGGAAGAATTAAAGGATTTGCTGATGATACGGCAATATTTTATAAAGCACGTAGTTGGCAAGAATTGAAAGATATGGTAGAACTAGACTTCATTACAATAAAAAACTGGCTTGAACATAAATTACTGACTATCGACTTAGAAAAAACCCAATATCTTCCGTTCAGTTGTAATAGCGCAAACAAACCTTCATTTCCACATTTAAACGTGGGTAATCAGCAAATAATTCTCCCTGATAAAAAAGTTAAGTACCTTGGTGTTATTTTGGATTCTCATTTGAAATGGGATGTACATATAAATTATGTTTGCAATAAATTGCGATACATAATTTATAAATTCAAATTTTTGAGAAATATACTGGGCCCTTACCATCTAAAAATTCTGTACCACTCACTTGTAGAAAGTCACTTACGCTATGGAATAGCCTGTTGGGGAGGAGCCTTCAGAACACACCTTCGCCCACTTGAGATGTTACAAAATAGATTTCTGAAACTTATTTTATCAAAACCCAAACGCTTTTCAACAGAAAAATTGTATTCTGAAGCTAATATCCTTGATATTCGTCAACTCTCATATTATAATATCATTATAACTTACTATAAAAAAAAGAGTTATATTTTACCGACTCACAAATACACAAAAAAAAGATCACCACGTCATCCCATTAACTCAAAAATCACTCATCCAACATTCTTACACGTACTTAGCTCCAAAACTGTTCAACACTATTCCAGATACAATCAAAAGTATCGATATGTTCCACATTTTTAAAAAGGCACTCAAAACATTCATTTTCAGTCAGACAAGACAAGCAATCGCTGATTTTATTGACAAGAAATGTTTTTGATCAGTTCTAGCAGTAGTCTTTCTATTATATGTTATGTACATACTTTGTAAGGCGGACTTTTATGATTCGACTCGTTTTCCAATTTTATTCAAGTCAACTTAGACATTTATGTAGTGTGTGTATGTGTGTACCCCTGTTATTTTGCATGAATTGAGTAGGTGTGCATAGCTTATTGATAGTTTCACAGATAATTTCAACATATTATTTATAATTTTATAAATTGATTTTCTGTGTGCTTCATATTTATTGAGTACCTGTAATATTTAAAAATTGTACATACTTTGGAGTCTGTAGTATTTTATCACTTTGTATTTATTTTTTATTTCAGTATATTGTATTAGATTTAATGTGTAATAATGTATTAACGAATTGTTTCTCCCATTGTTTATTTGGTTGACATAATTCTGTTTTATTTTCATTTTAATTTCATTCCAGCGAAACAAGTGCAACAGCACTTATCGCCGCACCAACTTTATTCGCATTTGTATACAGTTTGTAAACTCATCTCATCTGAATAAAGTTATTATTATTATTATTATAGACGCTCAGAGCTCTTAACAGTTTTTTTCGATGTCTATCAAACTGTTGCTAAAATATAATTAGTCAAATGAATTGTTATGCTGCCCTTCAGCCGGTGATTTCCTATAAAATTAAAAAATAGTAAAATGAATCAAAAAAAGTCCCATTGGTACTTCATAACAAAAAGCTGAAAAGTGGACCTCAAAACTAAGAAATAGTTGAAAAATTGATAAAAATACTGACGATTCTCTGACTCTCTATAATAAATTGGAACCAAGATTTCACACCTTATCTAAGATACATAAATCTACTTAATCCATGAAACCTATTTCATCATACATTAATTGCCCTAATAGCAGAATTTATCATTCTCAATAACCGAAGAACTATGTTATGATTAGTTTCCACGTCTTTCAGTTGTTTTCGAATCTCTCCTCGAAGTTAGTAAAACTATGATGAAAAAGTGGAAAATTAAAAAACATATTATGGATACGATGAAAAATCATATCTAGAACTTTTGCCTTCGTGAATGGTGGTTCGGACTTCCATTGTCTATATTTTTAACTCTACTGAAACCTGTTGCTGAGAGCGGAAGGACTAAATGCAAATCAAGTGAGAAAAATCAAATCAAAATCAAATTTTTGGTCAATAATGAAATTAGGGATTGATTGATCAAAGAAAGTCATCAAAGATTGAAGACTTTCACGGCCGGCAACTAATGAATTGTTAGGTGCTTCCGGGCTTCTGAGCCGTGGACAACAGGTTTTAAGCCCTGACGTTTCGTCTGCATCTGCGGCAGACATTTTCAAAGGCGATGCGGCAATGGTCGAAGTATCCTTCGCTGCTGCGAGGCTTTGATCTGATATGGTTCAGATGATGAGTCACCCTTTATCGAATCTGGGTTCGGACGGTCGATTGATCCTAATTGATTATTCCAAAGCATTTTTCCTCTCATTGGAAGGGTTCGTGCATTTTGAACTGCTGGCATCCATGTTCTGTGAATGTTCAGGCTCTCTTCTTTGCGGTTGAATTCACCGAGCCTTGCGATCCAAACAAGGAGTTTCAATGAATGGCCCCGAACCAGCCGTTAATGGACGGGCGTGTCTGCCTTATATTAACGGTGTGACGGAACGCATTGGAAGACTGTTGGAAAAATATGGGGTGCAAGCAATTTTCAAGCCCACGAGGAAAATTCAAGAAAGCCTCAGATCCGCAAAAGACCCACGGGATCCATTATCTACCTCAGGAGTGTACCGAATACCGTGCAGTTGTGATTCTGTCTATATCGGAACCACAAAAAGGAGCATAAAAACGCGGTTAACCGAACACAAAAGAAGTTGTCGATATGGCCAAACCCAAAAATCTGCGGTATCCGAACACGCTCTGTTGGAAGGTCATGACATTGACTTCGACGGAACACAAGTGCTGGACACAAGTAGGAGCTATTACCCAGGCTCTATAGAGAGGCCATAGAAATTCATAAACATAAAAACAACTTCAACCGCAAAGAAGAGAGCCTGAACATTCATAGAACATGGATACCAGCAGTTCAAAATGCACGAACCCTCCCAATGAGAGAAAAAACGCTTTCGAATAATCAATTAGGATCAATCGACCGTCCGAACCCAGGTTCGATAATGGGTGATTCATCATCTGAACCACATCAGATCAAAGCCTAGCAGCAGAGAGGGATACTTCGACCATTGCCGCATCGCCTTTGAAAATGTCTTCCGCAGATGCAGACGATACGTCAGGCCTTAAAACCCGTTGTCCACGGCTCAGAAGCCCGGAAGCACCTAACAATTCAAAGAAAATCATGTGGTTACAAAAAAATCGCGATATCGAATATGAAATATTAGTCAAGAAACTTCAAATAAAGAAATCAATGAAATAATATCGTGACAAGAAAATTGAGATATCGAAGGTGAAATATTAGTAGAAATTTTCAAATAAAGGAATAAATGAAATAGTATCAACAAATGTTGAAACCAATTTCGAGTTGAGTTTACTCACGACCTTTCGGTTGCTGGTATCCGCAATCGACTTCGGGTAATTGATATATTTGACAATTTTCAACTTTCGCTACATAGGTTCTCATCTCATCATTTTTTGGAATTTGGGTTTTCAGTAGGTACCTACCAGATATCGTTTTGCCCACACAAAAAAAAAGGACTAGTTTTCGAATTTGGAGATATCACGGAAATGAAGTGAGGTAAAAACGAGACTCGGGATAACTGTGATATTAAAAACCATCAGTCACGAAGCAGAGTTGACATCAATAGTTTCTCTTGAATGAGCATTCGTGGTTCTCAATGAGATGAGATTATTCTGATTCCGAAAGATAAGTTGGATCACCTAGGAAACAACAATGGAGTAAATCTAATCTACCAACATGTCGAGCTCCAGTGGAGAATAGAGAAAAACTATTTTCAGGCCGAGATTGAACCGAAAACTGTGATTAGCAATTTAATGTATATCGGCCCTTGGATTGTCACAATATGGTTTCGCACGGATGTGAGCAAGATATTCAATTTCGAAGTTTGATACAACGAACGTACAGATAACCGATGGTCACCGAGGCAATCATCCAAATTAATTATAATTCATAGATGGGGTGTGCTCAATTTGATTAGAGCTGTTTCCCCTTTGGGTTAAATGAAGCTCTGGAATATTATTCCTGTAGTCGTGTGGTGCATAGTCAGTACAGAGTAGTTTCTCCTCGTCGGAATGTGTACTGTTAATTAACAACGCAACTTGGGGATAATAGAACGACCAGCAATAGTTGTCCGTCATTAGTGTCGCAGGAATATGTGACGAACAGACACATCAATATTTTTTCATATTATTCAAAATATTTTCCAGTATAATGTATTTTTCCGTTGATGTAATCGCTATTCCGTCTCCTTTATATATCCAAAATACAGTGTCCGCAATCGGTGAATAATAGTCTATTTTATAGGATATTACCGGCTGAAGGGCAGCATTACAATTCATTTGACTAATTTTATCGTAGCAACAGTTTGATAGACATTGAAAAAAACTGTTAAGAGCTCTGAGCGTCTATGCATAACTGAATCATTGTTATACTCAGGAATAACATTCATTAAAAACATCACTAATGCTTCTAGGAATTCTTTGTATGAAAAGACGAAATCGGCATTCGCTTCACCAATCTGCTGAAAACGAAAGAACTATATTGGCATTTCAGGTCTACAGATAGGAATAATCGCCATATAAGCCAGTTATCACTACTAGTTTTGCTTTTACCTCTAGTGAGATTTTTTCATAATATTCAAAGAAACAAAACTGTTTCATTCAACACAAACGTCTACTTCCTTAATCAGGATGTACAATTAGAGCTCTTGATGTATGATGAATCAGTGTCCAATTGGAAGTTGCACCTATTAGTGCAGAAGGTTACGAAAATTGATGTTCTTTTATTTTTTTCGTGAAAAGGGCGTGTTGAAGAAAATATTAAAAGACCAAGAGCCCGTGTCACTATTTTTGGTAGTTATAAGTTTACGCCCATCGACCACTGAAACTTGTATTATCGATGTCGACGATGCTACGGAGATTCTCGCCATACATGATTTCCGGGGCGAAGTTAGGGTAGGGGGCTGACCGATCTGTATGAAAGAAGTGAGCAAAATTTGTCATAAGTTTACGAGTGTGAACATTGGGAAAGCAAAGATTTCAGGAAAATAATCCGACGCTCGCTTATTGTCAGTCGCCTACATCGTGGCGTTCACCCGCTACAACCCTCAAAATATGTATTAAAAAAAACAACAACAAAGAAAAACCAGTTTACAACTGACAATGGGGCAGATCTTACCATTACCATTTTATTGACACAAATTCGCAGGCCAGCCTTATTCAATGAGGCAGAAGGGCGCTGGGACCACCTGTTTCGGAATAATTTCTATCTATATTTATATTTTATAATAAGCTCACGACTGACAATAATGTTCAATTTCAACTGTCCAATTGAAAAATGCAATCAGCAGTCATCAAACAAGGGGTGCAAATATTGCCGTTCGTAAAAACAAGTTCCTGGAATAGCGCTCTATAAAGCTTGGCTACATTTTCATCAAAAAAATCATATGTTTGTGACTGACAATCAAACATTCAGGTACAACGTAAGTACGTGAATATGAAACCTCTCTCAGCTGTTTATTGCATGGATAAAGCTCACTTGGTAGCTAAACTGACAAGTTTCTTGCATTTGCGAAGTGCAGGTATAATATGACAATTATTGAAACATCGGCCCTAAATTTTTCAATACAGTAATTTGACGACCGACACTTCGAAACATACCTGAAGTGGACTCTGCTGGATCGATCAATTCACGTGTCAGTCATCTCATGTATCGGTGTTCGGTATTCAGAGATTACTTGCAATTTTCAAATGTCCGTACCCTCTATGCTGTGATTTTTATTTATATTTTTTGACTATGCATTCCAAGGATAAATACAGGTATTTCAGTTCATGATTCGTTTTTTTTCCAAACGAAATTGGAACTCCAGTACGATCCTGTTGCCGACATCTGAGTTTACCGTCACAAAATAATAACTATCTGTATCACTGTACTTGATTCTCCACATTAAATTTCCACAGAAATTTAATCGTGTTTTACCATGTAGTGTAAAAAATTTTGAGTTTGTTTTATTTTATTTTCAACGGTTTTGGATATTAATGAAATTATAATCTGGGAAATTTGTGGTATAAATGTAAGCTTCAGTTTTTTGTTGTTAGCGCTCTTCAGTTGTTATCAATTTTTTTTTCATTCGATATCGTTACTTCTGATGATTCAATCAAGCATTATTTACAAATTGAACAAGAATACATTTTTGTGTAGAAAACTGTGGAATTAAATAATCTGCGATCGAAACCTCGAAAAAAATACATGCGAAAAAAAGTTGGGGTTTGACCCACCCCTTAATGGAATCTTGAAAGGAATGTTAATACTTTTCATCCGTGATAAAAAGGATTATTAACTCTAGGAATTTAATTTTATTGTAAAGTACCGTTTCGGAGATTTCAGATTAAAACCATCCCGAAAGTTGCACATTCAAATGGCTGTAGCTCATTTAGGTAGAATTTCAATATATTGGGCCTTCATCTTGGGCACGCCTTTAAATGGCCATAACTCCCTAAGGGACCATTTCTGGACACATGTTTGTGTGTGAACTTTCTCAACTCTTCCTGTAGTTGAAATTTATTTATGTAATTTCAGGACACCCTATATACGTATATACAATGCTTGAAGCGCATTTCCACTGAAATGACGCATGTTTTCAATTTTTATCGGGGCTTTGCCACACTTTACATGATTATAGGTGACAGGTTCTTGATGAAGGTGGTACAACTAACGTCGTATGAATTTTTTGAGCATAAACCTATAATATTGAGGTATACCTGAATATTTTTGCACATCTTCAAGGGCCCAGTTTCTTTTTGCCACGTGGTACGTGACTGACGGTAATAGATTCTCGATTTATGTATAATAGATTACTCGCCCCTAAATTTTGAAATGTAAGCTTATCATAAAAAAATACTTAAAAATTCTTACGAAACAGGTGGGCCCAGCGCCCTTCCGCCCCATTGAATAAGGCTGGCCTGCGAAATTTGTGTCATTAAAATGCTAGTGGTAAGATCTGCCCTACTGTCAGTTGTAAATTGGTTTTTCTTTGTTGTTGTTTTTTTTATACATATTTCGAGGGTTGTAGCGGGTGAACGCCACGATGTAGGCTACTGACAGTAAGCGAGCGTCGGATTATTTTCCTGAAATCTTTGCTTTCCCAATGTTCTCAGTCGTAAACTTACAATAAATTTTGCTCACTTTTTTCATACAGATCGGTCAGCCCCCTACCCCAACTTCGCCCCGGAAATCATGTATGGCGAGAATCTCTGTAGCATCGTCGACATCGATAATACAAGTTTCAGTGGTGGATGGGCGTAAACTTATCACTACCAAAAATAGTGACTCGGGCTCTTGGTCTATAACACGTTTCAGTGATTATTATTTGTTTGGATTATATCAGAAATACAGTATGTTCGTTATAACGAACCTCATGCAGGCAGACATATTTATTTACAACTCATTGTTGTGGTGGTGATACACCAAGGAATGAACTCTTTCACTGAAATTTGTCGATATAAACTTGAAACTTGGGGGGTGAGATGAAAAAAATGTCGGAATACTGCTACCACTAATTTCTTTCTATCGAGGTTATACCCCTTTAGAATCGAAAATGATACATCATCTTATTGTGCTTTGATTTTTCAGCTCCGGAATGATATAACGCAAACATATTATGCTTTCGAAAGGAACTTGTTATTTCGATTTTCCTCATTTACTCTATTGTTTCAGCCAGAGTCGAAATAAAGCAGATTGTTCGAAAATTTGCAGGGTAGGGTGATCCTGGGTACCATCTTTATGAAGTAGAATAACAGTGGATCTCTATAAAAACTGAGGAAATATAACTTTCTGAGGAGAATCATCAATCAATATGACCAAAGCAAATCAGAAATATTCACAGGAATTTTAAAAACTCCATGAGTTTTCAACTTTTTTTTTAATGAAATCGAAATATCTTTCACTTCTGTTATGATGATTTTGAACTAGAGATTTGCATTTTGTCAATGCGATGAATGTCATTCGAAAAATTCTGCGACAATTCATTTAGTAATAATGCAATACTGTGCGCTTAGGTCATTAGGAATTTCGAAACTAGTTTTAAAGCTTTTGAATCCCAAATCGTGTATTATATTCCAGCTTATTTCAGCTTTGCTATCAGAATCCGAATATTTCAGGATGGTTTGCAAGCATCAAATATTTATGGTGGATGTTGTTATGACACCCATCAACCACGGTTTCTTGTTTGATTTTCTTTTAAATTTTTGTATATGATGCACTGAGTTAGGGAAGAATATTCTTATGAAAAATTCCAAATGGGCTTTTTGTTCCGTAGTTTTCTGGGTTTCTCACCTACCACAATCTGAAAAAATTAAAATAATATTTTCGAGAAGTTGCTGACTAATTATTGGACTTCTTCTATACAGACGGAACTGTTTTTCAATAGAAGCATCAACTTTCAAAGTTAGATTAAATTCTGCCCTTCCAACTTGTATGTATTCCAATATTAATTTTTATTTTTTCAGAAAAATACGGAACAAATATTCATCCACCACAAAATAATAACGTTCAAACACTATTCAAATGGGCATGTCGGCACTAAAGATGATCAGCCGATATTTACCCGCATTCGAGAAGATAAAATATAGAATGAAAGCGCTGGGGTTCTGTTCCCAGTTCATCATCGATAGTTCATTGGTCTGATCCCCCAACAGACAGAGATTATTCTTCCTGTCTCAGGGCCGGTATTATAAAATTATTTTGACAGATTACTAGAAGTTAACTTGTGGAGTGACGTCACATGTTACAGTACTTCAAAAGGCATGACTTAACTTAGTTGGTAGGAATGGGTATCAGTTGAAGTTAACTTTGTTTTATAATACCGGCCCTTATTGAAAAAAGACCGTGTCACGTTTTATAGATGGGTCCGCGAATAACCATGCTGCTCCTGAGGTATGGCGTAGGGTGTCAGTGAAGAGACTCACTTGCTGAAGGCTTTCGTTCGAAGTTAATGGCGTTCGGAATTAAGAATGCCAAAAATGAAATTCACTACTAATACAAATTATCAGTTTGGCAAATTCAATAGACTTTCTCATTCCCAATAAGTAGAATTTTCTCGGGATTCCTGAAAAAACTGATGTATAAACTGCCATACTTGTTTGATCAAGGTTTATAATATATCGAATATGCTTGAGGCGATTTCATGATCAGACAAATCTGCGGTAATGACTGAGGCAAGGGTTGATTTGTTGATCGATGTAGTGACGTATGTAGGTTCGAAGTGAGTGGTTCTATACGACCCTCCACTTCAACCCGCGAGGGTTTATTGTGGCTCACGATAAATTCAAACCTCACCAAATGAACCCAGCTTTTCAACGAAGCCAATCAGTTTATTTGGAGAGTGATCTTTCAGGTCCGACGCAAAAGTGAATTTTCCAAAGAGAGACGTCACGCCGAATCTTCCGACAGTCCATGTCTCTTCATATGATGATCCAAAAGACAGTGACCTGTGTTCGTTGGAGATAAATGAACAGAAAGGTGATTTGGACTGAATATAGATCCAATGATAATGAAACATACTTCAGTGCTCATCACTTTGCCGATTTTTTGTCGTGCTTCATATTGTCTCCCGTTGAACTTGTAGCGGTAATAAGTCTTGAAAAATAAATGTACAAGAAATGTGATTTTTTTCCGGATACTTAATTTTTTTTGACAATCATTTTGATTATTAATATTCTCGGAAATACTCAGAATTTTAGAACTTTGATAGCATTCTGTTGGTCATGATGCCTCAATTTTCTTCAATGCACCCTACTTCGTATCTTCCGTTTCCGAGATCTGAAACCCAGTGTCGGATTTGAAATGGACGGCACTTCGTGCGACGAATATTAAGAATTCTGCTACATTAGGCAAATGCACGTTGTGATATTATGTCGAGTGTTATATATAATTTCACCAAAACTGCTGGTTACTGTCTCCTCTTGAAATAGTCGCATTCCACATTCTTCAGAATTTCGTTCGACTATTTCACGAAACTGTGGGGAGAAGTGAAATTCACCGGATATTAAATTGGGAAACTCGTGTGCAAGAATCTGATACCGATACCGCTATCTGAGGATAAGCAAGACTTCGGAAGTTTTGATCTCTCCCAAAAAAAACTCCCTTCTATTGGGAGGGTCGGCTTGATAACAAATTTATTGGATCGTCAAATCACGTAAACATTCAAACTAGTTTTTATGTTTCTCATTTCATATCAGTGAGAATCTCTGTGAGATAATGGATGACGTTTTGTTAAAATTCCAAGAATTATGTTAATACTTTCGTTTCAAATATGTGACAGTTTTATATCGATGCCAAGGTTTCACGATGGATTCTCGATATAATCATTGTTTGAGCCAATTAATCATTCATATTGGAATGTCAAAGAATGATAATGATAATAGTTATTGTTCAAAGAGTATGTTCATGTAGTTTTCTAAGTCCGGGTCTATATTATCAAACCCTATGGGAGTTTGCAATATTTAATTGAATTCAATCACAAAATTTACATAGAAAATGAGAGAGAATCCGAATGGAAAAATATGACTTCTGAGTACAAGTCTCAGAAATTATTATCCGCTTGAAAACTATTAGAACTTTTTGGTGAAAGTTTGAATATGATTCTTTGAAAATAGTGAATTTTGATGAGTTTTAGACATAGCATAACTTCAAACCAGCGCCTTTTTTTGGTTGGTCTTCACATTTGTATGTCATATCTGAGGAAGGCTTCAATGAATTATTTGATAGCCGAACTTTCTTTTGAGAGCGTCCTATTTTTTGAGGAGGGACGGCCCTTTACTGAAACGATATGGGTAGTTCCAACATTGATATCAGTATTGAGTTTCAATAAGTGATCCAACGAAACTACGAAAACAACATCTTTGAATTTTTTGAACCATGGGCCAAACTTTACATCAAGTGCGCAAAAACAGAGATTATGTAGATTTTACTGATAGAATGGAGATTGAACCAAGTTTTCTCAACAAGAGAAGTTGCTGACTAATTGGACTTGTTATATCCAGAAAGAACTTTTTTTAAATAGACGCAGCAAATTTTCGGTGTAGTTTGAAAATCTGCCCTTCTACACTTGTATAGATTTCAATATTTCAATTCTTACTTTTTCAGATTGTGGTAGGTTACAAACCCAGAAAAACTTCAATTGGGTGGAATAAAACAGTAAATGGGCTCATCAGGTCATTTCAGAAAATATAAGATCTTCGAAATGATATGAACACGGCGATCGAAGAATGAGTCTATAGGCATTCATTATCTCTCAGAGAGATTAGAGTAACTGAACTGGTTGGAATTTCAATTGAGTACTCCATCATTCGAAAAATAACACGAAAATATGATTCATTGATAACGCAAAAGAAAGTGATTGAGAAGACCGCGATGGAAATATATGGTTCTTGAATTCATCTTTGATAACGAATCTATCTTTGATGATGGTATCCACCATCTCGTATCGAACCTCATCAATATGATGTATAATCATAGATAGAAAACAAGCTGTTTTTATTGATGACTCACTCTCTGAATTCTCTACAATTTCGCAAGGGGTGCCACAAGGCTCCGTTCTGGGACCACTATTTTTTTGTTATATATGCAAACGATCTCTTTCATTTTATGTCTCCTAACAAATGTGTAGCATATGCTGATGACACCACCCTGCTGAATACTGGAAATAACTTGGAGGACCTTCATAACAACATGGTTTAATCTATGGATAAAGCTCAAACCTGGTTCAGTGCCAATAGTTTGAAATTAAACAGTGATAAAACGCAGGAACTGAAATTTCACAACAATAGTGTGAGCACTGTGAAGAGTGTTAATTTTCTTGGTCCTACCATTGATGATAAGCTTTCATGGTCATCACATATTCAGCAGTTATGTAATAAATTATCCAGTTCTATATATCTCTTGCGGAGATCGAAAGATCAAGTTTGTTTCACCACTGTAAAAATATGTTATTTTTCTTTGTTCCATACACACATCGATTATGGGATAGTACTGTGGGGTAACTCATGTCATGCTATCAAAGTTTTCAGATTGCGAAAAAAGGCACTTAGAATTATATCTGGTGCGGGCTATGTGGATCATTGTCAACGTATATTCAGGAATATGTCAATAATACCAAGCCCTCATTATACATATATTCCATAATCCTAGAAATACACCAAAATAAAACCTCATTTTCGACCAATTCCGAATTTTACGAATACTATACTCGTGCGGCTAATCATCTGAGGCCACCACGTTATAGGCTTACAAGGTCTCAGTTGAACTCTCTCGATTTCAGGTTATATAACTATCTGCCCCAATTGCTCAGATCCCTCCCTTTTTCTCTTTCAAAACGAAAATGAAAAGGCATATTCTGGAACACTGTTTTTATTCAATCGATGATTACTTGAGGACGCCCTTATGTCTCAGCAGTTGATCTGTTGATGTTCAGTTTTATTGATCGATTTTTTTTAATCAATAGTCGAGTGTGTTTGTATATTATTTCTTGTATAACCTTCATATTTCAATCTGTTTCTGTATGATTGTAATATGTTTGTTTGTTTTTTTTGACGTGCCAAAAACATTTTTGTAATCTGGTCAATCTACATCTAATCCAATACTTTTTGGCGAAGGCAAAATTACCACTGAAATCCATTCCACACACAAAGGTCGCCTGCTTTATATGAGCTGTTCTTTGAAAAAATAATTAAAATAAATAATGTATCCCAAATCTCATCAGTTACCAACATTCCAACGTCTCGTAATTGAAATGAAACTGCTATGGAATTCAACTACAACACTGCTGAGGATGGCTACGGTAGTTGAAATCGAACGCTTAGCACATCCATATCCGAGACCACGGCCATCAAGCCCAGATATCACGAACAATATTGTCCCCAGCCATGAAAGCCGACATTATATATAAGGTTCAATTGGCCGAATCAAGGCTGAGTTCGAAAGTATATGAAAGTTTTTATCAACTGTTACGGTTGCCTGAACACTAGGGAACAAAAATAGCAAGACGCAAAGATGTTTTCAATAATTTCATCAGTAACTTTGAAAAAGTCAATGTTTTCTAATATATCTTCAGGTGAAGGTCTCACCAGTATCATCTGAAATAAGAAATATGAATATCAATGAATTAGATCCGATATTTTTTCTGAACATAACTTTCTCCTCACATCAATTAGACTGTTCGCACACTTATCTCAATTACACAATCCGGCTCAACACTGTATTATTTCATATATGCCTAAAATCATTCGAAGTCTTAGTTCCATTCCTTCGTAGTTATTGTCAGGATTGATAACATACCTACCTATTATTCTGGGGATATCCATGAGATTATGGTGTTTTTCCAACCTAACCTCATAAGGCAACATACTACCTACTGTTTTTTACAACTTTAAACTGCTGTCACCTTCTTGAGTAGGTGACGCTCAGACTATTTATATACTGGGAAAATCTATTATTGCTATGATTTGCAACCGGTATGAAATAACTTGCTCAAATGCAACGCTGCCTCTTCTACTATAACTCCAATCAAATCTCCTTCGTGGTATTTCTCGTGACATCTCACCTCACATGCGGCATATGCGTCTCAATTTGCTCCCAGACAAAATTCGTAGAGAAATATTTCAATATATATATATATATATATATATATATATATATATATATAGTATTTGAGTGGGTTGTAATCCTTATTAGACGCCAGATTCTGTGTGCTTTCTGTTCACATGTTAACCTGAGATTCAAAATTAAAACATAGGTTTGTTTCTTTATCATACCTAATCGTTGATTCCCCAAAAAAAAATCCCCAACTATCTCTTAAGTGAGAATAATGAAAAGTAGTCGACAATTCTGTAAAGTACTCAAATTAAGACAATAATCAGAGTCGTTATGAATATAATGAACCAGAATATGTAATTACAAAATCTGCATTTGACAACTAAAATGATTTCTCATATGACGATTGCTAACAACAAAAATTATAAGGAAAGAGTGTGGAGACATCACAAATTAAATGTCGGACTCTTTCCGTAAATAGCTGTTAACTTTGATTCAGTTAGATCTCTCGAAAATAGAAACGGATTCATTCAGAGCATGTTTGAATGCGAAGAGGATGAATATTCATCACAATAATGCCAACAGCACCAGAAAATATTTCCAGTTCATCTGATTCCTGAAAGAAACTCAAGCAGTTCTCGAGCAATGCAACATTTTTCGATGCCATCGAAACGATTCCTTTTTGAAATCATCTGTCATTTATATGCACCAAATTCGTTTCCTTCGTCCAATTCTAGTCTTACTACGGAAAGAGACAGCGTTATTTATTTCCATCGGCTTTGTGTTATACAAGACAATCGCATCCAGATATTGACTTGTTTCTCAGAGATGATAAATAAATCAATATAAACGAGATAATGGATTTCTCGATGGATTCCTAGAATATTATTGGATCGTTCTCAGATCTCTTTATATGGCAAGTGTAAACGATGAGATTGGAGCCTTTAGTGTAGAAGTTGAAATTTTTCCTAGAGATCAATTACCCTAACACCAAACTGATATTTCTGCATTCGATGAACGTTTTTTTTTCCGAAAAGGCTTACCTTTTTGTCGAAACCCCCGTCGAGTGCAAAAATATCAGTTTGGTGTTAGGGTAATTGATCTCTAGGAAAAGTTTGAATATCTAAATTGACTTGCACTTTCGGCTTGATGTTACGTGAGTGATCAGGAGTTGTTCTCGATTTTCAATCCGAATCGATGGATAGGTAATGTCTCTTACCATCCAGTCGAATGTCAATCAATTCTCGTATATGAAAGTTAGTGAGTGTTTTTTTTTTGGGATGGATATGTGACCTCACTATCAAAATAACTGTTTTCGATGAATTTTTCAACGACGATGAATGAATCTGAATAAAATATAAATCTAGGAAGGAAACTCTTCCTGAAAGTCGTTTTCATTCCGAAGGATTTCGAAGCAATATTCATGTAACCAAACATCTGGAACTGCAGTCTCTCCAATCTTTCCAAACCTGAATCCGAATGGAACTCCGATTGAATTCAGCGATATTTGTTGCCTATATGAACTATTATGCAACAATGATGAGAGTTTAATTCAATCAGTTTCTTTTATCTCTTAAGATATTCAAGAACGAGTATGTATAGACCTCATTGAGATGGTGAAAGGAATAGCTTTCGTTTTATTTGTCTGGATAATGCCTTCGTAAGAGGAGTCTCTTCGGATTATGGAAAGAACTACGTAATTCTCTTGTTCAGCCCCTATGTTGCGTTGGGCGCTAATTTGTTATGAAGCTTCTTCGAACTCGCCAATTAGGATAATAGGGTCTCAGAAAACAATACTTTCACGGTTTAAAATTATTTCGAAAGATTACTACTTCTGAATAAGAACCGACGAGATCGGGGATTCCTAATTTCCGAAAGCCAACTATGAGAAATCGACTTAGGTATTGATACTTGCACCGACTGTTTGTGGAAATAACCGTGTCGAGCTTGTTGGGATTTTTGACACCAAATTGATCAGAAAGTCAAGTCTTTTACTATTTTGATTAAATGACAACAATGTTGCATGAAATGAATGACAACAAACAACAGGCTTAGACTGTGACTCGTTATTGCCCACACTTCAAAATTCATTCAACGGGGTCATTGGTTTGGTTCACACAATCCTGAAGATGAATGGACTCACCCTTCTCCCATTGTTGGAATATTGAAGTGGCTCACTAATTAATTTCACTGGACTTCATGTCATATTCAGCATTTTCAGGTGAATAGTTGAGAAGAAACCGAATATTTCACGCAATCAAACCCTAGGCTGTTGGCTCATACAACTGTGAGATTTGTTGGTGCTGCATACACGTGTCTGATGAATCAGGGAAAGTCGTATTTCGTGTAAATATATTTATTTAAAAATCGCAGAGCGCTTTCGGCTATTAAGCCATCTTCAGTGCTATACCTGCAAGTAAGTAATAGTCGAAAATTGGATCAAAGGTTAGAATTGAATTACTTACTCGTCTAGGTATTTACAGGAAGATCTTCACAATAACAAATAATCGTGAGACATTACACTGAATAAACATCAAAGTTGAAGTCAGTGCCCTTTTGGGTTGACAGTTGAAATTTTACTAATAAAACATTGTAAAAAGATCAAAATTTGGATTCCCAACGTGCTGCATGCTGAGCAAGAGGGATGACAGGAAGTGAAAATTGACATTGACTTAAGGTCCTAAATGATTTTGGAACATAAAGTTTTTGACAAATAACGTATTAGTGACTACAGTACATCAAAACTTTCCAAGGTGAGCAGGAAATTATTCAATTGAGATTGTTTGAAATAGGTAAGGTACGTTCTCGGTCCATCTCCCAACAGAAACTCCACTATAAGAACGCTGAAAGTGTACCAACCGTTTGAGTCTAATGGGAACCCAACTTACGGTCACTGACAGAGATCTGACAGAAGAGTGACTAATTTGGAATGGTCCGAGGTACGTTCTGAAGTTAACTATTGTGGTTTTGAATTATACTTGAAGTGGAAATGAAAATTTCAAGAGTGCGTTCCGAAAACCAATTTTCAAGGAAGAACGATTCCACCAGCAGGGGGGAGTGGAAGTGGAATTAGGGTCTAATGAGAACCCAACTTTCCAATCCAAACACCGGAGCCAGGTAGAAAGTACTTTCCTCGAGAAGGCCTGTGAGGTGCACTCAGAAACATTAGAGAACTATAACTGGCCAGACCATGTGACTGATGTATAAGAGTGAGGGAATCTTTGTCAAAACTACTGATGTTGAATTCAAAAGGGCGAACAACTTCAAGACGGGACTGAACTAGAATATTTTCGTGAGTATAGGAGTTGCATTCACTCGATAAATGAATAAGGAAAATAATGTTCCAGATAACATTTTTGAGGAAAAACACTAGGAGTGATTAGATATCAAACTATCCTTTACGTTTGTTGATGGTCAGAAAGGATGCCCAAGATATAATTTCATGCTGCTTCATATTCGTTCGAGTATGTTAAGGGAAAGATAAAAAACATTAGATAATGCAAAATCGTGGTAACCTTTTTTTTCATTTGAATAAATCAACCTGATAAATATCGTTCGATATATCTTGAAACCTTCCGAGTGGTTTTGGGTGATATTTTTCTGTGCTTTGTTTGAAGATCCATTTATTTTTTAATGTATCAATTTCAATTTAGTCGTTCTTCCATTGATGGAATTCACGCAAACCCGCCCTGTTGTACAAGTCGCAGAAACAATTATCTATCATTGGGATGGGAACAATAAAATTGCACAACTTGAAAGTCACTGCGTTTTCATAGTTGAGGATTCTCCTCTTGCGTTTTTATGATACTCCCTAGGATATTGAAACTGACAACAAGCGTGTCAATGAAAAAACGAAGCTCTTTTTTCCCAAGCAAAGAAAAATGAAAACTTCATTATACAGTCGGTAAGCAGACTTGGAGACTGGCGATAATAAAATCGTCTTCTAACAATTTGATTATTGTCAGTCTTCAAGTGGCCATGTTGTAAAGAGTCAATCAAAGCGGAACAAAATGTCACTGAAAGTAAATATGGGGAGGCAAAAACACATTTCGAATAAACAGTGTGTCCGTGAAGTATTGAATAATTTCAATATTTCCAAAACCAAAGGTCTTTCAACAAAAAACTGAAACACGTCGATTTTCAATTTCAATGTTATACATTTCACAACAAAATTTTATCATACAGGGATATTAATGTGATGACATCATCAGTATTTTTTTAAATGCAACACCCTGTATTTGGTGTAAGTTTTAGATAATTCTTAACTAGCTGATTCCGAACAGGTATGATACTTGGGGTTTAACTATTTGTAGACAGAATTATAATTTTGGGTTTGACGGAAAATGGTGTGAAAATTATCGAAGATATTTCAAGTGACAATATTGGAGTTCTTCTGGTAAAACCTGAAACCTCATTTTTCCTTCCACAAATGAATTGAAAAAGTTACTGCATTACAATAAACTAAGAACAATATATACACGAAATCCTCGAAAAATGTGAATTACTCGAACGCAAGCCCCCTGAATTTCCAATGGATTATGGCATAGAAGTCAAGAAAGAAAATTCTTTGGACCTCCGAATAGATGAAACACGATATCAATTGATTGCTGTCCTCAACTACTAAAAAAGGTTTGATATTGTTTTTATGCGACAAATAAGCACAATAATTTTGTACGGCAGTTGTTTGGATTGAAATAACCATCAGTAGGAGACAGAACTATAACTCGTCAACTGATCAGTTATATATAGTGACTGAACTTTTGCTAGTTCATTACGTGATGGGCATCCATTCAGTGGACGAATATGATTTCACAGACAAGCTCCAGTATCCTGGTTACGGTTTCAACATCGAAGCCGATTAAAGGGCTGCTTCTTTGGCTTGTCGGAAATATCGATGGATGTCGTACTTGTCGGATGAACAGGATGCAACTCGTATAGCATTCAATAAAGTTGCCCATCGAAGAAAATAATGTAAGAGCGTACATCTCAATTTTCTAAGATAAACAGTTATCGGTGGAGAAATATACAGCGAATATATCACGACAAAGGAAAATTCAACAGTAGTTCCAACGAAGCGGCTAGGTAGAGTAGATTTCTAATGTCTGGTTCGAAGTTTCATGGAAAGTCTTCCTGAAGAGAAGTATTGCGTTGCAGTTGGTTTTTCGAGATTCAGATACATTTTGTTTTGATTTTAGTTGTTTGGCAATATTGTCTCATCTGTTAATTAAAAGGTTTCAGAATATTGTTTTCATACACCAGTGCGTACACTTCGCTTCAATACTGTGAATGAATCACTTTAATTAAAGCAGTTCATCGTACAAATAAATCACTGCAGCCCATATATAAAGATATATTATTATATGTGCTGTTTGATAGACATCAGTTCATCATCCTCCGGTCAGCTACAGTGAACACATGTCCAATTTGTAATAAAGATCACCTCTAGCGGTAAGCAGGTAACTCAATTCGAAGGCTATCGCCGTGGCGTGCACTTGGAATGTGTTTCAATAGATTCCGTTGGTGGGGCCAGGATTAGGCGATTCGAATATAGCAGCATCAAAATTCTGTGCAATGTCTGCAGCATATGAGAGACGAGTTTTTCTACAAATCCAGTAGTGGGAAAGAAGATTTGAGAAATCAGAACATACATTTGTTAATATTTCGCTAGAATCGCGAAACTCTGAGACTGTTGTTGAGGCCGTTGAGCGCATGAATCGATAAAGAAATATTTTGATTCCTGGAGTTCCAGAAAGTCAAGCTCAACGTATGACGGCAGATAAGAATATAATTCTCACTATTATAGAAATTCGAAAGGAGACGTGAAGGTTATTCATGTCGGATAAACTCTGCAAGATACACCAAGACTGATGAAAGCTATATTCTCAGATAATTCGACTTCTGAAGGAATTGTGAAACGCAAAACTCCCTTAGCCGTAACACAATTCTGAGATATTGTCACAATGGATGACAAAACCCCCGGAGAATGTGAATATCTGAAAAACTGAAGCGAGGAATTGAAATCACCAGCCGAACAAGGCTAATGCGACTTAACACTCGAGTATATCAAGGGCGTGCCAACAATCATGAAAACTTTCGCGAAAGAAATGGTCAGATTCATACCTTCGTTGGTCAGTTTGTTACACAAACATAGCATCCCTACTTGCTGATTTCAAACGATTACATACTTTCTTCAACAAATAAAATCCAGTGATTATTACGATAACAGAGACTTGGCTGCATAATACAATTCCAGTTTATCCGATATCTTTTTCTGAATATACAATTTATAGGAAGGACCGAACAACTAACGAAAAGGCGTTGTTTGCCATATATTTGTCGAAATCATGCTTCAAATACTTCAGAGTCACCTCTTTATTTTCGGCTACTACTTAAGTCGATAGTCTATTTTCACTGGTGGAAAGTTCATTTTTTATGTTCACTGCCACTTTCACAGGCGTCCTAGGTCCCCCACCTGACTCAAAGGAAATCTCTTGAAAGGGAACTATAATCAGATACAAAACAAATGATGATGTTACCACTTGTTGCTAATGGTCATATATTCCATTAGTGAAGTCGAAGTCCTGTAGCAATGATGTAAATATCCATTCTGTTTTTCGAGTAGATCCTCATCCTTTATGTTCTGAAGGAGAGGAAATAGTTCTCATTATTGAAACTCAGATCACCTTTCTTTCAAAAAATATCAGATACATTCTAACAGTTCAATCCGCCCTTGGCATTTTGTAATCAGTTCATTCTGATACGACTTTGGCGACCTTGGTACTTCAGAGTCATCCCTCTATCTTCGGCTACTACTGATGTCGATAGTCTATTCTCACCGGCAAAAAATATTTTTTGTTCCACTGCCACTTTCACAGGGGGCCTAGGTCCCCCACCTGACTCAAAGGAAATCTCTTGAGAGGGAAATATAATCACATACAAAACTTTGAATGATGACATAACACTTGTTGCTAATGTTCATCCCATTCATCGTCCAACTGAAAACATTTTCTGTAGCAATGATGTAGAAATTCGATCTGTTTTTTGAGTGGATCCTCATCCTCGTATTTCGAAGGAAAGGACGAAGTTCTCATTATTGAAACTCAGATAATCTTCCAAAAAAATATAAGATAGTTTCGAAAAGTTCAACCCGTCCTTGTCATTCTGTAACCTGTTTGTTCTGATACGACTTTGGCGACCCTCTGACGCCTTCATCCTGCGAGTATTCGGTACAAAACTTTGCAATCAGAAGTGTGAGTCAAGATGGGTGGGAATTAAATGGTTCTTCGACTGACTGATATTGCCGCAAGGGAGAAACCGGTTTGGACAGTTCAATGATTCTCCGGACGGCAATCAGGCTTCACAATACACTGTGGTCTGCCTATGGAAAGGTTGAAAGGACTTATCATTATAGATATTGGATATGTTATACCAGGGACTTCAATGATTCATCAGACGAATCTGAAGAGCATCTGGCTGCACCACTGGGAAAAATCGGTATTGATAAATCACTACTTAGTATAAAGCGAAGTCGCTTCACGCTGTCTGTCTCCGCAGATTTTGTTTCAACAAAAAGGTTTATATGTATGTTGAATGCATAATATGTTTGAGAATCACTGATAATTCCAGGAGTTTTTGAAGTAATATCGTTAATGAACATTTTTTTTCTCAAATTGCAAACGCTGGCTGAACTCTAGTAGATAGATCAAAATATTGTACTGCAGTATTGTATACCTTGGGAAGGACTTCCAAAATTAACGCTTTGGTATATGTCTATCTCTTAAGGAAAACTCACAATGAGTTTTTATCCGTGCGAAGCCGAGGTGGGGCGCTAGTTATGAATAAGAGATATTCAGGAGGAAACATCGTTGCCAGGTGTATCAGTCCTCATCATTCCAGTGATTATCAGTGAAACAATTCACACATTCACATACAGAAACATGATTATGCTTAAGACGTATGTGAGAAATCATACTCATGGAAATATATCGAATATATCGTATACTTATATGAAATCTGACCGAATTGATCCAAATTTCTCTTTCAATACCTGATATCACAATCACACATTCTATCTCGAAATTTCAGAGATTTATTTCAATAGTCGAGATGATGTTTGGAAAATATCAATAAAAATTATACTGTCAGTGGGTATTGCATATAACGAAATCGTTGAAACCGTTTCCTAAAACGACCCTGGTCTTATAAATATGACATTTTCCCTAGCAATATGGATTTTTGCTTCTATAAAAAAAAACTATCAATTTTGTTCAAACTAAGCTCAGCATAATAAATATAGATTCACTCATCTATGAAATAATACACGCAACTTCATTGTACCTTTTGTCTTCGACTTCATTATTACTTGTATCCTAAAAATAATTCTGTGATGTTGTGGCTGAAGTGAATGAAAGTGATTGATCAAGTGAACATTAGAAATGTTTTTCTTGGCAGTTGATAACAACAAGACATTTAATTACACTAGTATTTCCAATTCAACGATACATTTTATGGGAAGCCACTCACGACACACATGCATGTTCATTGGAAAGTGTGGGATAACAATTGATTCAAGTCAGTGGGTAGAAGGACATAATACATTACAATCATCATTTTGGATCGCATTCTATAACATATTTGTAACTTGAACAATCTGCTACCCTGACAACGAACTGACATTACTCGCACTCGATGTTTGTTAACATCTTCGGGATAACAAAGAACAAGTTACAACCTCAGGAATATGACAAAAATATAAAGAATCAAATTCGCCCACAGGCTCCATATCGATGAACTATTTCATAGTTGGAGCATTGTATCCCTTTGGTATTCCATTCACGAGCACCACTACGGAATCACCCGTATGCAGAGCATCCGCTAGCGGTATAGAAACTGCTTTTGTGTTGTCGTACCCATCGAATTACTTTGTGAGTTATCAGATGATATCGTTCAAAGAAGCTTCAAACGATTGGGGAGAATGGAGAGGTGAACAGGTCAATGGTAATGTCTGCTCCGAACCGAGAGTATTCGATAGCTCAGACTTATATTTGAAATGTATCTCGAGGGTTAGATGTGGGATTGCCAGTTTCACATTCCTTGAGATGTTCTGTTTGTTTCATGGAATCAGATATTGAGTGTTGAACACTTGTTTTGGCGCGAATGTGTGCATAACTTTCAACCCATGGAAGTGTATTATTATCGGATTTGTCTCTGTTACAAATCTATGAATACATCATTATCACATATCGACAGATATCAAAAATAATTATTGGTCGATAAGACGGATTTCGCTCTTAAGATCAACCAGTGACTTATTGGCGTATGATTCTCATAATTGGCAGCTTTATATCAAATGATTCGGGAAAATTTAGCTGTTGTACTCGACATTTCACAAGCGTTTGATTGAATTTGGTATCAGGGTTTCTTTTCCAAACCACCGTCTTATGGTTTGCCTCCTCAGCTGAGTGTTTTCTTGAAGAGTTTATCGTCTGATAGATCTCTATATGTGATTGTTGATGGAGTATCGTTTGATATTCTCCCAATAAATGCAGATGTTTCATACGGTTCAGTTTTGGCGACCACTTTGTTTTCGTTTCATATCAATGATTTGCTGGAGAAGACATCTTGTTCAGTTCCTAGTTATGCGGACGACAGTACTCTTCATACTATTTTCTTTTCCACAGTCCCCATACGAGCACAAGAAACAAGAATTCAGAGAAACATTCACGTTACTAGAATTACCTATGACTTGGCAAAAATAATAGAATGGAGTAACATGAACTTGGTGGAATTTAATTCGGGGGAAACCCAGGTATGCTTCTTCTCAAAGAAAGCTGATCTATCATTATCTAGTATTCAGATGTCAGTAGTAACTATTTCTACAAAGTCAATTACCTTGATTCTAGGTATTACTATCAATAATTATCTCTCATGGAAAATCATGTGAGATCGATGGCTGAAGGTGCTTCACAGAAACTTGGATTTCTATTCCGTGCCGAGAAACACTTCTCGTCAGATTCTAATGATCTAAAAGGCTCAGATACGACCTGTGATGGGATACCGTTCTCCTGTATGGAGCTCGGCACCAAAATATTCTCTGAAGCTTCTTGATTCTTTTCAGAGGAAGGGAATCCGTCTTGTTGGTGATTCTTCGCTTACAGAATTGTTCACTTCGTTGGGGCATCGTAGACTTGTCTCTCTTCTATCGATATTTTCACGGTAGGAGCTCTTCTGAATTGTTGGAGCTTGGAGACATGCCTTTGAACATTACAGGGCTTCCCTTCCGTGTGAATCTGCATATTGAAAAAAACCTTGTCTGGGATGAATCTGAGATACCAGAAAATCTATAAATGATCACTTTAAAGGTTTTTTACTCCATTCGGTGAAGTTTTATGAGATTCAAGCTATTTATATTATTTCATTTATTGCAGGATTGGCTGTCTCTATCCGCTGTATCGCCGCATGGACTGTTGCTTGCTGCTTTTTGCATGCGTGGGATGGGAGGCGAATTTGGCTGTTGTATGGCTGCTTCCACGTTAGTAATACCAGATATAAAAATAACAGGACCACGCTTGGCTTTGTAATTTCCTCAGTGAAAGTCATGGCCTTATCCTTACACTGAGCCTATCAGTGTCAATAACCGAACCTTAGAGATACCAGGCACTGCGGTCTAATGGGACATTCGAATCAGAAGCGAAAGACCCGCACGCCAAATCTATCGTGTGTAACAGCTAAATTGCCCACTCTGTATGCGATACAAATTATTGATGTTGTCATCATTAAATGCCACAAACTGTTTCACGATATTAATGAACATTTGGTACATAGTTGACTAGTTGTGAGCTGGGTTCCGTGTGTCAATTGATTTTCGGAATAAATAGTGGCGATCCATTCATTCCAGATATTACAAAAGTTATTATTTGTATCCAGTTAACTTTAGCTCTAGCGGTCATTTTAAGATCCCCATCAAGTACACAGTGCAACTTCTCCTTTTACTTCACACCGTGTTTTATGATATATATGGTTTTATGATACTGCGAACCTTGTGGTTGTTTTGTGAACCACAGTAATAAATATGACTTCTATTACTTATCCTTGGAATACGTCATAGAACGATGGTATTTCATTGGTCCCATTCGGGATTCAGTGGTAAACCCACCTTAGGATTTGTGGTGAACGATCCTTAAGAATTGGAACCATGGTGGTTGCCTACCTATAAGGTGTATCAGAAAGGTAGAGGGAAGGTACCCTGAACTGAAGCAAGACTGTTCAGAGTGAGAGACGCGAGTCTGTCTGATAAAATTTAAAATATGCATATCGAGGAGTTTCTGATGAAGCCTAATGCCACCTTAGGCAAGTATTTCAATAATTATTTTTAGAGTTAGTTCTAAGACGAATTTATTACAGGCTTTTTCATCCCCCCAGGGATAAAGATTTGATCAGAGTTGATCAAAGGAGAGATGGCTATGGCGGCTTCCTCCATTTTGTGATTGCCATGAAGCTTTTTAATTTTATATAATTTTTGGGATTTGGATGTAATGCCTTCTTTGTAGAAGTAGAAATAGTTCTACTGGAATTTTGCTCAGTTTAATGGGATGAAGAGATTGAGGATGATGAATCTCAATATGCTGAAATAACCTAATTCCTAGTTCATGTATGGATGGTTGGAGTTTGTAGTACTAAGGTATTTTCTCCTGATGAGGAGCTGATTTTGGAAACCTCGAAGTAGTAGCCTTCGAGCATCAAGGTAACCTTTCTGTGCCAAATTTGTCGGAACCCCAGGTCTCTTCGACTCTCCGAGCACTGAAATAACCCCTGAGCCCGTTGGGGATTCCTAGAATATAGGTAGCTCTTCACTGATGGTGCTGAAGTTATCAAGAAAGCTAATACATTTAATAACAAACTATTCTAAATTTGAACCGAAATTCAGCCTTAAAAATTCTTATGATTTGATAAATAAAATACAGGATATAACTGTTCCAGATAACGCAAAATTAATATCATTTGACGTTCAAAATCTTTTCCCTAGTATACCTCCACAAGATACCATACTCTTAGTCGAAGGTTTACTAGATAAAAATCATGTTAATCCGCTTATTAAACAAGAGATATTAGACCTTTTGTCGATATGTCTTGAACAAAATTACTTTCAATTTGACAATAAAGTATACTCTTCATCTGAAGGTTTGATCATGGGAAATCCGCTGAGTCCTCTACTGGCAGAAATTTTCATGGACAATCTGGAAAATATAATTCATAAGCATCCACTTTCGCAACAGTTTCTGTATTGGTACAGATATGTAGATGACGTTATAGTTTGTTTTAAAGGCACCAACAGGCAATTAGATACATTTCATAAATATATTAACACTATTCATCCAAATATTCAATTCACAATAGAGATGGAAATAGAAAATTCAATTGATTTCTTAGACTTGACAATAGGTAAAGCCAACAGCAAACACCACTTTGCTATTTTTCATAAACCTTCCCACACTGATATCACTATTCACAATAATTCGGTACATCCATATAAACATAAAATATCAGCATACCATAGTATGATACACAGATTAGTAAACATTCCTCTTTCTGTGGACAATTTCAACAAAGAATTGAATATCATAAAACAAATAGCAGTTAACAATGGATATCAAGTCAAATTAATAGAGAATATTCTTGCTAAAAAACTACATAGAAAAGCTATCCAAGAAGTGTATCCCACTTTGAGGACCCAGGACAATAATTATAGAATCTTAACTCATTCAGGACCTGCTACGGAAAAAGTAGCTTCATTTTTGCATAAACAAAATTTAAAAGTAGCATATAAAACAGATAACACGTTGGGAAGGTTCATCAAGAATAACAAAGATAAAACAATAAAAGATGAAAAATCAGGAGTTTATAAATTGAATTGTGGATCTTGCTCCAAAGTATATATTGGCCAGACAGGTAGACCATTCAAAAGCCGCATACGTGAACATCGTATGAATTATGAAAAGAAAACAACTCATTCATCATATGCCAATCACATTTTGGAGGAAGGCCATGACTTCGATAAAAATTTCGAAATTCTGCATGTTGAAAATAAAGGCATTAGACTTAATTATTTAGAATTTTTGGAAATCAATGAATTAAAAAATTCAAATTGTTTGCTAAATGATCAATTGGATCTCAATAGTTCCCCTTTGTTGAACTTATTCAATTAATAAGTAACTATGGTCCGATATCATAATCATTATCAGTGTAATTCTAGGAATCAGTATCAGTCATTAGCATCAGTTAATAAGTTTAGGAATCATCATCAGTGTCAGTTGTATCATTCTAGGAATCAGAGATAATTAGAGAAGACCTTGATGTATTTAAGGAGCTTTTAACGAAGAATAATTTAGTGTTTAAAGACATCGCTTGATAAAGATACAGTGTATCGAAACATGTCGCGAAGACAATAAATTTTGTGGAAATTTAATCGTGTCTACCTTATAGCGTAATAACTATGGATTTCCATCAAGTAAAGGCCACCTCAATCCATCATTGTTTTTTCATGTAGAATAACATCTAACGATTCATATTTGCAACTACTGCGGTTTGTTCGAGCAATCCACCCAATTTCTAACATCATCCACACTTACTCAATTAAACTTCATTAATTTCAGAGGTGTTTTTGTTTTGTCAGATTCCCATTCCCGACTTAACCAGTCTGGCGCCCAGGCTTACTTTTCATTATTACATCTTATCTCTATTGTAAGATTTGACGAACCCACATCCAGCCTTCGACTAAGAGTTCACGGGTTTTGCAACTTTCCTTACTTTTTTAAAGGTTACAAAAATGGCGCACAACGTGGCGGGCCTGAAATGTCAGAATAGTTAGAAAAGTAAATAGTACAGTGTTGGTCAAATTTTGCAGTAACCGGGCAGAGTAAGTTTACTCCCTTAACCCTACCCATTATTCCTTCTGACAAAACAAAGTTACACATAGCAAATTTGTTCTTTTTCTAGCTGAAAGTTTCTTGGTATATAGAATCCAGTTCGCAATAGTATCACTCAGAGTTCTGTACAGAATATTGGTATTTACTGGAGTGTGAAAATATTTTGTGTCGCATACAGGGAGAGTAGTTAGTGTGGTATTGTGTTGTATACAGGCTGTCCCAAAATTTTAGTTTATTCAAAATGAAATTCAACTATGATATGGATCCTAATCATTTGAGATCATTTGAACTTAACTATGAGTTATCTGTTAGAGGTGTCTCAGTAGACAGGGCCGATATAAATGCCAAAAGAAAGTTTTTGCGTAGAGAACTTAGACAAGACATGGCAAGACCAGATGTTGTACACACTTGTAATGAAGAGTTTGATTTTGAACAAGAAAAAGCTGAAGTAACTGATAGTGTGAATTCTATAACCGAGTTAGTGAATGATTATGATGGAGTGAATGAGGAAATTTTCAAAAGAGTTAAAAGTGGACTTAACCATTTGATGGGCAGATTGTTGAGATTCCCCAAAGATAAGGGTGATGAAATTGCAAATTTTAGTGGAGATAATCTTGTTCTAGTTTGTACTTTGGAAGAGGATCTAGTTGAGGCACGAGATAGAGTTCTTAAAAGCCAAAATATTTCAAATAATTCCATTCTAAATCAATCGGTAGCACCCACAGTTCCTACACCAGTTTACAAAGCAGTATCAGCATATAAATGGGGAGTAACTTTTGATGGTACAACTAAAAAGGGTTCACTCCATTCATTTTTACAAAGAGTAGAGGAGCTAAGAGTTGCTAGAAATATTTCTAAAGAAGATTTGTTTCAATCTGCTTCTGATTTATTTGAGGGTATAGCTAGGGAGTTGTATAGATCACAATTGAGACAAAGTAGATTCGATTCATGGAATTCATTAGAAGAGGCTCTTAGGAAAGATTTTTTACCATCAGATTATGATGATTTATTGTGAAAAGAAATTAGACGCCATACTCAAGGACATCAGGAGAGAATTGTTATTTATGTTTCCCTGATGGAAAATTTATTCAATAGCTTGCTTGAACCTCCTTCAGAGGAAACCAAATTGAAAATTATAAGGAGAAATATACAACCTCGCTACCAGTCTCACTTAGTCTTACAGAATATCAAGGATATTAAGAATTCAATTGAGGTTTGTAAAGCATTAGAGAAAGCTGAAACCATAAAGGCAAAATTTCAACCACCGTCTAGACAAAACGTTTCTACCTTAGAACCTTCTTTAGCATATTCATCAGATTTTGAGGATGCTGCTTGCAGCTCTCGTTTTCGTGAAAGTAACCAAAATTCAAGGAGAAGTACTGATAAATTCCAAAGAAATTTTAATCCACCTCAGCAGGTGTCTGCAATTTGTTGGTCTTGTAATCAAGTTGGTCATGTGAAAAAAAATTGTAAGAGAAAGGTATTATCATGTTATGATTGTGGTAAGGTTAATGTTATACGGCCCAACTGTCCAAATTGTTCAAAGCAAAAAAACTTTCGAAGGGAGGACACCAGGTAGACCAGTGCCCCTCCACTTCTTTTTCTAGAGTCTACAAAAACAATGTGAGTGTTATTAATTCTAGAGTCTGGACTAGAACAACCTTCAATGAAAAGAAAAATAGTGTACCAGAGCATTCTTTGAGTGTGTCGGAGCCTCAAAAGAAGAGCGGGTGTAGTAAATTTTTCAGAAAGGGAAAGAGGGATAAGAATTTCATGAACAATAGGTATGGGAAACGTTCAAGAGATAGGGAACTTGAAAATTATTTAGTAAGAACGACGGTCGAGGAATGGAAGGCTTGGTTAAATTTTGTTGCTGATTTTTATATTAGTGGAAGTTCAACGGAAAGAAAGGACGTAACTTTGAAGGAAGCCAACTCTGCTTTTGTAGAACAGTATAATGATAACAGACCCTATGCGGCGGTTCATATTTATGTCGCAGAATCATTCGTCTGATTGATAGTGGTGCTAGTCATAGTGTCATTGGGAGTAAGGGAATGAAATTACTTGAGGCGTTTGGTTCACAGATTTATGAATGCGCAGATACTACTATAAGAACAGCAGATGGCGCAGCTCAAAAAATTTTAGGATTTGTCACTTCACCAATAGAAGTAGATAATATAATCAAGTTAATCAAAGTTTTAGTAGTTCCATCACTATCTCACACGATCATATTAGGATCAGATTTTTGCAGGAGTTTCAATGTGACTATAGATTTTTCCACAAATTCTTTCTTGATTGATGGAAATAATACGGATTTGAGTGATAAAGATATTATGGAAGTGGGTGCCATCAACAAAATAATTTCAAGATCAGATTTAACTGCTTCACAACAAAAACAATTAAACGTTTCAATTAAAGATTTTCGAACATTGTCAACTTCAAGGTTAGGAAGAACTGATAAAATTTTTCACAAAATTGATACTGGTACAGTCGAACCAATCAAGCAGAGACATCATTTACTCAGTCCGTACAAATTGAAAACTCTGAATGAAGAATTAGACAAAATGTTGGAATTGAAAGTAGTCCGCCCTTCAAAAAGTCCTTGGGCTAGTCCAGTTTTGATAGTTGAAAAAGCTAATGGAGATCCAAGATTTTGTTTTGATGGAAGAAAATTGAATTCAGTAACTAAGAAATGCGCTTATCCCCTCCCTATAGTTGATCAGATTCTGAATAAATTGTCTGGTGCGAAATACCTCAGTAGTATTAATTTAAAAAGTGCATTTTGGTATATTCCATTGCATCCAGAGTCTTGTGAGAAAACTGCTTTTGTGGTACCTGGTCGCGGATTATTTGAATTTGAGGTTATGCCGTTTGGTCTTTGTAATGCGGCACAGTCTTTACAAAAACTCATGGACGCGGTATTGGGGCCGGATTTGGAACCATATTGCTTCGTATATCTTGATGATACAATTATAGCAACTCCCACATTTGAAAAACATTTGGAAATCCTGAACATTGTTTTTGAAAGGTTTCAATATTGAAAAATGTTCTTTTCGTCGCCCCAGCTTGAAGTATTTGGGATTTGTCGTAGACAGAGAAGGTTTGCGTACCGACCCGGATAAAGTTAGGACAATGTTAGAATACCCTATACCAACTACAGCAACGGAAATCAAAATATTTATTGGTCTCATCAGTTATTATAGGAGATTTGTTAAAGATCATGCAACTCTCACAGCCCCCATTAATGCTCTATTGAAAGGTAAGAAAAAGTCACAGAAAATAACTTGGACTGAGGAAGCTGATAAAGTTTTCAGATATATCAAAGAGGCTCTAGTTTCTGCACCTATTCTAGCTTCACCCGATTTTTCAAAAGAGTTCACTATACAAGTGGATGCTTCTAATGTAGGTCTTGGCTCAATTTTGACTCAGGAGTCAGACGGCAAAGAAGTTATCATTGCATTCGCTTCGAGAACTTTAACTGAGTCTGAGAGAAAATATTCAACCACCGAGAAAGAATGTTTGGCAATTCTTTTTGCGGTTGAGAAGTTCCGTCCGTTCATCGATGGAGTCCACTTCAAATTGATAACAGACCACAGGTCATTAATTTGGTTGACTAATTTGAAAAATCCCATAGGTCGTCTCGCTCGTTGGGCCATGAGACTCAGTATGTTCGATATGGAAATAATCCACCGTAAGGGCGCTTTGAATATCATCCCCGATGCACTATCTAGAGCACCTCTAGAGGTTAATGTTATCGATATCTCTCAATCTGATATATCAGCTGATAATTGGTATTCACAATTGATAGATAAAGTTTTGGCCGACCCAGAAAAATATCCAGAATTTAATGTTTCAGCAGGTTTACTATATAAACATGTCTCCCATGAATTAGGTTTATCATCAAATTTTCCAGAATGGAAGATAGTAGTCCCAAAACCGAGTAGGTTATCAGTCCTGACGGAATGTCATGACAATCCACTTGCAGCACATTCCGGCATTTTCAAAACCGTAAGCCGTATTAGGGAGCTTTACTATTGGCCCAAGATGTTGAATGATGTGAAAAAGTACGTCAGGGGTTGTAATGTTTGCAATGCACAAAAAGTAGCTAACACTGCTCGTCCAGGATTTATGGGACAACCCAAAAAGGCGAATTATCCTTGGCAATATGTTTCTGTAGATTTGTTAGGACCCTTACCCAAATCCAAGAATGGTTTTCTATTTGTTCTGTTGGTATCAGATTACTTTTCAAAATTTTGTCTTCTTCATCCCTTGAGAAAAGCTACGTCCGCAGCAGTTGTAAAGTACCTTGAGGAGCAAGTATTTTTGATTTATGGAGCTCCACAAGTTTTAGCTTGCGATAATGGAGTGCAATTCATCAGTTAGTATTTGCATGCTTTGGCAGAGAAGTACCGTGTTAAGATTTTTTATAATGCTCGATACCACCCGCAGGTTAATGCAGTGGAGTGTGTTAATAGAGTCCTAGAGACTGCAATTAGGTCATATATCAAAGATAAAGATCACAGAAATTGGGATAAGGAAATCCATATGATTGGTTTTGCAATGAGGACAGCGATACATGAAGTCACTGGGTATACCCCGACATTCTTAAACTTCGGTAGATATGTACCATCAAGTGGTGATTTTTATGGAAAATAAGAATCTTGTTCAGAAATGGATCTGACAAATATAAATAGAAATTCCTATGGCGAGGAGCTGGAGGAACTACTAGCGATATACGTCGATGTTCGACGCAGATTAGCTGATGCATATGCTAGGAATTCCAAGTCTTATAACCTGCGTAAACGTCTCGCTGATGTTTATCATGTAGGTGACCGCGTTTGGAAGAGAAATTTTATCTTATCCAAGAAAAGTGAAAGTTTCGCTGCAAAGCTGGCCCCTAAGTTTATTCTTTGTACTGTGAAGAGAGTTATCTCAAAACTTGTGTACGAATTATCTGATTTACAAGGAAAATCCTTGGGTAAATTCCACGTGAAAGACCTGAAACCATACCTTGGAACTGATTCAATTCCACCGGATGAATGAACTGAAATGCCTGTGGCAACGTATGGCGTGTGAATGGGAAGGATGAATGTGTTCCTCTGGAAATGGATCGGAGATAAGAATATTCAAAGGAGATGACGTATGCAATTTTGATTTTTCTTGGTGATATTTTCTTTTGCGGGGTTAGTGTTATCCACCTATTATAAAAGCATTGTTGCTATAATTGTTCATTGTAGATGTAGATTAGGCATGTTGGATTTTCTTAGTGACGATAAGCCCGGAGATTAGTACTATACGGATCTAGTGAGCAATAGGTTAGTACTCCTTATATGTTCGGAGGAACCATAACTCCCCGTTTACAACTTGCAAATAAGCAGCCTCGGATACGTATTCGGTGGTAGTTGTTGGTCCAACCCTGACATGCTTGGACGAAAGCTGAAGGCTAGTAGTGTCTTGGTGGCACCTCTTTATTTCTAAATGGTTGTTAATAGCCTCGGATGCGTTTTAGTAAATAGTGTTCGGACCTTCCTCGACACGAACACCTGCTGTTCCCTTGATTTAGTCTAGTATAATACCTGCCGTGTTTCGTGCTACTTTGACCTCTTTACCCAATAACCTGAGAAAACGAAGTATTTGGATCTAGTGCTCCCTTACTATTGTGCCCTGTGTTTTTGTGGAGATTGTGGCGGCATATAGTTTGTTTTTGTTGATAAAAATATTAGCTGCGCAAATATTTTTTTGTAAGAAGAGGGGGTGTGTAACAGCTAAATTGCCCACTCTGTATGCGATACAAATTATTGATGTTGTCATCATTAAATGCCACAAACTGTTTCACGATATCAATGAACATTTGGTACATAGTTGACTAGTTGTGAGCTGGGTTCCGTGTGTCAATTGATTTTCGGAATAAATAGTGGCGATCCATTCATTCCAGATATTACAAAAGTTATTATTTGTATCCGATTAACTTTAGCTCTAGCGGTCATTTTAAGAACCCCATCAAGTACACAGTGCAACTTCTCCTTTTACTTCACACCGTGTTTTATGATACTGCGAACCTTGTGGTTGTTTTGTGAACCACAGTAATAAATATGACTTCTATTACTTATCCTTGGAATACGTCATAGAACGATGGTATTTCATTGGTCCCATTCGGGATTCAGTGGTAAACCCACCTTAGGATTTGTGGTGAACGATCCTTAAGAATTGGAACCATGGTGGTTGCCTACCTATAAGGTGTATCAGAAAGGTAGAGGAAAGGTACCCTGAACTGAAGCCAGACTGTTCAGAGTGAGAGACGCGAGTCTGTCTGATAAAATTTAAAATATGCATATCGAGGAGTTTCTGATGAAGCCTAATGCCACCTTAGGCAAGTATTTCAATAATTATTTTTAGAGTTAGTTCTAAGACGAATTTATTACAGGCTTTTTCATCCCCCCAGGGATAAAGATTTGATCAGAGTTGATCAAAGGAGAGATGGCTATGGCGGCTTCCTCCATTTTGTGATTGCCATGAAGCTTTTTAATTTTATATAATTTTTGGGATTTGGATGTAATGCCAACTTTGTAGAGGTAGAAATAGTTCTACTGGAATTTTGCTCAGTTTAATGGGATGAAGAGATTGAGGATGATGAATCTCAATATGCTGAAATAACCTAATTCCTAGTTCATGTATGGATGGTTGGAGTTTGTAGTACTGAGGTATTTTCTCCTGATGAGGAGCTGATTTTGGAAACCTCGAAGTAGTAGCCTTCGAGCATCAAGGTAACCTTTTTGTGCCAAATTTGTCGGAACCCCAGGTCTTTTCGACTCTCCGAGCACTGAAATAACCCCTGAGCCCGTTGGGGATTCCTAGAATATAGGTAGCTCTGTAAGGGCACAATAACAGCGCTGTTATTCACTACCCAGATTTGATATACTCAATAGTTCAGTAATTTTCCTTGTTACCCATTACAAATTCACTTCACCTACGTATAGTAGCCATTCTTTGACAAGGTACATCTTGTACTACATTTTACATAAGTAAGATTTCTTTTAGGGCTGTATAGTCATTTAAATTTAGGAGATACTAATCCATAATTGTTTTTTCATGTAGAATAACATCTAACGATTCATATTTGCAACTACTGCGGTTTGTTCGAGCAATCCACCCAATTTCTAACTTCATCCACACTTACTCAATTAAACTTCATTAATTTCAGAGGTGTTTTTGTCTTGTCAGATTCCCATTCCCGACTTAACCAGTCTGGCGCCCAGGCTCACTTTTCATTATTACATCTTATCTCTATTGTAAGATTTGACGAACCCACACCCAGCCTTCGACTAAGAGTTCACGGGTTTTGCAACTTTCCTTACTTTTCAAGAGGTTACACGTGATACTACAAAAAACCTCATATAGGAAGATTACTTGTATGCATCAAGGTGAGAATTGAACCAACGTTCACCCCAGCCAATACATAGCAGGAATGGTGCAACCAGTGATAGGCCAAACAGAAATATTTATAATAATAATAGTAATAATAATAATAATAGTGAATCGAACAGTTATAAATTTGAGGTAATTCACCATTTAGATACTGAGGAGGACTGCATTTAATGTCTGGTAATTGGAACACATTCCAACAAAAGAAATAATAAAAATCAGTGATAAGTAAAAGATAATGCTTTTTTTAAACTGTAAGAAAGAAGACAACGATTCTGCCACAAAATAGTCCAGTGAACATTGACTGATTTGTGAATTATCTGTAAACTCGGACAAGAGTGAAATAATAAATTATGTCTGATGAGGAATCATGTGAGAAATGCAATTCTGTAATAGAAATTACAGAATCTACAATTATATGCGATAGTTGCTCTGCTATTTACCATGAAAAATGCTCGCAGCTGACTCCCTCAGAAGTTAGGGCAATTGTGTTAAAAAAACGTACCTTACTGTATTTTTGCACTTCTTGTAGGGAAAACTTCAAGAAGGTTCCTAAGATTATCGAAAAGCTAAATGAAGTATTAGAAATCAACAAGACTTTATTGGAAGAAAACACAAAATTGCGAGAAATCATAGCGAAACAAAATGAAAACAAGAATGATAATAACATGAATGAAATAATTCAGGAAATCCAAGAAAGGCGAAATAGAGAAGCGAACATAATAATATGCAACATCCCGGAATCCAGAGAGAATAACCATTTGGCAAGGGCAACGAGTGATACTGAAAACGTAAAAAAAATTCTTGGCGGACTCACCGACCGAGTAACCATAAAAAATACATTTCGGCTTGGAAAATTTACCCCTGATAGAAATAGACCATTGAAAATTGTACTGAAGAACCGTGAAGAAGCTATATATATTTTACAAAATGAAAGAAACATAAACATTCCAGGCATAGTAATCTTTGGTGACCAAACAAAAAGGCAAAAGGAATAATTATTTATCAATTAAAAGTAAGCTGAATGAACTTATAAACGATGGCAAAAGTGACAAAATCATAAAATACATAAATAATATTCCAACGATTGTTGTCAAGTCTCCAGTAAAAAAAAACTAATCACTTGGCATCCTGGTATACCCTTCTGTAGTGAATTCTTATACATGAATATCCAAAGTCTTATAGCCAATCACGATCAGCTTGTTCAGGATATAGTATGCTATCAACCAACAGTCCTGCTGCTTAGTGAATCACGTACAACAGTTGATATACAGGATCTCGAGATTAACATCGATGGCTACAGAATAGTGAGATGTGATTCGCAGAGTCGCCACACTGGAGGTGTAGTGTTATATGTTCGTGATAATATCAAATGGACTGTCTATAAAAATATATCCGTAGACAGAATATATTGGTGCTTGGTTATTAAGCTGAAGTTTCAACAAGGAGAGGTATCAGTTGGATGTCTGTATCGATCACCTAGCTCAGATTTCAATATGTTCCTAGATAGTTTTAAGATTTGGCAGAGAATATTTTCAATCATCAATGTAAATGTGTATTGGCAGGAGATTTCAATCTCAATTTTTTAGATGATGATAATAGGTATGTCAGTCAATTCAAAAACTACATTACTTCGTTGGGAATTGAGCAGACGGTCAAAGATTCTACCAGAGTTACAAATATCAGTAGCACTTCAATATACTATGTACTAAGTAATACAGCTCATGCTTCTTCTACAGTCCATGATACCCCTAAAATTACTGATCACAATATCATTACTATTTCAATTAAAGCCTCTCATAATTTTAGTAGCAATAAAACAAAATACTTCAGGAACTTTAGCAAATATCATCTCAATGCATTAAATGACTTACTTATGAACTATAATTGGGACCTGAATTCTGCAGACGTTGATGTGATATATTCTAACATTGAACAACATTTGAAAACGAATATTGATGCTACTTCCCCTATGAAAACTTTGAACTTGAGAGAAGGTCAACTTCCTTGGTATGATAATGAAGTAAGACAGTTAACCAAATGTAGAGATAGGGCATATAAAGACTTCAAAACATGTTCCACTGAAGTTGACAAACAACTCAAATGGGTTATTTACAAAAGTTGCAGAAATGAAGTTGTTAATTCACTGAAACTGAAAAAAACCAATTATTATACTGATAAAATCAATAATTGCATAAAGGACTCGAAAGAAATGTGGAAAACCCTAAAGTCATTAGTCAAACAGAAAAACGATCCACTTCCACATACAATATCATTTCCAACAGCCCAAGGAGTCTGTCAAGTCACCCATGATATAGAGAAAGCAGAGAAGTTCAATTGTTTCTTTATTGATAGTATAGTAGACATTAAGAACACCATTCCACATTCTCCCCTCTGGACTAACAATAATCTCCCACCTATTCATTGTGAGATATCTGAGTTCAGATTATTATCAATGTCAGAACTTAGAACTATTATTAGAGGCTTTGATAATAAATGTAACTCCAATTATATAAACAACAAAGTTCTCAAAAGTGTGTTTGAAGCAATCGGTGGAGTATTATTAAACTTGGTTAATACCTCACTCAGAACTGGAAAAGTACCACATGACCTAAAAAATAGTACAGTTATTCCTGTACCAAAAATTAGTAATACTAATGAAGCCATCAACTTTCGTCCGATAAATACTTTATATCCACTTGAAAAAATGATTGAGACTGCAGTATATGAACAATTGATTGATTACATTGAAAGTAACAAGCTGATCATGATGAACCAATCCGGATTTCGATGTAAACACTCATGTGAAACAGCATTGCAAGTTTCCATATCCAAATGGAAATTTTCTATTGATGATAATAAATATATTGTGGCAGTATTTCTAGACTTTAAAAGGGCATTTGAGACGATTGATGTTACTATCCTACTAAAAAAACTCAAATATTATGGTATTTCTGGTTCAGTACTCGAATGGTTTGAAAGCTACCTCTCTGGTCGAACTCAACAGACTAAAATTAACGGGGCATATTCAAACCAAAAAGGTGTCAATGCCGGTGTACCCCAAGGTAGTGTCTTGGGCCCGCTTCTATTTGTTCTATACATAAATGACATCAACTTCATCAATAAATGCGAATTCATCAACCTATTTGCAGACGATACTATGATTGCAGTGATTGAACCTGAATTGCAAACAGCTATTAATAAAATTAATGATGTTTTGATCAGAATATCTGAGTTCCTCAACATAAGTAAGCTCAAGCTCAATGTCAATAAGACGAAGGCAATGATAATTACAACGAAATATAAACATAATTCGATTGACAAAACATCTATAAATATAAATATCTACAATCAAAAAATTGAAATTGTCGAGGAATTCAAATATTTGGGGTTCATCGTGGATCAAACACTGAATATGAAAAAACACAACAATTATATTTGCAATAAAATTGCTAAAAAATTATTTTTCTTTGGTCGTGTAAACAGGTGCTTACCGTTTCAGACCTCCATTACAGTGTTCAAATCAATCATTCAACCCCACTTCGATTACTGTGCTACTTTACTATCACAACTTGATGCAAATTGTTTGTCTGCATTGCAAAAATTACAGAATAGAGGCATGCGCCTAATTTTAAGATGTAACAGATATACCCCTACTACAACAATGTTGGAAGTTTTGGATTTGTTGTCTGTGAAAGACCGTCTGTTCTATCTTACCATGGTATTCATCTTCAAAATACTGTCCGGTAATGCACCCTCATATTTTGATCAATTCATTGTTTTCCATCACCAAATTCATAATTACTCCACTAGGGGAAGTACTAAGTTATATGTACCACGTTTGAACTACACACTGTTACATAAAAAAAATAAATTTATTTATACCATGACAACTACCACAAATAAGGGGTAGTGAATGTGAAAACTGCAACAAATATTTATAGTGCAAAACTACCGGTTGATGGTGGTTGTTGATGTAGTTTCACACTCCGGTAGCTACAGTGGAGAGGGTAGGGTTCGGTTCTTCCACGCTAGTGAAATAAATATCTTGAATATCAAGAATGAAAATTTTAATGATGATTTGATAATGGTAATCCCGACGATTCTATTCAGAAGCCACAGTAAGGATCAAGGTACCTCTAGTATATACTTTCGGTTCACATTATTCACATTACGGTAGTAAAAAAAATTACTAGCGGTAGATTTGAATTCAATAGTTTCACCCTAATTTTGGAAGCTGCGGGCTGAGGGCGGGGGGTTGCAATCAGAGTGATGGTATCTACTTCCCTGGATAGAATTTCAAAGCAATGGTTCGTTCTTACTTGGTATTTGGATACTTCGCCAGAGGTAACAGGATGCTGGTTCTATCTTTCACCCCTATTACTGATGGGGGATCACAACAGCAAGTGGTGTGGTCACAACTACAAGCGGTACTAGCAGCAAAAGCCAAGCATGCATATACAAAGCACGAAGGGATCAATAAGCAGGAAAAAATATGAGATAAACGTAGAAGGCCTGAAATATAAAATAACCCAAATAATAAATGGATTCAATGGGGACTGGAAGTGCCAAAATGGCGGGTCAGCAACAACGATACCTACCTGAGATCTTGGATGGCCTTAATGAAGGTTTCCTAAGAAACGTTTGAATGTGTGACTCTACAAAAATCCCACCTTTGTGGAAGGTTTATGCTCAAAACCTCAAAAGTAGTATGTCACTTCTATTCTGATAAAAATCCTGAATAATATATATATTCAGCAACAACAGCTGATCACACAGAATTCATGTCGAAATTCAGAATGAATTCTCAATCGTCAATCGTCACTTTGTTTGTCAAGCAGAGTTGCCACCTGAACATAGTCGTTGACGTATCTATTTAGGTACGGAATACCTGTAGGTGCAATCATTGACCATGATCGTAAAATTTCATTATGATTCCGTACGCGGTCTCACAAACGGAACGGCGAGTGGTCAATCCATGTCCTTGAATACGAGGAAGTGAGGTTGGGGCCTTATACGAGTAATAGCAGATAATGTCCCGTTGCAGGGATCATAATCAGCTGTTCAATAAAACAAAACAGATTTTGATGGAAGGTGGGTAAAATGATCTTTTTGAATATTGAATCATATTGACAGTGTGTGTGTTTCAGATAAGTGATTCGGATTTATCTCGGCTATTGCTGGAGGATTGTTACCCGTAAAAGCATCGTAGCAACTTTTACCTGTAACAACACGATCCATGAACTCCTTATTCTATAAAGGACTATTGGACTACAATAACCTCCCGCTTCAGATAAAACAAAGTGAATCTATTATGACATTCAAAAAAGAACTTATTAGTCATTTGAAAATACAACATTAACAGTGACATTATAATATCATATATATCTATTTTTTGTAATTGTTATAATTTTTTTCTATTCATTGAATGTTTGGATAATTCCGAGCAAACATAATTTATTGCTATGAAGTTGGACTGCGACTTTGTCCATCCAAGTTCAAAAATGTTTTTGTATATTAGGATGCCTATTTGAAATAAAGATTATTATTATTATTATTATTATAATAATAATAGGCAGGGGAGACTTAACAACATCTGAACAGTCTCTGGTGAGTAGCGCCACCACTTTCCTGAGCTTAGGATGCAAAATCGGACCGGCAGCTAATGCGCATCAGGGAGGAAAAAGCTTTTTCTCTCTGGTGCCGGCCGTGAGCCTGCTGGGCTAACCACCTTGCAAGCCCTCAACTCTGGTTCCTGTCACTAGAGGACTAGAGAACTCGGGACGAATCCAAGACGCCCGAAAAGACGACCAAAAAGGCCAGGAAGGTCACTAAACCTTCTGGTACCTATAGCGAGGTCGCAAACACACTCAGGATGGCGGTGATTGACAAACGCCATCCTGAGATTTCTCTTGATCAGAGGCAGGCGGACCTGATTCAAGACAAAATAGTGGAGGAAATGGACGGAGCACCCTCGGGGAGCCAAGATCCGATCCAGTTCCTCAAAACAACGTTCAGCGGAGGGGCACTCTGGGTAACCTGCGCGAACGAGAAAACCAGAGACTGGCTCCGGGAAAAGGTAGGAGAGATGGGTCCAATTTGGGAGGGTGCTGACATCACCGTGGTGGAGTCAAAAGAACTCCCAAGAAGACCCAGGGTCCTGGCCTTCTTTCCGGGACCAGAAAGCGATCAGGAGGAGACGGCACGCTCACGGCTAGGGAAACAAAACCCGACCCTAAAAGTGGAAGGCTGGCTACTCCTGAGCAGGAAAGTGGAGAAGGGGGGCCAGATATTGGCATACTCCATCGACGAGAAGTCCTTCGGAGCCCTGGAGCAGGTCCAGTTCAAGGCTTTTTATAAGATGAACAGGGTGACGTTCCGGGTCCTGAGGGGTCTCACTGGTGGGGGCGATGGCGATGGTCAAGGTCCTTCAAGCAAACCTCCATCATAGCAAGGGAGCCTCGGCAGTCCTTGCTGCAATGAAAGGGGAATTTGATGTGGCCCTCATACAAGAACCTTGGATCAATAAAGGAAAAATTATGGGACTCGGGGGAATAGGTAAGCTGATCTACTCATCCGCCTCACCGAGAACATGCATAATAATTAGAAATAATATACAAATACTACCGCTAGGGAATTTCTGTTGTAGGGACCTAACGACAGTAAAACTGAAGATGGCAGGGAAGAAGGGGCCGAGGGAGATAGTGATATCATCAGCCTACCTCCCATATGATGACCCAAACCCTCCACCTACAAAAGAATTAGAGGAGCTGGTGACTAAATGTAGAGCGAACGGATCTCACTTAATCATCGGCTGCGACTCTAACGCACATCATGAGGCAGCGTGGGGAAGCACGAACACCAACGCCAGAGGTGAGTCTTTACTACAATTTATTATGACCAATGATTTGGATATACTAAATGTAGGCAATGAACCGACTTTCGTAACATCTAATAGGAAAGAGGTAATCGACATAACAATGGGAACGAGATATATAAGCACCATCATCAAAAATTGGCAAGTGTCTGATGAGGTGAGCTGTTCAGACCACAGACATATCCGATTCGAGCTAACGGGAAATGAGACCGAAACAGAAACGTATCGCAATCCCCGCAGAACAAACTGGGACGGCTATAGAGCAGACCTAGAGAATGGGTTGAAGGGGATTAAGACAAAGATACATAACACGAATGAACTTGAGCTGGTTGCGGGACAACTACAGGACGCAATCATCTCAGCATTCAACGACAACTGTCCACCCATTAGCAAGGTTAGCACCAGGAACGTGCCCTGGTGGAACAACGAACTCGCAAAGAAAAGGAAACTGGTCAGGAAACTCTTCAACAAAGCAAAACTCTCAGGCGAGTGGAGGAAATACAAGAACTCTCTCACCGAGTACAACAAAGCATTGAGGCTAGCCAAAAGAGAATCGTGGAGGAAACACTGTGAGGAAGTGGAAGGCACTCACGAAGGAGCAAGACTCTGCAAGATTCTCTCCAAAGAACCCCAACAAACGATTCGAACCATTAGGACAGAATCAGGGGCTTATACGCAGAATGGAAAAGACACCCTGGAAGAACTGTACAGGGCACACTTTCCAGGATCAATGTACACAAACCTATCAACTGAGGCCTGGAGACAATCAGAACTGGAACCTCCTTTGTGGGCCTCCAGGGAAGAATGGCAGGTCTCAAAGAAAGTGATAGATGTGGAAAAAACGAAATGGGCAATCAACTCATTTCAACCGTATAAATCGCCAGGGACGGATGGCATTTATCCTATCATGCTACAAGAAGGTATAAACCTGCTAGCACACAAACTATGCACGGTACTAAGGGCCAGTCTCGCGCTGGGATACATACCAAAAGCATGGAGAGCAATCACAGTTGTCTTTATCCCTAAACCTGGAAGAACGGCACAGGAAGGAGCGAAGGCACTGAGGCCAATAAGTCTTATGTCATTTATACTTAAGACCCAAGAGAAACTGATGGACAGGCACATTAGGGATACGGTATTGGTATACCAACCTCTACACAAGGACCTACACGCCTATACAACGGGCAAATCCACAGAGACAGCACTACACCAACTCGTAGAGAAGGTGGAAACTGCACTGAGAAACAAAGAGGTCTTGCTGGGTGCATTCCTTGACATCGAGGGAGCATTCAACAACACATCTCTAAACTCAATCTCAAGAGCATCGAGACGAAAAGGCATCGATGAGACCTGCTGCAAGTGGATAGACTGCATGCTAAGGGAAAGAATCATCCACTCCTCTTTAGTGGGAGAAACACTGGCGGCCAAGGTCACCAGGGGCTGTCCGCAAGGGGGAGTCCTGTCACCACTGCTGTGGAACCTGGTGGTGGAAGACCTGTTAATCACACTCGAGAGGAATGGACACAAAACACTTGGGTACGCAGATGATATAGTCATTACGGTCCAAGGCAAGTTCAACAACACGGTTAGGGAAAGAATGCAAATGGCCCTAAACCTGGTCAGTACATGGATAGATGAGGAGGGACTAACCATAAGCCCCTCCAAATCAACCATTGTAGCGTTTACCCGAAGACGGAAGTTAGAGAGCTTAGGACCTCTAACCCTCCAAGGTACCCACATACAGCTGTCGGGGGAAGCCAAATATCTCGGGGTGATTCTAGACTCGAAGCTCACCTGGAACCAACAGCTGGCAAAAGTAAAGAAAAAAGCCGAGGCGACGCTAATGATAGCCAGACGGACACACGGAAAAACATGGGGGCTAAATCCTAAAATGATGTATTGGATATACAACATTGTAGTGAAACCCATGATCACATATGCATCTTTGGTATGGTGGACAAAGACAACACAAAAAATAGCCGCGGCTGAGTTGAGCAAGATACAAAGACTTGCATGCCTTAGCATAACGAGAGCTATGAAAACAACACCAACACTAGCCATGGAAGCACTGTTGGACCTCCCACCGATTGACTTGACAATTATGGGAGAGGCAAGAATGGGACTCCTAAGGCAACAAAAATCGAGCAAGAGATCGGATCACAACAAGATAAAGGAGATAGTGGGCGGGAACATTCTTGAAATGGAAGCAACGGACCACATGACTCCTAGATACTCCTTCAACATCAACTTCGAGGTTATAATACAAGATCGAAGAGAATGGTCAGATGACAACATCAGGGGCAAACCCGGAGAGAGGATCTGGTATACGGACGGATCCAAAACAAGGGAAGGAACTGGTGCTGGAATATACAGTGAGGGGAGAAACTCTCAAATAAGTGTCTCACTAGGAACAAACACCTCTGTATTCCAAGCAGAGATGTACGCTATCTTGCAATGCGCAAGAGAAATCAATATGAGGGAAATGCGTAATGCACGGATCAAAATATGCTCAGATAGCCAGGCATCACTGAAGGCTCTTATGAACCCGAAAGTGACATCAAGACTGGTATGGGAATGCCGAGAAGAGCTCAGGGTCCTTTCAGAACATAACAAAACAACTTTGTTATGGGTTCCAGGACACTGTGGCATCGAGGGCAATGAAAAAGCTGATGAACTAGCCAGAAACGGTTCATCAACTCCATATATTGGTCCAGAACCCGCACTCGGGATTACTAAATCCGACATTCGAGGATGCATTCGGGACTGGATCAAACGAAAACATAAGGAGAGGTGGAAAGATGCCCCTCTCATGCACCACGGGAAAACATACATCAAAGAACCGTCAAAACACAAAACTGAAGAACTACTCAAGCTGAGCAGGAATCAAGTTCGAACAATAACGGGCCTTCTCACTGGTCACAGCCCAATGAGGAAACACCTGAACAAAATGGGGCTGTACAACGGAGAACTTTCCTGCAGACAATGTGGCAAAGGAACAGAAACAGCCAAACACATACTGTCAGAATGCGAAGCACTAGACCGCAAGAGACAGGCAATATTCGGGAAGCCCAGACTAACTCCCGAAGAATACAACAGTCATCCGGTGAAGAACCTGTACAGATTGGTACAGGGGACTAGAATTACGGAGTGGGTGCTGTGAAACTAATTGGAATGCACAAAAAGCCCAAGAGGCTGAGGTGCTGCTGGTGACAGGACCAGCATCCGATAGGAAAAAAAAAAAAAAAAAACAGTGACATTATAATATCATATATATCTATTTTTTGTAATTGTTATAATTTTTTTTTTTTTTCTATTCATTGAATGTTTGGATAATTCCGAGCAAACATAATTTATTGCTATGAAGTTGGACTGCGACTTTGTCCATCCAAGTTCAAAAATGTTTTTGTATATTAGGATGCCTATTTGAAATAAAGATTATTATTATTATTATTATTATAATAATAATAGGCAGGGGAGACTTAACAACATCTGAACAGTCTCTGGTGAGTAGCGCCACCACTTTCCTGAGCTTAGGATGCAAAATCGGACCGGCAGCTAATGCGCATCAGGGAGGAAAAAGCTTTTTCTCTCTGGTGCCGGCCGTGAGCCTGCTGGGCTAACCACCTTGCAAGCCCTCAACTCTGGTTCCTGTCACTAGAGGACAGGGCCCCCACAACCAACCCCATTCGGATAGGGGTCAAGGGCAAGGTGGAGGGGCCCCAACCGATGAACAGCCCAATGACGACTCTGGCAATGGACATGGACAACGTTTTGAGTGGACCGACGACCTGAGAGACGACCTAATGCGGTGCTACGAGAGTAGTGAGCCCGCCCGAAGGGGATACATGGCAAGAATGCATGCGCTGTGGTGCGTGGCACACCCGGAGCATGCCGCCTTTTCCGACCAAAATCTGAGGGATTATGTATCCCATCTTCGTGGCCGTGGCTATGTACGTGCCCTACCGAGGCCAGTTGAGCAGGCGGTAGAAATACCGCCAAGGCGATTGGTGGAGGAGAGGGTGCGCCTGACCCACAACATCGGGACCCGTAGGATGCTTCACAAAGTGAAGCCCCTCAGGCCAGAACAACTGGCCCGAGTGGATGCAGAGGATCGTAGTGCCCTTACAGAAGGAGCCGACATCTGGCAGCTCAACTGTGCCGTGTATGACTCTGTTCAGGCTCTTTCTGGAAGAGAAGGGGGTGACAGACCCTTCGACCCCTCCAGGAAGCATAAACAGCGCATACAAAAGATGGAGGCTAAGATCAAGTCGGCGAGACAACACGCGTCTCGTACCCAATGTGTGATGGACTACTTAGCGGCTCAAAGACCATTTACGCACGGAGTGCGGCAAATTGCTGCAAAACTGCGGAGATCCCATCACACATTGAATTGAGGGGTGCTGCTCACCATCAAGCAGCATTGCCTCGAGAGGATACGAATGCTGGTGACTGCAAAAAAGTCACTGGTGAGGCGGGCGAGGGCTTTCTCAGAGAACAAACAGTTCCGCGAGAAACGCTCTCGCTTATTTCAATCGCCTCCGCGTGTTGTGGATATTCCGCCGGCCGCTGATCGGGTGGAATCCTTCTGGAAAGGTATCTACGAGCATCCGCAGCCACTCAACCGAGACACTCCAGCCCTGACGCAGTTTGAAGCTTTCTGTAGAAGGCTTCAACAGCCCGAGCCCGAAATACTGCGTCTACCGATAACCACGGATGAAGTTCGGAAAGCTCTTGAGGGTTCGAAGAACTTTGCTGCTCCAGGCCCTGATGGTCTCAATAACTATTGGTGGAAAAAGTTATCGAGCACCCACCACCATTTGGCCAGAATATTCAGTTCTTGGCTGAATGGAGAGCAGCTGATTCCGGAATGGTTTGTCGAGGGGCGAACCGAGCTAATGCCGAAGAACGGAGATTTGTCGGATCCTAAGAATTACAGACCGATAGCATGCTTGAATACGTGTTACAAGATGTTTACACGCATCTTGTATATGCGTACTCTCCAAGCAGTTGACCCGGTGTTCGAACGGATATATGAGCAAAAAGGGTCGAAGAGGGGTTCCGCGGGCTGTAAGGAGAACCTGCTGATCGATAGATGTATCACGCAGGACTCCGTGCACTATAAGCGGAATCTTTCTATGGCCTGGATCGACTATCGCAAGGCGTTCGATACAACATCACATGAGTTGTTGTTGTTGTACTTTTTCGAATGCCTTGCGGTACCCGATCAAATAGTGAGATGCATCGAACAATTGATGCCGCTCTGGAGGACCCGCTTCACCATAACATCAGGTGAAAGCAGGATCCAAACAGAGCCGGTCATCATAAGAAGAGGTGTTTTTCAGGGAGATTTCCTCAGCCCTCTTCTCTTCTGCATCTCACTAATGCCATTGTCCGTTGCGCTCAGGAAAACCCGGGGATATAGTTGCGGCACCCCTGGAAACCGGAGGCATAGGGTTACCCATCTTTTCTATATGGATGACCTCAAGCTCTATGCTTCTGGAGAAAGGGACCTACAGCAGTCCCTCAGGGTGGTGCAGGAGTTCACGCATGCTGTCTAGGGATTGCAATCCCGCAGCTCACCCAATCCTGCGGGATTGATGTGCGGGATTGATCAATCCCGCGCGGGATCCCGCATATTTGAAATTATTCACAGTAGTTGAACTTTTTGCCCCGTTTGTATGTATAAAATATTTATTTTTTGATATTATAGGGCTGAGATAAAGTATTTATTTTTTGATCTCATAGGGCTATAAGATCTAAAAGTTAATACTATATCTTATTTAAAATTATGTTATAAAATCGAATTGAAACTACAGGTTTTGTTTGAAAAATCAAGTATTATTAATTAAACATGTCTTACATTATGCAACAAAAATTATTTGTTTTTTAACAAAATAACAATGAAATTATAATTGAGTACGAGTAATTAGTAATCAGCCTTATTAGACCTTAATTTTTAAATGTTAAGCATCAACAGTTTTGTTTAATTTTACCCTTACATCTAACAACAGTTTTATGATGTTTGTAATTCAGTCTTGATAGTCTTATTCATATAATGACTAATAATCAAATCACAACTTTCTCTTATCTAGATTCTATTACTACGACTAACCTATGGTGATAACTTTTGAAAATACGCTCTTGAAAAGCAAATGGCATTATTAGTATCATCTCCAAGCCTGCTTCTGAGTGAACTGCAAATATATCCTATATATTCCCATTTACGGGCATAATCAGTATATAAAATAGCACAAAACAAAAAATAAATAGAATACATTAATATACTTACGTTAAACGCCGGACGGTGAAAACGAAAACACTCTGTCTGTCACATACAGAAACGACGCACGAAGCGCACGGTGAGTCTATGTGAAACTGACTGACACGAACGTCACGAACTGACACGAAGCCGCCCGCCATCCCCCGCCAGCCCCCGCCACTGCGCGAAATGGCAACGTCGTGCTCGAGCCACTCGCTTTCTTACGCAAAACTTCACGAATGTTTTAGCGGTAAATTTAAATTTGCGGTATCCACGGATGCGCGTTTTGAAGGTGCGGGATCCAGCAGATTAATAAGTGGAGCGGGATTCCGCGGGAATGCCGGATCCCGTTTTGCGGGATTGCAATCCCTAATGCTGTCGGTATGGAATTCGGGATTGAAAAATGTGCACTGGTTCATCTCAAAAGAGGACGATGCGAGGATTTCGCTGAGGATGCCCAACTCGTAGACGGAAGCATTCTACATCATTTGAATGGCAAGTATAGGCAGAAACTACGGCAGATCTGGTCCTCAGAGCTGTCGGGCAAAAACAAAGTTTCTGCCACCAACATGCTTGCCATTCCGATTCTACTCTACTCCTTCGGAGTAGTCGAGTGGACTCAGGAAGAGTTGCGGCAACTTGACGTGAAGACTCGCATAATGATGCATATGCACAGAAGCATGCATCTCAAATCGTCTGTTCCACAGTTATATCTCCGTCGACAACAAGGGAGCCGTGGACTTTTGAGTTTGGAGAGTCTTCACAACAGAATGGTACTGGATGGAGCCTGTAGAGTCATCAGGAGTTCGGATCCCCTACACTGCATGGTCCGAAATCATGAACATGCAGGAATCGGAGCCTTTTTATCCAAGGCAGCAAGGCGCGCTGCTGATGAACTTGATATAGTCTCCGACACCGAGCGGGTAAACCAACTCTCTGTCACCGAGTTGGAGCCCGTTCGGAGAAAAGCTCACATCAAGGCTGCAGAGAATGCTAAAATGCTGCAGCTGCATACAGACAAGCCCATGCATGGAGTCTTCTTTAAGAACATCGAGGACCATGGCTTGTCTGTTGAGCTGACATTTGACTTCCTCAGGTCAGGTGAGCTGAAGTCGGAGACTGAAGGGTTTATCATGTCGTGCCAAGACGGTGTCTTCAACACCCTAGTCTACCGGAGCCGCGTGATGGGTATAGAGGTCCCTGATACTAGATGCAGGGCCTGCCGACAGGCGCCCGAGACTTTGATGCATTTGCTGTCATCATGTGCAGTTTATGCGGTCCCGGTCTATATTCATCGCCATAACGCGGCCTTACGAGTGCTGTACTATTTTCTTCGGCACTCGTATGAAATAGACAGGACACCGTCGCTGCCTTACGCTCCAGGGGATATTGAGTCCGTTGTGGAGAATGAAAGGTGTTGAATTTTTTGGAACTTTTTATATCCCACCCTCAGACAAATACAGGCCAATAAGCCTGATACAGTCCTCTTCGACCACTGAAGTAAGACGATATTCGTTATTGAGTTTTCGGCCCCTGCAGAAGCGGATATATCGTCCGAAAAACCAGGACTTACTTCACGAACCCCGCAGGCTCCACCCAGACTATTCTGTCAAGTTGGTGGTTTTGATTATAGGTGTTCTCGGTGGTTCCAGACCAACGTTACTCTCGGAGCTCAAGATCATACCGGCATGCCGTAATGCGGCAGAGATCTTGGCCGGCCGCATGCAGAAGGCCGTTATTCTCGGTTCGTTGCTTCTGCTCAGGACTCACGATTCTCGGAGGCAGTGACCACTTACCCCGCGGTGCGGGGAGTGGTCATTGGTTAATTATACTAGCGCGTCCGCCCTCTGGGTCGGAGCAGAGGGGAGTACGGACCCGACTAGGCTTGTTTAGACGAAAGATAATAATAATAATAATAATAATAATATATCCATTGTGCATAATTTATACAGATAAGTTATACACAAAAGGTAGGGGTTAGCCGAAGCTATCTTCCACCCCTCCTGCATGATAATAGACTAGTTAACAGTCTCAAGTACATATTCTTGTTATTAGTAGTACAGAATAAAAAGAACACAGAAAAACGACATTATCTCATACTGTTCAGCAAATGCGATTTCAGATGTACCTTCAGCTCATAAGAGGATAAATTCAGAATTGGAATTATTCTGTTCAGAATCAACGGTGCCAGATACGAGAAGCATCCTTCATATTGATGTTACGGTTCGTAAATTCACAAAATATAATTTTTGAATTTACAGTCACCCAATACTGAATCACCCTATAAAAGTAGCATCTATTGATGAATACTCTCAAACCTGATTATGAAAGGGCACATAGGCAACCAACATCTCTTTGTTGTCTCGATACCAAAATTCCAATGATTATTAAAAATTAAATGAATAACGATTAGAATTATCTTGAAATAATTCAATTCCGAATATTTTGGCTCTCAACCGCGACCTATTGGCCATATTTTCTTCATTCGTTATTAATTATCAGAATATAAATATCTGAAAGCGATGGTATACTTCGCAGGCGTTTTGTTTACCGTGAACAATTTTTAAATCGCACTCGGTTAACGGGCGCATGAAAAGGAAATTCCGGATTGGAATTACTACGCGATAAAAAGTAGTTCTAGGTTTCAACTTCACCAAACGATTATGAAACTGAATAATATTTATCAACATCGAGTCTTCATCATCTTCAAGCAGGAGATATCACAATTCATAGGTTACCATACAGAGAATATGGGTTAGTTGTTGTGTATATATTTTTTTCCTTGTTTTTTTTGATAACGAATTTGGTTCAGCGAAGTCATGGAAAAGTATCAGTTGTTCATTGAATTGACACAAAATAGTTTTCCGAACTTTGATGTGCTGATTACCTTTGGTTGGGATATTTCGTCATCAAGTTCTTTACGCGGTTTGTGCAATACTGCGTAACGTGTTATACAAATATTTTGAATATGGGAAAACTTGAGTTGGTGTTCAATCTCCTTCTTTGAATACGCTGAAATCTCCACACGAAAAGCCTACACAACATCACAAGTCCATGAAAACCCTAATTCTAAGTATGGGGGCAACTTCTCCTAACTAGTTTTCATTTTTATGCAGGGCTTTTCATAACCACCACGAAAAAAATCATCGTGACTCAAGTAACCTGGGAAGGTTCTAAAAATCGGTAGATCTTTGGAATCTCAACGGGCGCTGTTCCGGTCTCATTGGTTTCAAGGTTTCACAAAACCAACAGATTCCTATCTGGTGCTCATCTGATATCTTGAGCTCCATTGGAAAAAGATAAGTTTTATGTTTGTATTGTTTCCGTCCACAAGACGGCGGTTCCAGGAAGGTACAATTTTGTTCCCACATAATTGTTTCCATTGAACTGAGCAGTGCTTCACGGAAAACTATTCAATGGCCAGTTTTTCCCCTTCATTTCTTTAATTTACAAAAAGAGACATTTCTTGTGTTAGCAATGAGTTCAGAAATGTGACATTGCTAAAACCTAAGACATGCATGCATGAACAAATTTGTTAACCAAGGTATAGATCTATATTGAGGTAAATTGAGGTAATTACCGATCAAGAAGCTTCTGTAAATGAATTGATATATTTTTATTATTCCATATTGAGGTTTACAAATTATAAGCGAATAATAATAAGGTGCAGTAGGTAACTAATTTGCTGGGCGATAATAAATTCCATCGCAAGGTATAATCTTTTGTTTTATATTTGGTTTCGTCAGACATTCGTTTTCGAGAGAACTTGCTATTTCGTGTTTTTTTTGTGAGTTTCATGACTTCACTACTGATTTGGCTTAAATCACCTGGCGCTCTTTTCTTTTCTTTTTTTAAACTAATTCTCACGCCCACTCTCTGAGTTAGTCGGCAGCCAATCAGTGGTCGAGTTCTGATGAATCTTTTTTTTTTGCAATCATAGCCACGATCAACGTAACTGTACGTTACATTCAGATGTTGCATGGTATGGAATGTTGTAGTTATTGGTGCTAGTATTTATATTGATATGACGGATATCCGAACTCCGTAATATAAGCTCAAACAAATACTTTGGTGTTTGATTTTTTACGAGTTTGAATAGAAATATAGTTATTAAATATTTCATCCTAGACTTGATATTCAATTCTTTCAAACCTAATAAGTGAGGGGTTATGTGCCCCCTATAAGGTACACAACATACGAAACGAATACAAGCATTTTGAATGCGTTGCAATTTTTGTCGATTATATTCGGGTAGCAAATAGTAATATACTGAAGCACAATAGTCTATGTGAGGGTAAACGAGAGTTTTTATGAGTTTGAGTTTCATATCTGTTGAGAGTTGATACTTGAATTTGTAGAGAGATTTCAATTTGAAGCAAGCTATTTTGAATATATGTTGAACCTGATCATGAAAACTGAAATTTTCATCGATAATCAAACCGAGGTTTCTTGTTGATTCAACCCATTCAATATTTCATCGATTCATACTCAGTGAATATTCCTTAATCTGTGATGTCTGCCTTTGCGATCCAAAGCAAATTGCAACAGTTTTATTAGGGTTGATGCGTAGGCCATGCTCCACAGAATAAACCGTGGTGTTATGGAGATCCTCGTTTATATTATTTATATAAAAATCTATGTTAGACAGATCACAAGATAAATATAATTGAAAATCATCGGCATAGAGGTGAGCTTGACAAAAGTTTGAGGCCGATGGAAAGTCGAAAATGAATATTGAGAATAATAGTGGCCCAAGAATGCTGCCCTGGGGTACTCCAGAAGTAGTCTCTTCGAGAGAAGAACACATTAAGTTTCCATCTGTATGGTATAAAACGACTATACAAAATTGGGATCATTTAGTTAGTCAATTGAAAACTTATTTCTTGCCTATGAATTTTGATGATCATATTTGGGATGATATTAGAGCACGAACTCAGGGTAAAAATGAACCAATTTATATTTACATAGCTGTTATGCAAAAATATTTTAGTAATTTACAAAAACCAGTCCATGATAATATCAAATTGAAATATATCAGAAAGGGTCTATTGCCTATTTACAATGAAAGGTTAGCTGTTATGCCTGCGTCTATAGAAAATATATAGAAAATATACTCTCTTGCAGTGGTGTAGGAAGATTGACGAATCTTTACAATATGCAAATGAGTACCGTTCACCTCCTAAAACTTCAAGTTTATGTCCAGAACTTGTCTATATTAGCAGCAATGAACCCTCAACTTCGAATTCAACAGTTTCAATCAATTCTATTTCGTTTTCTCCTGGGGAAAATGCTACTAAGAATAAAAAATCATATAACGACAAAAAGTTCAGAAGGAATAATTCTAATATGGTAAGTCCATTACTTGATACTGCAACAAATTCTCCTTGTTGGAACTGTCATTTGCTTAATAATAGCTACAGACACTGTACTGCTCCCAAAAACAAATTCTGTTTCAAATGTGGCAAAGCAGGCGAGACCATAGAAACATGTAGTTGTCAAAAAAACTAGCTAGGTCGACATTCGAAAATGGCCGTCCAGTGTCGACAAAGCCTGGAACTGTTCATAAATATTCTGTCAGAAATAAAACTCATTTCCAAAACGACAGAAATAGCAAACAGTTTTTAACGGAATATAGGTATGGCCACGAAAATGCCCATAAAAATTTATTTTTTGATTATCACAAAGAAAATAACTGGGAGGAATGGAAGAGTTTTGTAGCAAATTTTTATAAATCTTATGGTGGATCTTCTCCTCAGATTTCTCCACTGATACTTGAAAAACCGTTTGATGATAGGCCATACATAGAAATAGAAATTTTTGGAAAATCTCTTGTTGTTCTTTCAGACTCTGGAGCTTCGAAATCAGTTTTAGGAAATAAACTATTTGTTGGAAGAATTCAATTTAATTCCAGATGAAACTTGCGAGAAGTCTGTTCATACTGCTGATGGATCTCCGCATGTTCTGAGTGGTTCAGTTGATTTGCCCATATGTGCAGGAAATGTTTGTAAAATAATAAACGTTTTGGTAGTTCCATCGCTAAATCAATTTCTCATATTGGGAAGTTACTTTTGCAAAAGATTCGCAATTGAAATTATTTTTCGGAATAATGTTTGGAATGTTCATGGTGGTGTTAACGATTTTGATTTCAAATCAACAGATATTCCTCAAAACCTGGATACTGGAGCTGCAAAACCAACTCGTGTCAGGCAATATCCACTATCACCATATATGATGAGTATATTGAATAAAGAACTAGATGAGATGCTATCTCTCGGAATTGTAGAACCTTCACGTTCAGCCTGGAACTCACCTGTTCTTTTGGTGAAAAAGAAATCAGGCGAACACCGCTTTTGCTTCGATGGTAGACGTTTAAATTTTGTAACAAAACATGATGCTTATCCTCTCCCTCGAGTTGATAGAATTTTGAGTATGCTTAGAAATGCACGGTTCATTTCAAGCCTTGATTTCCGAAAAGCGTTTTGGCAAATTCCTCTCGATGAAAGAAGTAAGGAAAAGACCGCTTTTTCAATACCTGGTAGGGGATTATTCTGTTTCAATCGTGTCCCTTTTGGCCTTAGGAATAGTGCCCAATGTCAACAAAGACTCGGACCAGAATTAGAACCAAACGTTTTTTGTTACCTAGATGATATAATAATTGTAACTTCCACCTTTGACGAACATCTGAATATTCTCAAAGAAGTTCAACATAGATTGAAAGAGGCAAACTTAACACTTAATTTGAGTAAATGCGAGTTCTTCAAATCATCTTTAAAATATTTGGGTTTTGTAGTGGATTCAGATGGTTTGAAAACCGATCCTGATAAAGTATCATGCATGGTGAATTATCCCAGACCTACCAATACTACTGAAGTAAAGAGATTCATTGGTATGGCATCGTGGTATAGAAAATTTATCTGTCACTTTTCAACATTAGTTTCGCCTTTGAATGATCTCATAAAGGGAAAGAAAAAGGGACAACGAATCATTTGGACTCATGATACCGAAATGTCATTTGTCAAACTCAAACAAATTCTGATTTCTAAACCTATTCTGCGAAGCCCTGATTTTTCTAAACCGTTTGAAATTCAATGTGACGCTTCTAATACTGGTTCAGGTAGCGTTCTTACTCAAAGTATTGATGGTGAAGAATATATAATTGCTTTTGCTAGTAGATCTCTTTCTAGAGCAGAACGTAATTACACAGTAACTGAACGTGAATGTTTAGCAGTAATTTTCGGTATTGATAAATTCCGTCCTTATATAGAGGGTCGCATTTCGTCATTTATACTGATCACTGGTCACTGTTGTGGCTCAATAATATGAAAGAGCCAACCGGAAAACTTGCGAGGTGGGCCGTTGAATTGCAACAATTTTCATATGAATTGAAACATAAAAAGGGTTGTCTTTACGTTGTCCCTGACGCTCTTTCAAGAATTCCTGACGAAAACATCTCCTCCGGAAATTTCATTTTTAGATCTATCACATGTTGTTTTGGATAAATTTTACCTTCGAATGAAAAAAAAATATAACACAATATCCAGACGATTATCCTGATTGGAAAATAATAGATGAAAAAGTATATAAGTATATTCCATCACGCATCTCAGTCAAATCTAATCTTTCTGAATTCAAGCTATTGGTTCCTAAATCACTAAGAAATGAAATTATTAGAGAATGTCACGATTTACCAACCTCTGGTCATTTTGGATTTTTTAAAACCCTTCCGCGTGTTTAAGAAAATTACTACTGGCCAAAGATGAGGCGCGATATTTTAAAATATGTAAAGCTTTGTAAAGTTTCCGCATCCCAAAAAATTTCTTCAGCCGGAAGAATAGGTTTAATGGGTGCAGAGAAAAAGGTGAATTTTCCCTTTCAAATTATTGCGTTGGATATCATATGACATCTACCTCGAAGTTCTCGCGGATTTTCCCACCTATTGGTTGTTGGAGACTGGTTTACGAAGTATACTTTCATTTTTCCACTGCGTAAACCGGATGCATCAAATATCGTAAAGTTGATTGAAAAAGAAGTTTTTCTCACTTTTGGTGTCCCTCAGATAGTAATGTGTGACAATGGTTCTCAATTTGTTGGTGAAACTTTCAAAAAGCTGGTTGATAAATATAAAGTTCAAAAAATTTGGCTGAACGCTAGGTATCACCCACAAGTGAACTTTGTTGAACGATCAAATAAAACTATTGAAACTACCATTCGTTGTTATATAAACGAGCATAAAGACTGGGACAAACATTTGAACGAAATAAATTTCGCAATCAATTCAGCAGTTCACGAAGTAACAGGCTACTCTCCATCCTTTCTCTTTTTCGGTCGAAATGTTCCAATTACTGGATCGTACTATGGTGAAATTCAATCTACTAAAGATATATTCCTTCTTCCAGGAGACAGAGATCAGTATCTATCTGATATCAGAAATCTCTCTGAAATTTACGAAGATGTTCGTAATAAACTTCATAAATCATATCAAAGAAATTCTAAGAGTTATAATTTGCGGAAACGCGATATTTCTTTCAATGTAGGTGACAAGGTATGGCGTCGTAACAAAGTCTTGTCTGACGCATCAAAGAAGTTCACTTCTAAGTTGGCGCAAAAATATATTTTGTGCAAAATTGTAAAAAAGGTCTCCCGATTGTTATATGGGTTAGAAACTTTAGATAATCATTATGTCGGGGAATGGCATGTCAAAGACTTGAAGCCATATTATGGTTCCAATTCCGACATTTCAGTAGGATCTGGTTGATCCAAATGTGAATAAAATGTTCTTTCATTGTAAAAGTTTTTTTTATTGGCTATATATCATAAGTTGTAGGTTAGGTTGAGTTTTAAGGTTTTAGGTAGTATCTCGATTATAAGAGACTAGAATAAAATTATTCATGGTAAAATTGTTAATTATGGTGGTCACCTCAAAATTAAGTACTTTTCTCGAATATGACTCTCCTCTGGAAATTACCTTTAAAAATAAAATGAATAAATAAATTATGTCCCCTTGAACTCCAACTAGGCGTGTGGTACGCGAAGATACCAAAATAGTCCATAACAAATATAAACAATGAACTACCATGTTTATTTCACAATCATATTTTCATGTTAAATTTTGAAAAATGACATACCATGCTCATTTTTTCCTTCGAAGGGGGTGGTGTAGCATTTTAAATGCTACATCACGGAACAAACGATATGTTTTACCTAATACTATTTCGAAAGCGATCACACTGTATAGAAGAATCAAAAACCTGAAAATTCTTACTTTCCATTGAGGAAAAATCTAACAAACCAATATTCAGAGTATTCACTTTCACATCCAGAAAATATCAAGATGTTTGGAGACGAAATAAAGTGCGTTCGATGGTATTCTCCTTATTTCGCAATAAAATCAATTTCTAGTGATTTCTCAATATTAACCATAGCTTATACTGTCAGTATGGAAACTCTAAAAATATAAATTTTTATGAATATGAAACACAATATAGCAGATATCATTCAACATTTTGAACACCTCTGTTCGTCATGTTTTGAAAACTTTCTACCCAATGGGTGCTGCCCTCAGTGGATATTTCCGTAACGTGGCGGTCTTTGATGTTCGTCTTAAAAATTGCATTCCTAGTCAACAAACCGAAGTGTTCAAATGAGAAGCATTGTCTGTTCACCAATTTGGGATCACACAAGGATAACACGTTTTTGTGGTGGTATCATGAGTTCATGGATCTATAAAACATCACGAATTACGAGCCTTGTTCAGTGGAAAATCTCAGCAAATATCTTGAACCTTCCCACTTTGAGGCCACCAACGGTAAGATAATAGCAAATCGAAGTTTCTAGAGCGCGAATAAGCCCTGTTTCATTTTCAGGCCTCTTTTTCGCCTCATCAATTCGATTAATTATATTGACTACTACCTACAATCATCAGTCGATATACCAAAGTAGAAGATAAGCACCGACCGGCACTTTGGATCCTTTTATTTCCAACTACCTACAGTACTTTTTTGATCACTCTGTCGTGGAACCCATCAATAGTCATCCTCGAAAAAATTGGACGAAGTCTATGTAACCGGCGTCCCTCGAAGGAAAATTCCAGATAAGCTATATAAATATTTTTTTGACATATATATTTTTCTATTGTGCTTCAACGATTATTTCGTGGAGATACTGCGGTTTTTATCATTCATTTTTATTCAGTTTCTGTTTTACCGAAACTCATATTGGGAAATATCCGGATTTTATTATTACTCCAAAGGTGTGAAGCAGAGGTATACGTATACGATTGCATCTTTCTACATGAAGGATATCCTGAACTATATTTTTTTGAGATTGAACATAATTTATGATATATGTACTTTCACAATGTTCTTCTTAATAAATGTTCAGTGTGTGTACCGAAATCTGTTGCATATTATTTTTTTATATATTCTCTTTTCCACGTCATCATTGATCCTTATAGTTATATTTATCAGTTACGTAATTATATATGTACATTCTCTTTTGTTAACTCAACTGATTGGCGCCCAGAGAGGTTTATCACTTCCGTATTTTTCATTTAACTCACGACCCATAGCTCCCTCGTAAAAACTGAGTAACCGTTTGCAACTGTGTAGCCTTGATTATTTCCATATTTCTTTATCTTTCGAAAATCAAGGTTATACATCAAGGATTACTCTCTGTGACCGACCACGAATATAACTACTCATAAAATTGAAAGCTCCTTCTTGGAAACCAATGAATTTCAATTTTGAAAGAAGTTACTAGAAATTGACCAAATCAAATGCTTTACTTTATTCCAGAAGAACTAAGATTGAAGGTACAGATTTATCAGAATAACTACTTACATCATTGATAACTTTCAATAAGGCTGTGTGTGTACCATGTTTCGGACGGAAGCCAGATTGTACTTCTGGCAAAATTTTGTTCTTTTCTAAGTATTGTTTGATCTGTAGAGAAATAATTTTTTTAAATAATTTGAAAAATGTAGGTAAAATGGATATGGGTCGTATATAATTTAAAGTGTTAGGCGTGGCTACTTTTGAAATCGGAATAACGTTTTTCAATTCTCCACATTTCAGGAAATATTCCCGCTCTCAAAGATTCATTTAACACGTGTTGTACCTCGACTAGGCAGAATGGCAGCACGATGGAAATAATTTTCAAACTTAAATTATCGATACCTGACGCCTGCGATTTCAAATATTTTAGAGCTTCCCAGATGTTATCGGTAGTTATATTATAAAATGAAAATTCCAAATTTCTCCTCAGTGAATTATTATTGTAGAACGAAAGCAGATCAACATCTACGGATGTATTACCGGCAACATTCAAAAAGAAGTTATTGAGTTCATCAGGTTTGCGAAGTTCTATAGGGATATTATGTTTTTTTAATGTTGATTTCGTGCAGACTCCCCAGTCACTGAGGTGGCGCCACATTAACTTGGAGTTATTTTTATTTAAGATAAACTGCATATATGCGGTTTTCTTGCGCTTTACATCTTCGTTGACGTAATTTCGCAGCATGATGTAGTATTCTTTCTCTGTAGCAAATCTAGTTCGCAAATACTTCCGGTGAGCTTTATTTTTGGTTTCGATCATGAGCTTTAAATTATAGGTGATGAAAGGAGTATGTTTTCGCTTTAATTTGTTGTTTTTAACGAGACGGAGTGGAGCATGAATATCGAAAAGCGACATGATGTGGTTATTAATAAAATTAACTTTCTCGTTGATATCATATAAATATACTATTTCACCCCATGGTATACTATTCGCGTCATTAGCAAAGTGATCCATATTGAAATCCCTGAAGTTTCTGTACGAAATCAAATTGTCACATACCTGGCTACAGACAACCATCATATGATCTGTTATACCGTGCAAGTCAATTGTCTCACAATCTCCTACTTCCATTCCTTTACTTATACATATTACATCTATAAGCGATACTGAATCATTAGTTATACGGGTGGGGTCTCTCATTATCTGGCATAAGTTGAAGTTGAACAGAACGTTCTCGAATTTTCTGGCCTCCTGGGAAGATGTACATAACAAATTTATATTTCTATCACCCATTAATATAATGAAGTTCACTTCCAGATAAGTTCTTTCTAGCATTTCACTCAAGTCTCCAAGACAGCTATCCACATTTGTACGAGGAGGGCGACAGATGATACAAAGTCCTATTCGTTGTTTGCCAGCATTCACAGTCAGCCGCAGTTGTTCTAAACAAATTTTTTTTGATGAAAGAAGCGAATATTTCATATTTATAGGATATATTTGCCTGATATTCGAAACATTTCACCGAAAAACTCAAAACCATGTCAGTATCTCCAGAGAATATGCTTGTCAGTTTAGATGTAGTGTCATTGTTCACGAACGTGCCCCTCGATCGAAAGACATAATGACGCTGTTACAACATACGACAACAACGACGTATTTCCAAATCAAAGGTACATTTTATGGGAAGTCAACCCAAGAATTCAATTCACCATAGAAAAAATAAAACAGATCGGCTTTCTTGAATATATTGATTTTCGAGGCGAGATGACGGCAAACTTAGTCACAAAGTGCATGGGAGAGCAACTTACACTGATACAAAGGCGTCATAAAAACTCTGGTTGATAGCGAAACGAATTTTTGAACCGAAATATCTGAATGTAGAACTCAACCAGCTGTGCGAGCTAATGGTTACCAGGACAGGAAGATAGAACAGGCAGTACAACCCAAGACAACCAAGGATCGACATCCGCCACAAAAGACGTTACCAAAGCAACAGGAAAAGGTTTTCTTTCCAACCTCATGGGTACCACGGATTGCCTTGGGCTTGAAAAAGCACAACATCAAAACAATTCACAAACCCACTAAGAAAATAGAATATCTGAGGTCTGCCAGAGATTCAAGAGACCCTCTATTCAATATTGGGCTATACAAGATTCCGTGTTCATGTGGGCAAGTATATATAGGAACCACTAAACGTAGTTTAATGACACGGATCAGTGAGCACAGTCGAAAGTGTCGGTTCGGACAAACTGACAAATCAGCTGTAGCTGAACATATCCTTCTCGGCAATCACAATATCTAATTCAATTATCTCAACGACTACAATAATTGAGATCCATTATCACAAAAATAACTTCAACAGAAAGAAGACTTGCCAAATTTGGCATCGAATTCTGAAAACATTACCGACAAAGCCGGAGAGAACTAAAGATTACGACACCTTACAGTACATGGTCCAACCACAAGATAAAGACAGGTCATCACCTTCAGATTCGCCATTAGTCACAGAGATGAGTTCAATTATGACCACGATGCTGAAGAAGAGATGAGAAATAGAGGCAACAGACGAATTCAGTTTGTTGACGATCGACATTCCTAAAGCATATCACGTCAAAATCCTTCGGCTCTAGCCCTCCTTCGCGTTGGCACAATCATTCCTCTAGTATAGACAAACACCAACTTCGAGACGAAACCAAGGATACAAATAATAATGCATATATGTACCTCATTCGCGAATTAATTGACCTGAGTTCTAGTTGAAAATGTTAGGTTCATTGATATTTTTATCTATTTCGCGATATTGCAATAATCGTAGCTCAATTCATTCGAATCCAGGCAATGGTTGAGACCATCTTCCACCTGAGGGTATTTTTTCAGTCACCTTTTACGACAGGCGGAATCTACCCCAGCGTTATTCTAATCCGACCCCATACACAGATAAAATATGGATATATAGTTGAAAAGAGTCGTGTATCAGATACAAGTCTCGGTAGTGTAGTGGTTAGCATATCTGCCTGTCAAGCGGAAGGCCGGGGTTCGAATCCTCGCCGGGCCACCGCGCTGGGTAATCGCACGTTAAAAGGTAAGGCCTCGTTGATCCATTGCTCGCACAAGTTTCGACTTCTGAGGGTTGACGTTCGTCAGCTGGTTAACGAAAACGAACAATTTTAGAACAATTTCGTTAGATGTTTTAATCGTGATTTGTTTCTTCTGTTCCTTAAAGAAATTTCACAATGATGCTGACATTTCCGAACACGAAACCTTTTTCGATCCGAAAATCCAGAAAGATAAACGAAACCTTTTTCAAGGATGACATATTTTCAGTATGCTGTGAAACAAATGCACACTCAGTGGATGAGACTGAATGCAGATTTCAACGATCAAACAGATGCTCGAGTCGAGTTCGGAGGTCCAACTTCTAGTCATCACCTAGAAAATGGCATATGAGACTCAAAAGAAACATATATATATATATATATATATATATATATATATATATATATATATATATATATATATATATATTTTGATCGGCTAGGCTTCCGCGGTCAGAAATGTGCTGGCTGGAACTTCCGGTTGATCCGCGTCTGGAAAGATTTACTTGTCTACGTTTCGACTCCCATTTCGGAGCCATTTTCAAGACTCAGTGACCTTGCGTCTAGGTCTGAGTTGTCTCACTAGCTGGCTATCCTCGTTCTCCAGTGATGATAGCCAGCTAGTGAGACAACTCAGACCTAGACCTAGACGCAAGGTCACTGAGTCTTGAAAATGGCTCCGAAATGGGAGTCGAAACGTAGACAAGTAAATCTTTCCAGACGCGGATCAACCGGAAGTTCCAGCCAGCATATATATATATATATATATATATATATATATATATATATATATATATATATATATATATATATATATATTTAAGAGGAGAGGAAGTTTTTGCTGACAAGTTAAGAACAAAACTCGGGAATTATATTTGGGACAGCAGCAAAAGCGAAAGTGTACTCTTATAACAATATATTTCCAATATTTCGACAATCAAATGTTGTCATCATCAGGGAGCTACAAAATAATGTTAATGAATGAAAATATGACATAGAATTTTTATCCTTACTTACATTGTAAGTGAGGATGGTCGCATGAGATGGTTAAAGAAGTCAGATGACACATAGTAAAATTGTTATAAAACATTGATACGTATCAGTACAACACATAAACACATTAAAAACTATAATCTTCTTATTTTAATGAAAAGGTGCAGTGACAAACACCATATGAAAATGATGAAAAAGGAATGAAAATTTTGTGGTTATGAAGGCGCTAAAAGTTATTTGTCAAAAATGTCAAATGTCACTGAAAACTTATTGCTGAGACACAATTTGGCCTTAGCCGCTGAGACCTCAATGCCATTACAGGTGCTGCAAAAGAGGAGGTGGGAAATTGTAATATAGTATTAAAAGATTTGAGAATTTTGAAATTAGTTATGTGAAAAAGTATAAATTTAATATTTTGATTAAGTAACGTCACTTGAATTGCCTTCGAGAACTCTCGAATTGCCATCAATCAATAATAAATATGAATAAATTGAGATTGAGATTGAGATCGGTTCTTTTATTCAAACAATTTGAAGATTGAGAAATGAATGCCATTTCTAAGAACATTCTCTTCGAAACATTCCATTCAATTGATAAAATTTTTGTGGAACTGAAATTCATTAAATGTTCTTCCTTGGAAGTGTGTTCACTCAGAGCACATCTTTCAGGATGGAGTCTGCAATCGCTTCTATGTGAAGAAATGCGATCTTTCAACAGTCTTCCAGTCTGTCCGATATACTCAGAGTCACAGTCATTGCAAGGAATACAGTAAACAACATTTGATTGGGATAATTTTGGAACTTTGTCTTTAACATTAGAAAAGAGGGAATTAATTGTAAGAACCGTTTCATTGGCTATTTTAATATTTTCTATGTTACTAAAAATTCTGGCAAGTCCAGGTGTGATCTCAGAAATGAATGGTAGACTAATGTATGAAAAATTACTATGGGTTTGATTAGGATTTTGATTAGTAGATGTAAGTTCTAAATTTGAATTATTATTCTGATTTTGAGAAAAAGTTAATGGTGACGTGCCAAATAAGATCTTATTCAAAAGTGAAGAAGGATGAGAATTATTAAGGAATAATTGTTTCAAAATATGGAGATTCTTCTGGTGAAAACCCTGGTCCGAAATGCGAAGAATTCGATCTTTCATCTGCTTGACCACGTTCACCTTCATCGACTCTTTATGGTATGACCAATAGTTTAAATACCTACCAGAACTGATAGGTTTTCGGTACCAGTCTACCAGTATAACATTGGTGGAAGTACGCATCAATCTAGTATCCAGAAATGGAACACTACAATCTGCATCCTCCTTTTCAATGGTGAATTGGATAAACTGATCATAGCTGTTAAAAATATCTACTATCTCGTCAACTCCAGACCTAGGCAATGCCAAGATGATATCATCAACATATTTTTTAATGAAAGATATATGAAAAGGAACAACATTTAAGACCGTATCAAGCAAGTCATCCATCACATAATTTGCTAAAATGGGGCTAATTTTAGCACCCATAGGTGTACCAAAAGTTTGTTTATAAATATTATTATTGAAAGAGAAATACGTATTGTTGAAGAGAAAGGTTAGTAAATTTATGAAGTCATTTTCATGAATGTTGCAATATGTAATAATATTATGCCAATTTTTTTAATTACTCTTATGCAATACTCTAAATAAACATTGCTAAAGAGGGAGACAACATCTAGACTTGCAAGAACATAGTCTTCAGGAAGTTGAAATCTGTTAAATTTACTTGAAACTTCAAAAGAATCTTTAATATAATATGGATTATCAGAATCATATGCCCTTGTCAGAATGTCAGTCAAAAAAGATGCCAAAAGTTCAGTGGGATTGTTTATGGAAGAAATAATAGGACGAACTGATAATGTAGGTTTGTGAATTTTAGGTAAAGCATAAAATTTTGAAATGACACCTGTGTAATTGGTTAACTTCTTTTTTGTGACTTCATCAATTTGGTTTATGGTGAAAAGATTTTTTATAAGTAAATTGCATTTGTTTTGGACTTGAAGAGTAGGATCTTTATTAACTGGTGTATAGGAATTACAATTGTTAATTAGTTCAGAGGATAATTGAAAATACTGATCTTTATTCATGACCACTGTAACATTTCCTTTGTCAGACCTTGTGACAACCAAGCTAGGATTCTGTTTAAGAAATTTTTTTGTTCTATTATATAAATTATGGTAAAATGATGAGGAATGTTTGGAAGAATGTACAAAGTTAGTAACTATGTTAGTAGAACGGGCTATTGTGGAATTTCTTTCTTGATCATTAGTGATCTTTGAAGTTACGCAATCAATGTCTGCTAAATTATTTTTAATAGAAAGATCTTGTTTTAAGATCGGTTGAACACTAAATTTTGGCCTAAGGCTAAGAAATTTGAAATATCTTGAGGAATTGAAATGTCAGATAAGTTTTTTATCCAACAGGGTTGTGTATTAAGTTTATGAGAAGATTCTAATTGAATTAAGTTATTAATTTTAATAGTAATTTTTCTTCTTGTTGAATGAAAAATTTTGTTAAATTTCACTTGTTGGGAACTCGAAAACTCTGTGAAAAGCAACTCACTTGTACCGTTAATGATCTCTCGTTTGAGCATCTGCAACTGTTTTTCCAACTTAGGAATCAATTTATGAATAATGTCAATTTCATAATTAAGAAGTTTTGTTCCTAACCTTAAACATAGGTTTCTTGACTGATTAGTGTAGTTGATATCTTGTCGGAGAAGAAGGTCATCAATAGGAGCTGTAGAATGCCGGATATGGTTAGGTAATATCCCTAATTTTCTGCATCTGAGAAGAAAAGTTTTACGGTTGTATTCTCTGGCCATTTTCATTTTTATCCTTGACCAATGCTTCATCGTTCTTACTATGTTGACTCCATATGTAGCTTGAATATCTTGATAGTAACCCATTTTCCTGTCTGAAGAAGAGAGGAGAGGAAGTCTTTGCTGACAAGTTAAGAACAAAACTCGGGAATTATATTTGGGACAGCAGCAAAAGCGAAAGTGTACTCTTATAACAATATATTTCCAATATTCCGACAATCAATTGTTGTCATCATCAGGGAGCTACAAAATAATGTTAATGAATGAAAATATGACATAGAATTTTTATCCTTACTTACATTGTTAGTGAGGATGGTCGCATGAGATGGTTAAAGAAGTCAGATGACACATAGTAAAATTGTTATAAAACATTGATACGTATCAGTACAACACATAAACACATTAAAAACTATAATCTTCTTATTTCAATGAAAAGGTGCAGTGACAAACACCATGTGGAAATGATGAAAAAGGAATGAAAATTTTGTGGTTATGAAGGCGCTAAAAGTTATTTGTCAATTTGTTATTTTCTTAGCCTTAGGCCCAAAATTTAGTGTTCAACCGATCTTAAAACAAGATCTTTCTATTGAAAATATTTTAGCAGACATTGGTTGCGTAACTTCAAAGATCACTAATGAGCAAGAAAGAAATTCCACAATAGCCCGTTCTACTAACATAGTTACTAACTATGTACATTCTTCCAAACATTCCTCATCATTTTACCATAATTTATATAATAAAACCAAAAAATTTCTTAAACAGAATCCTAGCTTGGTTGTCACAAGGTCTGACAAAGGAAATGTTACAGTGGTCATGAATAGAGATCACTATTTTCAATTATCCTCTGAACTAATTAACAATTGTAACTCCTATACACCAGTTAATAAAGATCCTACTCTTCAAGTCAAAAACAAATGCAATTTACTTATAAAAAATCTTTTCACCACAAACCAAATTGATGAAGTCACAAAAAAGAAGTTAACCAATTACACAGGTGTCATTTCAAAATTTTATGCTTTACCTAAAATTCACAAACCTACATTATCAGTTCGTCCTATTATTGCTTCCATAAACAATCCCACTGAACTTTTGGCATCTTTTTTGACTGACATTCTGACAAGGGCATATGATTCTGATAATCCATATTATATTAAAGATTCTTTTGAAGTTTCAAGTAAATTTAACAGATTTCAACTTCCTGAAGACTATGTTCTTGCAAGTCTAGATGTTGTCTCCCTCTTTAGCAATGTTTATTCAGAGTATTGCATAAGAGTAATTAAAAAAAATTGGCATAATATTAGTACATATTGCAACATTCATGAAAATGACTTCATAAATTTACTAACCTTTCTCTTCAACAATACGTATTTCTCTTTCAATAATAATATTTATAAACAAACTTTTGGTACACCTATGGTTGCTAAAATTAGCCCCATTTTAGCAAATTATGTGATGGATGACTTGCTTGATACGGTCTTAAATGTTGTTCCTTTTCATATATCTTTCATTAAAAAATATGTTGATGATATCATCTTGTCATTGCCTAGGTCTGGAGTTGACGAGATAGTAGATATTTTTAACAGCTATGATCAGTTTATCCAATTCACCATTGAAAAGGAGGATGCAGATTGTAGTGTTCCATTTCTTGATACTAGATTGATGCGTACTTCCACCAATGTTATACTGGTAGACTGGTACCGGAAACCTATCAGTTCTGGTAGGTATTTAAACTATTGGTCATACCATAAAGAGTCGATGAAGGTGAACGTGGTCAAGCAGATGAAAGATCGAATTCTTCGCATTTCGGACCAGGGTTTTCACCAGAAGAATCTCCATATTTTGAAACAATTATTCCTTAATAATTCTTATCCTTCTTCACTTTTGAATAAGATCTTATTTGGCACGTCACCATTAACTTTTTCTCAAAATCAGAATAATAATTCAAATTTAGAACTTACATCTACTAATCAAAATCCTAATCAAACCCATAGTAATTTTTCATACATTATAGTCTACCATTCATTTCTGAGATCACACCTGGACTTGCCAGAATTTTTAGTAACATAGAAAATATTAAAATAGCCAATAAAACGGTTCTTACAATTAATTCCCTCTTTTCTAATGTTAAAGACAAAGTTCCAAAATTATCCCAATCAAATGTTGTTTACTGTATTCCTTGCAATGACTGTGACTCTGAGTATATCGGACAGACTGGAAGACTGTTGAAAGATCGCATTTCTTCACATAGAAGCGATTGCAGACTCCATCCTGAAAGATGTGCTCTGAGTGAACACACTTCCAAGGAAGGACATTTAATGAATTTCAGTTCCACAAAAATTTTATCAATTGAAAGGAATGTTTCGAAGAGAATGTTCTTAGAAATGGCATTCATTTCTCAATCTTCGAATTGTTTAAATAAAAGAACCGATCTCAATCATTTGAGTGAAATTTATTCATATTTATTATTGATTGATGGCAATTCGAGAGTTCTCGAAGGCAATTCAAGTGACGTTACTTAATCAAAATATTGAATTTATACTTTTTCACATAACTAATTCCAAAATTTTCAAATCTTTTAATACTATATTACAATTTCCCACCTCCTCTTTTGCAGCACCTGTAATGGCATTGAGGTCTCAGCGGCTAAGGCCAAATTGTGTCTCAGCAATAAGTTTTCAGTGACATTTGACATTTTTGACAGATAACTTTTAGCGCCTTCATAACCACAAAATTTTCATTCCTTTTTCATCATTTCCACATGGTGTTTGTCACTGCACCTTTTCATTAAAATAAGAAGATTATAGTTTTTAATGTGTTTATGTGTTGTACTGATACGTATCAATGTTTTATAACAATTTTACTATGTGTCATCTGACTTCTTTAACCATCTCATGCGACCATCCTCACTAACAATGTAAGTAAGGATAAAAATTCTATGTCATATTTTCATTCATTAACATTATTTTGTAGCTCCCTGATGATGACAACAATTGATTGTCGAAATATTGGAAATATATTGTTATAAGAGTACACTTTCGCTTTTGCTGCTGTCCCAAATATAATTCCCGAGTTTTAATATATATATATATATATATATATATATATATGCAAGATGAATTTTCTGGGTTTTTTATCCGTTAGGTATCTTCTGATTTGTTCGACGTTTCGAATTCCATTTTGAATTCTTTCTCAAGAACTGTGAGACGAATATCTGTCCATACCGTCCTGGTCAATCACTCCCCTTACGAAGTAACCAAGCAAGAGTAAGCAAAGACTTCAATTGTCTGTTCTCCTCGGAAACTGGTATTTATAATAATTCTCTCCAGTTATTATCCGACTAGGTCCGATATTATTGATGATTATATCGACAGCCGCTCTCTAAGGTTGTATCCTGCCCATCCAGGTATTATGTAGAAATTTATGTTTTCACGGATCTTCGATATGCAAGATGAATTTTCTGGGTTTTTTATCCGTTAGGTATCTTCTGATTTGTTCGACGTTTCGAATTCCATTTTGAATTCATTCTCAAGAACTGTGAGACGAATATCTGTCCATACCGTCCTGGTCAATCACTCCCCTTACGAAGTAACCAAGCAAGAGTAAGCAAAGACTTCAATTGTCTGTTCTCCTTGGAAACTGGTATTTATAATGATTCTCTCCAGTTATTATCCGACTAGGTCCGATATTATTGATGATTATATCGACAGCCGCTCTCTAAGGTTGTATCCTGCCCATCCAGATATTATGTAGAAATTGATGTTTTCACGGATCTTCGATATGCAAGATGAAATTTCTGGGTTTTTTATCCGCTAGGTATCTTCTGATTTGTTCGACGTTTCGAATTCTATTTTGAATTCATTCTCAAGAACTGTGAGACGAATATCTGTCAATACCGTCCTGGTCAATCACTCCCCTTACGAAGTAACCAAGCAAGAGTAAGCAAAGACTTCAATTGTCTGTTCTCCTTGGAAACTGGTATTTATAATGATTCTCTCCAGTTATTATCCGACTAGGTCCGATATTATTGATGATTATATCGACAGCCTCTCTCTAAGGTTGTATCCTGCCCATCCAGGTATTATGCAGAAATTGATGTTTTCACGGATCTTCGAAGAATGAATTCAAAATGGAATTCGAAACGTCGAACGAATCAGAAGATACCTAACGGATAAAAAACCCAGAAAATTCAAAATTCATCTTGCATATCGAAGATCCGTGACAACATCTATATATATATATATATATATATATATATATATATATATATATATATATATATATATATATATATATATATATATATATATATATATATATATATATATATATATATATATATATATATATTGTTCTAAAAAAAAATTGTTCGTTACGTTAACCAGCTGACGAACGTCAACCCTCAGAAGTCGAAACTTGTGCGAGCAATGGATCAACGAGGCCTTACCTTTTAACGTGCGATTACCCAGCACGGTGGCCCGGCGAGGATTCGAACCCCGGCCTTCCGCTTGACAGGCAGATATGCTAACCGCTACACTACCGAGACCATATATATATATAGCAAAATATGCAATTATTTTTGAAGTACATTCAATCAAATATATTTCCGAAATTGACATTCCACTTAATGACTCCTATTTTTTATGTTATTCTCTTATCAGCAATGTTCATTTTATCTATCATACATGCTCGTTCTCATACTCAATCAGCTATGTCTGTACTATTCACTTCTGAACTGATTGAAAAACAAAACATCCAAGCACAACTGAAAATTTATATTATAGGGATTTGATGTTACATTGATGTGTTTTTATTTGTTTTTATTGCTCAGTTATTATTTTATTACCACGACCATAACGTCACTTTACGGTCCAAGCAGAAAATAATTCCACTTTATGGCTCGGGGGTCATGGAGAGGCACGACTTTTCTGTGTTTACGTTTCAACTTCCCAGTATTTACCTAGCTAATATAATTCCTAGATGAAATCGATTGAATTTTTTCCCAGTATTTATAATTTTGATGCCAGAAGTTTTCAGCTATGTGGAATTGTCGCCCTCAGGGTACAAACATCTGCATTATACTATTGGTACACACTAAATAGTCCAAGACACGGAATAGAGGTCGACCTTCACCCATCTGTTTACTGGATGAAACATACTTTTTATAGGGTTTCATGAATGGACCAATACGCCAATGATGGCTTTCCTATCAAAATGTGGTCAAGACTAGATATAGTGAGATTCAAAAATTTCCACCACATGGATAACTTTTTTATTATCGATTTCTCACAAAATTTTATTCCTCATAAACATAGATGTACTGTAGAATACTTGTATATTAGTTGTCGAAATTTGAAACTCACGAACAGTGTACAGGGGGGAATGAAAATTTGAATTTTGATCAAGAGTAAACTACTCTAGATGTGATTCCAAATTTGTATATTGAAATCAATACTGAACAACTCCTCCGAATGAACTTCTTGATTGAGTAAAAAATGAGATGTAATTTACACCTGATCAAAATTTGTAATATTCGTTCTCCCCTGTAAACTGTTCGGAAATTTGTATCATGACTTGAAACATTCCTATGAGTGGATCAAACGCTGTATTTGTAAAGAAGTTTTTCGTGATTTATCCGAATACTTTCTGTGCTATAACTTTCCATTCAGACATAAACTAGTCGATCTTTGATCGAATCACACATCTAGCTCTATGTATAACAAAATCTCATTGATATAATAAAAAAGAGACCAATTATCAGAATGCTTCAATTCCAGAAAATGGAATGATTTCAGTATAACTCGGCTTTAATTGGAATTGAAATCACCCGAAAAAATAAGTAATGCTGACTATTCAGAAGATATGAAAACATTCCAAAACGACTTTCGGAATACTCTTTCGATTCTCCTGATGAAACCGTTGCAAACATCGAGGTGATCCATAATTTTTCACCAACTATCAATATACAATGTGTCACTTCAACTTCGACCAAGCCTATATTTTCGAATAGCATCATCCATATTTTTTTGCCGAAATATAACCGTTACATTATTGTTCATCTAGCGACACTCATTTTGAACATTTATCAGTCACTTATTGTTCTTTTAAAGTCGGTATTGGTTGGTAATTCAATTTTTCGTTTGTAGAAAAAATGGTTTTCAGAAGACACCCTATGAAAATTATTGTTGTTGATATGATTAACGAAAAATATGTTTTCATTTTTATTGGAGATCAATTATGCTAACAAAAACTGATATCATTCGAAGGAAGGAAACTGATATTAATGCAGTATTATCTTTTTTCCCCTGAAAATGCTAATCTTCTATCAGTTTTGTGTTAGGATAGTTGATCTTCACAAAATTTAAAAAATATGTTGAATGAATCATAGTGATATCAACAAGAACATTTTCAAATAAGCGATGAGATTGGAACCATCTGTGTGACAGTGAAAACTTTTTCTGGAGATCAATTACCCTAACACCAAACTAATATTTTTGCACTCAACGCGCGTTTTGCTAACGAGGTTAGCATCTTCAAGGAGAGAAAATTGATACTGAATCTAGTCCTAGTGTTCAGATTTAGTATAAATTTTCTTCTCCTGAAGATGCCTTGTTAGCGAAACGCGCATCGAGTGCAAAAATATTCCCAAAGCTGAGCCCAGTGTAGTTCTAAGCTTGAAGATTAACTCGTGAATGATTTGTTTATTGCATTGCGAATGTTATTGAATGATCATGGAACTAACATTTTCTTGTTTACCTTTCATTCAATGAGTTCTACATAATATTGATGAACTTTTTGTGTATTGCCTCTGAAAAAGAACCCTGAGATGTATTGAACAGAGTTCAAAAACAAATAATTTCACAACCAAATTAAAATCAGAACAGTCCGTATAAATATATATATATATATATATATATATATATATTCAGTCATTAGCATTATTTTTGTAACTCCCTGATGATGACAATGACCGTTTGTCGAAATATTGGAAATATATTGTTATAATAAAATAAATAAAATTATTTTATTCCGAACAATTTTAGAACAATATTGTTATAATAAAATAAATAAAATTATTTTATTCCCAAGTTTTTTTCTTAACTTCTCATCAAAGATTTCCTTTCCCCTTTTCTATATATATATGTATATATATATATATATATATATATATATATATATATATATATATATATATATATATATATATATATATATATATATATATATATATATAATATATAAAACCCCTTTTATATTCGGGTGTGCAGTCAACAAGGAATTGGAATAAAGTGAAGTCTTTATCCTGTTCAAGCTTTCGAGTCTTTATTGGCTCTTCATTCTACGATGAATTGGTAAAATTGTAAGAACAGAAAAATTTTTAACATGTGCCTACATACGAATATAACGTTAATAATCTTTTTTACTACAAAAACTGATGTGTTGTTATATGTTGTCTTACACTTTTTGTAGTAAAAAGGACCATCAACCTCATATTCGTTAGTAGGCACATGTTTGAAAATTTTCTATTCATACAATTTTCCCAATTCATTGATGAAGAGCCAATAAAGACTCGAAAGCTTGAACAGAATAAAGAGTTCACTTCATTCCAATCCTTGTTGTTCAAACAAAAAAACTGACATTAATCATTTGAGTGAGATTTACTCCTATTTGTTGGCTCTAGACAATGCTCCATTGAACATTAGTGAACAAACTTTGGTATCATTATAAAATTCATGACTTCAACTTCCTTCCTAATTATCGCCTAATTTAATTCAACTGTCCATCAAAATTTTCAACACAGTGTGAACGAACCTCAATAATTATTCATACATATCAACAGTGGCACCAACAATCAGTTGGCACCATTGAGTTGTTGACCTGACACATGACAATATGACATTGTCATCTGTCCATTCACGTTTGACGTTCAATCAAAGTCCGACCACACGTTCGACTAGATTTTGATTAATTTTAACTGAGATTTCAATGTGTATGTTTTATAATTACGACTATTTTAACTCATCTACGTACTCATTGCTTCTCATCATTACCATGAATGTCATCATGCTGAATTGTACCATCAAGTCATACATCCTCACATAAGTGTAAGTAATCATGCACCTAACTATTATAGAGTTCACATGTAATGTTCATTATAGTTTCCCTGATGATGGAATAAAATATATTTCCGAAAGCTTGGACATACTTAAAAGAGTTTTCTTCTGACGTGCTGCACCAATATTCACTAGTTTGTATATGTGAAATTTTATTTCATGTAACTCACGCTACTTTACCGAATTTCGTCACGCTTTTTTGTTCGAGATAACGTTCATTGCACATTACGGATTTTTCACTTATAATAGTTGCTACTGAATCCAACTGGAAAAATCAATCACTACACATACATACATAAATCGAATTAGCCTGTTCTACTCCCATTGAAATTGTGAATTCTCTTAAGTACATTTTCTGCTCTTCGCCAGAGAAGAAACTCTTGACACATCGGAATGGAACTGAAATACGAATTCAATATAGATACTGTTGTTCGCCAACGAGTGTATTGGGTTATGACATCTGAAATTCTGCATCAAGTCCCACGCGATCCAGGCGTAGGGTGAGTTTTATTACATTCGCATATCAAACAACAAATGATGAAAACCTCAAGGAATCGATATCAATTCGAAGGTTTCCTGAAATACGAATATTTGATATGTTAGAATATGAATGAGCCGCTAGCCAACCAACACATCAAAATAGTCTCGTCCAGAATGCCAATAGAGAGATAGATAGATAATTTATAGTTACTTTATGCAATACAGCGTTCACACAAGTCAATACATTCATAGGAATTCTGAAGTGACAAGTTGCAGTTTCTTACGAACAAAAGACACCTACACATATCCATAAGCTTACTTGTCATATATAAAATACAATTATACACAATATAGACACCCACCGATCTGAAAGGTGTCAACGGGAATCACATTAACTCGTAGTCGTAGGAGTAAGATCAGCGTGTTTCATTGAAAAATTCGGATTTGTGGGAAAATTGAAACTGCAAAACTCTCAATCACAATTTGTGATTCAACCTCAACTACCAAACGCGCCAAGACAGTCGAAATCGGAATTGTGGGATTGAGAATTTTTTGTGTGATAATAAAAAACAATAATGCCTGTAGAAGATGGAATGCTGATCGAGCTTTTACGCCAATACCCATGGCTCTATGATAAAAAAGAAAAAAATTATAGGAATAAAAATGCCGAACAGAATGCTTGGCAGACAATTTCCAATATCTTAGAAACAAGTGGTGAGAATTGTTTATTTCTTCAAGCAACGCAAGTTCCTCGATATCTATTTATGAATATTGCAACGGTAAATGTTCCTTATTATTTCTTTCAGCAGATGAATGCGAGCAGAGGTGGATTGTTCTAAGAAATAGGTTCTGCGCAGAACTGACAAATTCCAAAACAGTTCCTTCTGGAAGTGGTGCATAAAAACCAAGCTGGCATCTGTTTGATGCAATGAGTTTTATGAATGACATGATCATTCCAAAAAAGTCAGTAGTCAATCTGAATTATGGATTTACCTTCATTACCATTTGTTACAGGACCAAAGGAAACTTCACTTTATCTGCACCAGATTCAAACGGGATCTGGGACACTAAAACAACCGATATAGAGTGCGAAGAAACTACCACTCACGAGGAGGAAAACTCGGAGGAACCTTCAATGGTCGAGGAATTTTCCGAGGAAACTCCTCTTGCCTCTTGCTCAGGAAAACAAAGAAATGAGAAGAGGGAACTGGATAACTCATCAGTTCAGTTCATATCTGAAAAAATCAAAGGAAAAAAGGGGAAAAGTGAAATAAGTGAGCTTGGTAGCACACTTCAGGGTGCACTTAGCAACTTCAGTGACTATATGCGAAGCAAACAAGAAAATTTGCAACCCCAGCCATGTGAGTCTGAATCACAAGATCCGTTCTCTGGCAAATTAGTCACCCAGTATTTATCCGAAATCAAGAATTCAAATAAGAAAAAACAAATTAAGTGTTCAATTTGCAATTGTTCATAGACTGGGGATGGAGAGAGAGAGAGAGATGAATGACTAAGGGCCAGTTATTGTACATGCTCAAGTGAACTGTGGTTCGAGTGAACCGAGTTCAGTTGTTTCAACAACAAACAATTCTATCGGCAAATGCTTAGCAACTGAACTCGGTTCGCTTGAAAAAGTTCTTTGGAATATGTACAACTGGAATATAATTTTCGTTATGTTCATTATGAAATATCTCATCCAAATATTAGAGTAAAACTTCAGTTTTTGTTTTCATATAGAGTAATCTGTTAATTTTTTTCATTTAGTATTTATTCGATTTATGATTCTGTTTTTATGTGTTGAATCCTAATGAAATTTGTTGATGAGTTTTTTATATTGTGTTAATAACTTGGAAAATCAAGCCTTTCTGGAAACAGGAGAAATATTCATGAATTGGGTGGTTAGACTCTAGATTATGTAATTGTTTTTGTTTTCATATAGAGAAATCTGTTAATTTTTTTCATTTAGTATTTATTCGATTTATGATTCTGTTTTTATGTGTTGAATCCTAATGAAATTTTTTGATGAGTTTTTTATATTATGTTAATAACTTGGAAAATCAAGCCCTTCTGGAAACAGAAGAAATATTCATGAATTGGGTGGTTAGACTCTAGATTATGTAATACCCTAAAGATGGACTCTTTCTTCTTTTTGTAAATGAATCAAATGTCTTTGAATGGCATACACATACCTAGCAACAGACAATGTATTTTTCAATCTAACTTCTTTCATAAAGGTAATTTCTATTTTTTGATTCGGAGAAGAAAGAAGACAAAAAATTATTCATCGAACCCTAAAGTTTCCTACATATTATTACTATGATAAGGTAATTGAGGGACATTGATAATATTGAAGTTAAAAACTAAATATTTGGAAAAATTATAAAACAAACTACTTTGAAATAAATATAAATCACTCTACACTTGATTAACTGTCCATCGTGAAACCTGGAGGAACAAAACCTGCCAAAACATATTCCATTTGCCAGGAGACACTTCCTTCTGGTGGATTCAAATACTGTGCAAGTTTATTTCAGTTTTCCATGACATTTCTTGCACTATCATTTGCCCCAACTCTCTGCACACTTTGTAGTTCACAATCTCCTTTTTTCCGTTGCCTCATTTGGTTTCCTTCATGATCATCCAGGGTGGATTCATTGTCCAAGATATAATTATGAAGAAATACACAGGCCATTACTATATTACTACATGAGTTATAATCGGCAATAATATTATTCTTCAGAATCATCCATTTGGAAGCCAATATACCAAACGTACTCTCAACAGTTCTTCTTGCTCTTGATAAGCGATAGTTGAAAACTCTTTTTTCATCTGATGAATTCCTATCTGGGTATAGTGTCATAACATGCTTATGCAATGGAAAAGCTGCATATGCTACAAAAAAGTGTGTCAATTTGATATTAGTTTCAGGCAATGATTTTCCAGATGGAAAATTCATTTCGTTCAAAATTGATTTTTCAAAACTCGATTCTGAAAGACTGTGGAATCATGACACCCCCCAGCTGCTCCTATATCCACCAGAGTGAACTTATAGAAGGCGTCACAGGCTGCCTTCAAAACTATAATGTGAGATTTTTTATAATTGAAGAACTCACTTCCAGCATTATATGGAGCCTGTACATTAACATGTTTACCATCGGTTGCCCTGCCACAGTTTGGCATGTTCCAATAAAAAGACCTACTTGCTAGTAGCAAAAACAAAGGAATACACTCGTCTTCCATAACAGTACCTAGACGAACTGCAAATATGACTACTAGAAAACTACAAAACAAGCTAGACACTTCGAATTGCAGAAGACAACAAACCAAGAAACAAGAAAGAAAGGTTAGGTTAAAAATAGAAATGCTGAAATATTCTTCACAGCAGACACAAATCACGCATGCGTAGTTTGTTTTAGTTTTTGTGCATAAAGGCTCCACACAACCAAGGTTGATTTTTTCTTAGTTGAAGTTTAGTTCAAGTTGGAGTTTAGTGTGGATTTGTGCTGCATAAATCCGCTCTAAGTCGCAAGAACGCTATCGTTGTTGAGGTACCACCTCTGAACCCAAATTGAGCTATATCAAATAGTTCATCGTTTTCGGAATATTTGAATAGTCGGTGTTTCAAAGTTATTTCAATTACTTCGGAGGGCATAGGTATAATGGAAATGGGTCGAAAATTCTCGAAACAATCAGTATTTTCTTTTTTTTTAGTCAAGTTTAATCTTTTGGAATTTTCAAGTCTCAGGAAGAACACCAGAACTGAAATAGTAATTTGTGATGATAGTGAGAGAAGGGTAATCGTCAGTCTTTGAATGATATACTGTTGAGTTCATATATATCTGTAACGGGTGAATTATTGAGGGATAATATAGCATCATATATTTCACCTTCAACAACTCGATCAAAGAAAAAAGAAACAACCAGGTGTTGGCAAATTTCTCATGAGATCTATGGGATTGTTAGTTGAATTCGGGAGAATGGAAATTATGTCATAAGCGATGTCCCAAAAATATACATTGAGGAGAGTGGATGTCAAACTCTGGTCAATATTTTTAATACCATGTCATTACTATCTTTCAAAATTTATCAATTTCTAGGAATCATTTGAAGAATTTGTTGAATTTTATGAAACTAATTCATAGGACTTTTTGTCGGTCGTGATTAATGCAGAAGAGTGTTGTTTTTTCATTGTTTCAAAAACTGCCAGGTCTTCAGGACAATTAGTTACTGCACATACCGTTTCAACCGCAGATAAATTGTTCCGCATAGATCACTAATTGTCATTGTACCAAGTCGGCGGCGGCTTAGACCTTTCCTGATAGTTTCGTAGTGAAAAGTTGTTGTTGTTGGTTTGTAACTGTGGTTATGGACTCGTCGGCCAAACAGCTAACATCACTCTTGTAGCTCCAGAAAGGACCAATCAGCCTTTGGCAGATCATTGTGAAACGACATTCTGTTTTTTAGCCCGAAAAATCTTCTGGTGGTAGCTTCAGAAGTGGCGTTTTCCATTTAATTGAAAAAAAATACTTGTACGAGATGGTCTGAAATTCCCACTGTGAACTCATCAAGGGAAAGGTTAGTGAAAATGTTGTATGTGCAAGATACTGATGTGCATTGATTCTGTTATTTTGTTTCATACTTACCAATTGCCCAAGGTTTTCTATTTCTAACACGTTCATCAAATCGTTTGAATGTTGTGATTAGACATTGAAAGTATTGATGAAGTCGCCCGCTATTATACATCGTTCGTCAAGACGTGGAACTTTTTCTGTAAGTCAATCAAAATCACTCAAAAATAATCCAAATTCTCTCAAACAGGACCTACATACAGCATTCACTCTTTGCAAATATGCAACTCACCCTGAATGTGCTGTTTTCTACAAAACTGATTGGTAAGACGATAGTTGGTTATTTTGATTTTGGCAAGGTCTGCATCGTTCAGCCAGTGCTCAGTTGCCACTGATTTTCCGAATATTGAACAGCTCGTACCTACGGCTAGCTTCGTCAGTTTATGTTTCCGATGTGCCATTGAAATATTGTTAACACTTGCGTTCATACCATAAAAAGTGATTGCTTGAACAAAAAGTGAACGTTGAATAGGAAACTATTCGTTTTCTTTCATACTTCAAAATACAGTAACCTCCTGTTCACAGCTGGACATATAACCCAAAGCATTGCCTTCTGATTTTTTTTCTGTTCTGAGACAATACGATTCATTCAAATCATGAACTGGATCTCTACATAACATCTACTTATACTGCAACATTCACGATAATCGTTTATTTGGGTTCCCATCGTTTCAATTTCTGAAGTTTCATTTCGACGCTGAGATACTGCAGATTATCTACAAAAATGAAAGTTCATTACCTCGTGTACACGAGAAAAATTGTTCAACTCAGCATTGTCGAAACCCGAGTCAAAACCCATTTTGGGACTCATATTTACTGCGATATCATTTGTGGATCAAATTGAGAAATAACGATTTGCAAAACTCCTGGGCACGTTTCAACATCTTAACCAGTATTTCGGAATTTGAATCTTTCCTTGGATTAGAATAATTTCAGTAATTACCAATAACCTTACAATAGCAACATTGCACAAATGTCCATTTTCTTTTGGCTACCCAACTCACTCGCGGGAATAGGCCAGTGAGGTCACAGACCTAAAATTTTCAAATTTCATTTATTTGAATTTCGAATATCATGCAACGTACAGAGAGCGAACAAACTTGTTTCGTCACCAATTGGAATTTTCTTGCCGATGAATGATTAAAAAACATCACGGAACGTTTTCATTGTAACTGTTAGTACGCTGGTCTAAATATACATGTGGTGAATCTTTGCTACTGATGAGTGTGAGGTGGTAGGAGGAGAGGGGATAGAAGGAAGGGATGGTGACAAAAGAGAGTGGTGGGGCGACAAAATGTTGTGGGAATAATGGAATGGTTAAGATGTCTATATACTGGTGTTTCTAATGTTGCGATATTGTTTCAGACAAACCTGTGTACAAGGCGTGATAGTTCATCAGTGGCCATGAGGGGCGCTGGTAATCAAAAATTTCTATTAATTTTCGTGATCACTCGATCCATGGAACACGCTGTTGCCAATTCTGATGTTTTTGTTAAAGGATAGAGAATTTATCAAGACTGGATTTGTGAGATTATTGAAAACACCAAAACGCGCCAAATTTGTGTTCAACTTCATGCGTTTGAAAATAATTTCTCAGTTGGAATAAATTTGCATTGTGTTTCTACTGATCTGGACCAGAATTCACAACGACATGGCCACTTGGCAACACAGGACTGTCATCTCCACTGCAAGAGTGCCGGTACCTGGCGGATTTTTTGCAGTACTATTACGCCTACATCATCAAATTTTTCATCCAGTTGGCCATATCGGTCCTCTGATTTGCTGACAATCTTTTATATGGAGTGAAAAAACCAGTATATAGCCACCTTAGGAATGGTGATGTGTCATTCTTTTTGGAATTTTCCATCATACGAATCCATAAAATTATCTTTTGTATTTTTCAGAATATCTCCAGATTAATTTCGCATTTGAGAGGACAGTTGAACTTCAATGCACATGTCTGCCATTGTTTTGTATATATATTTTTGCCTCCTTCGGTTTTCAAATGTGGGAAAATATCTCAAAAGTTCAGCTACAAAGAAGCGACTACATTATTTGAAATTTTAAGTTGAAATAGTTACAATCTTCTGAATAGAATACTCCCTGGAAGCGATTATCATACATAAATAACGTAACGGCAGTGTGTTGGTCACTTAGGTTGGTCACTCGAATGTGTATGTTTTTTTTCGAACTATTTTTCTCTTCTGCTTGGTGATTACTTCAACCGTTCTGATTGAATGAATCAATTCCATTTGTACTGACAAGATCAATATGTTACTCGCTGATATCAGTATATATAAAAATATTAATTTTTTGTGATTAACAGAAACTGACCTCCTATAGAAGACAAACCTTCCTTCGGGGCGGTGTTGGAATTTGGGTGAAAAAATGTATGAAAAACAGCCTGGTCATCAAAATTGTAAATCTAAGAAGCTACTGTATTGACAAAGATATTGAAGTATGTGCAGTCATATTCAAACAGTTTAATAAAGAATATTTGAAACTTTCATGCTACATATCTCCCCCTGGAGATGCTGATCTGTTTATTGATTCTTCATCAGAGATCCTCAGTAGTGTTTATACTCTGAATATTAATCTCATTGTTTGTGGAGATTTCAACTTTAATGCGTATGAAAGCGAAATGTATAAACGGTTGTGCCTCATGCTCACAAAGTGTGGTCTTACACCCTGTGTAGAGTGGCCGACAAGAGTAACTGAGACAACGTCCACATTGATAAATCAAATTTTCATACAAGAAAATGTAAACAACCTGTGCTGTGTCTTCGATAACACCATTGCAGATCACAGAAGCATATTACTGGAAATCAGTAATCTCATTCCAGATGACGATCATATATATTCAAATCAAACAGATATTTTGACAGTAATGGTATTGAAAACTTCAAACAATCTCTCTCTGAAGAGGGATGGTCATCGATTTATGTCGGTGACTCAGATACCGCATTTGACAATTTCTATAACATCTTTCTTAAAGAATTCGACAATCACTTTCCACGAAAACGCAATAAACTAAACTTGAAACGGAAGGGTTGGCTTAATAGTGACATCATTGATTCCAGTAATCGCTTGAAGGATCTTTATGTATTACAAAAAACACATCCAGAACTGAAACCTTATTATATTCGAGCGAAAGAGCATCACATGAATTTGATTGATAAATGCAAAAAACAGAATTATCGAAACAAAATTCTGAATTTTGATAATCAAATAAAAAATCACTATAGAAAACGAAGCAGGACATAAAATAACGGATCCTCATCAGATAGCGAATACGTTCAATAAGTTTTTCAAAGACGCGCTGATGAATCTGCCAAGGAATCAAAGTAATAAGTCTACCTACAGATTTCACGAACCAAATTCTTTCAACGGAAACTCTTTCCTCTTGAGACCCTATACAGAAAATGAACTATTTAATATGTCGAAACCAAAAACAAAATGGCCAGTGGTATCGACGAGATACCATTTTCCGTTTTAAAAAATGTACTCGCTGAAATTATTACACCACTCACCTTTTTGATCAACCTCTCCTTTACATTAGGCATATACTCCAAGTATCTGAAATAATGTAAAGTTAATCCCGTATTGAAGAAAAATAAAGATGCTTTTTATTGTGTTAGCTATAGGCCCATCACTGTCACCAGTGGATTCCAGAAATTTTTTCGAAAATGCATTCGTAACCAGACTATTAGATTTTCTAAGTAAATATAATATTATACCAAGCAATTAGCATGGCTTCCAATATAAAAAGTCAACTAATACTGCTTTAGTTTCATTGTAGCAGGGCGTTCGACTGCGTCAATATTGATATATTATTAATGAAATTGGAAAACTATGGCATAAGAGGTAAACCATTGAGCTGGATATCAAGTTTTCTATTAGATAGAGAGCAATAAATATCATTGTATCATTGTACACGGAACAGGATTTGCAACACATTATCAGATTATTTAAAAATAAACATAGGCGTACCCCAGGGGTCAGTGTTGGGTGCTATACTCTTTATTGTTCATCTCAGTAGCATATATAGTATCACTAACGACTATGTGGCATATGCCGATGACTTTACATTGGTGATTCCTTCGGAAATCATGATATGGTTTTTAACCACAATGAAACTCATATTCTGAGATTTCATACTCAGAAAAAAAATTGTCTACCACTGACATTCGACACTGGACAGCTATCTATCGTGAATTTGGCTACTTCAGTCAGTATATTGGGTCTAAGAGTTGACGAGTGTTTCACGTGGAAGGAACATTGTGAGAATCTCATGACAAAATTGTCTTCTTTTGCATATATGTTCAGAAATCTCAGTAAGATTCTTGAAAAGTCACATCTCTTAAACATGTATTTCGTTTATGTGGATTCCCGTATACGCTACGGAATATGTCTCTGGGGTCACCCGCACAAGACGTTATTATGTCACAAAAAAAAAATCAGATGTATTGCTCAGGTGAACAAGCAACATTCTTGCAGAAATTTATTTGTCGAAACCAAAGTCATGCCTTTGACTTCCTTATAAATATTTAAATAGTTAAAAATCAGAAGAGCCCATGACATTACTGGCATGAATACTGGAGATATCAAAATAATTATTACGTTCCGTTTTCGAGGCTCAAACTGAAATACAACTTTCCAGAAACAATGGGAATGAGAGTTTTCAATTAACTTCCCCAAGAAATCCGAAAAAGACATACGCTAAGCACATTCAAAGTGTCTCCAAGAAAATTCCCCACTGAATTTTACTTCTACACAATGAATGAGTTCCACCAAATGTGGTCAATTGTTTGACTGTCTATGTTTCATTGTTATATAAGCATTTTATTGTATTTTTCTGTCTTTGTATGTATGTTGACGAACCTAAAAACATGTATTATTGTTCAATGGGAAATAAATGATTCTGTATTGTATTGTATTGTCGCAACTCACTACTTGCTTGGCTTATTACGAGAGGATTTTTCGCTGTTTCACCCAACTGTCATTCATCCAAAATAATGAAAACGACTCATTTCAAAACTTAATTGAATGTTTATTATAAAAAAAATTGAGAAAAATACTTTGGACATCAAATAGTTGAAAAAATATGAAGAAACACTAAAACTTACATTATACTGCTTCCTAACAGGATCGCTGATAAGGAGATGTGCTGCATTCTGAAAAATGCTCTGGAGACCGTTTCTAAAGAGTGATCAATGAATACTGACTAATTTCTGAAAAATAGATACTGAATCTTGACCTCTCTCAATATTTATAAAGATTTATCTGCTGAGGTTGCAACTTTGCTCCGGTCACCGTACTAAGGTGAAATGCCTAGCGCGCATCCGTGCAAGTTTGCGAATTTCGAGATTGTTTTATATTCTCATATCCTGTAATCGTATCAAATTGATGTCTATGAACTTGAATCATTAAAGATGTAATTCTGAATACTGGGTGTTTTTGTTCTGAAATATTGAAGTTGAGATTGAAACATCTTTCCATTCATGTATTTGTTGAATGGATTTTTAATTATTTAATGACGGTTCTCCATATTTGACAGTGTAATGAATAATTCTTACTTTATTTTCGTAAATGTTTGCAAATAATTTGTTATTTTTAAAATCAGGTGAACCGGAAATGAACATGAATTTGGGGTTATATTCACTGTAGATGGAATCGAGACTACTTCTATAATTATTTATTGCACACGAATATTTTGAGAAAAATGATTTTCAAACTATTCGTGATCTCGACAATATTTCTGGAAATGATTCAGGAATTAGTGGTATTACAAGTGAAAATTCTTTTCATTGGATAATGGGAAAAATCCACCAATTTTTAAATTATTTCAATCATTTTTGAAACGTTCTCGAAGGTAACATAATATATCCTAGAATAATATTTTATGGAATTCATATTGTATATGATTAGGAATACATTTTCCCGATAAAATATAAGTTCCTTGGGGTTCCTTGAAAGGGTAACATTATTATACATCGATTCTATTAATCGATGTTTTTCTACGGTTACGTTTCGCAGAGCACCGGACCGGGCAGCGGGCAAAACTTTTTTATTTGAAGAGATATCGAAAAATTCCATTGGGATAAAATAATCAGCGTCGAAAAATAGGCCGATTGAGCCAAACTTCATTTTTTGTGTCTGTCCGTCTGTGTGTGTGTGTGTGTCTGTCCGGCGTTGGAAATCCTTTGAAACACGATAGCGGTCGAACGGAAAGAGATATCGATTCGAAACTCGGACCGTAATTAGATCCCGTAGGGATACAGAACTCTATTGTTTTTCGAAAAAATCGGAAAACCGGAAAGTAGTTTTTCCGGGCAAAATAGGAATTTTTATGTGACACGATAGCGGTCGAACGAAAAGAGATAAAGGATCGAAACTCTGGTCGTTTCTAACATTCGTTTGGGTGCATATGCCTATTGTTTTCCCGGGGGCACGGAGAACGGGAAAAGTGTTTTTTCTGGAAAAAAAATTTTTTATTACGAACGGAAAGAGATGACGGTTTCAAACTCGGACCGTGATTAGACCCCGTAGAGATACAGTAACTCATCGTTTTCCGAAATGATCGAAAAACGGGAAAGTAGTTTTTCAGGCATTTTCCGATTTTTTTTTATTTTTGCCGTGGCTATCAGAGTTTCAATGGCAGAAATTTTTATTCGCTATCTATCGAATTTCTCAACCTTCTGCTACAACTTTTATCTGAGGAAAAAAATTTAAAAAAATCGTTTTAGATTCTATTGGTGTTTTTTGTGTAACACGTCGGACACTCTGTAGACCATACTGTTGCTCGTAATCGAAAAACGAACAAACTGTCGTATAGGTCTCGTGATACTCTACAACTTTCAAAGGATAACATTTTTCCTTAAACCGAATGGAAAATGGAAAAATCGGGAAATTTCTGAAATTCAAATTTTTCTGTAAGTTTTTCGTCATTAAATGTGTAAATATCTCGGAAACGAATGAGATAATCAAAAATCACCAAGAGTAAAAAAATTATCATCTTAGTGTACACTATGAAAAACCTGAATACATTTTTTTCTTAAATCAACAGTACGGGAAATATGATTTTTTTAAGAAAACAAACTATATATCTCCGAAACCACTCACTTTATCAAAATTTGTCATGGGAGTGAAATTGTAGATCTCGTCGAATACTATGTCATTTTTCCTCTAAAATCAATAGTTCAGAAAATATCGACGAAAAGCTGTAAAATTCAATCGACTCAATTTCTTTAAGTATCAAAATTTAAATAACTATATATATCTCCGAAACCACTCATCAAATCAAAATTTGTCAGAGGAGTTCAACTGTAGATCTCTTCGAATGCTATAGAAAACTCACACACATTTTTTCTGTAATATCGATAGTTTAGGAAATATTGATGAATATCCGTAAAATTCGATCAACTCGAAAACGACCATCAAAAACGAATTTTTGGCGGAGGTAATCCTGCGTGCGTGCAATCTACTGTTAGATTAGAACGTGAAAATAACTACTCCAATCGCCTACAATCAGAAAATAAATTTTTCAGCAACAGAAAATGCATGTTATGTTCAGAGAGCATCGTTGGCAGCGATGAAATATGTAAGAGTCGTATAATGTAGAAACTGGAGATTTTGAACAACTGATGGATAAACATAAATACTCATGGGAACTATCAAAAACGAATGATAAGTTGAAACGGAGTGACTGAATAGAATATGATTTTCAGAGAAGATGAGCTGAATTTGTATTGATAGGTGATAGATGAAAAATACTCAGAGAAACTATTGAAAAAAATTGAAAATTCCAAACAATTGACGGCGTATAATCGATGTATTCAAACCATTCGTATCCAATGATAGTTTAAAAAAAAGTTGAGTTGATTTCTCAATAGTACGAGAAAAATTGAGAAAAAAATTGAGAAGTGACGGCTTATAATCGATGTATTCATAACATTGGTTTCCACTGATAGTTTGAAAAAAAGTTGAGATGATTTGTCAATAGTACGAGAAAAGTTGAAGAAAATTGAGAAGTGACGGCTTATAATCGATGTATTCATAACATTGGTTAACAATGATAGTTTAAATAAAAGTTGAATTGATTTCTTGATAGTACGAGAAAAATTTAGAAAAAATTGAAAAATGACGGCGTACAATCGATGTTTTCAAACCATTGGTATCCAATAATAGTTTGAAAAAAAAAGTTGAGTTGATTTCTCAATAGTACGAGAAAAGATGAAGAAAATTGAGAAGTGATGGCATATAATCGATGTATTCATAACATTGCTTTTCAATGATAGTTCAAAAAAAAGTAGTATTCAATAGTACGAGAAAAGTTGAAAAAAAAAAAGAGACGGCATATAATCGGTGTATCCATACAAAAAGAGTGATCTAGGCTCATCGAGATCCACCCTATAGCTTGTTATTTCTGTCATTGATTTCATAAGGAAACCTCTGTTCGAATTCCATGATTCGAATATAAAAGACTGAACACCACCCACCACCTAAAAAGACGTGAAATAAACAAAATGTGAAATTCACCCCGGCTCTTCACAAACATTCGTCATGTGTAATCCACTCCCATTCCTACTTGAATGACTACAGAAAACGTTCAATGGATGTAGGTTTGTTTACATTCTGACTGCGTTTGATTGAAGTGCTGGAACAGATTGGCCATTTTCCGCTATTGGATGTCACGGTATGCCTTCGGAATGGTGGCGGCTGACGATCTGGAAATGTCCATCAGACGTTGGCGGTCCACTGGGTTGATAGCTCTTTCTGGTACACCACTTTATTTGGGGACATAGATTCATCTCTAGATCGCTTTAATCATTCACAAGAGTGGAAAAAACTTAAAACTAAGACAAATGAAATATGTTTGAACGTCATCAATAGTTGTTCCGTACTTTTCTGGGTTTGTAATCTACCACAATCTGAAGAAATATGAAGTAATATTGGGATATACGACACAACTGTAGAAGGGAATATTTTCAATCTACTCCAAAAAGTTGCTGCGTCTATTGCAAAACAGTTCCTTCTGTAGAGAACAAGTCGAATTAGTCATCAACCTCTCTTATAACTCAATTTTGACTATCAAAAAAATTACAAGCTGCTATTGTGACATAACATTTTCTCCTTCAGTAGGGGCAACCATCCGCGATCCGTATCAAGCGAACTCAGAGATATGCATTCTTCCCCAGACAGCATGATGAAAGTAGATTCCTTTAATTTTTGTTTCCTGCTATTGCTCTCTTTTGTCATAATTTTAGTGTCGTTCAATATGAACTTGACATATTTTTGAAACATATCAACAAACAGGAACCAACAATAGAGTTCACATTAGACACAGAAAATAACAATGAACTTTCATTTCTAGACCTAATGATGAAGAAATTGACACGTCATGTAGACACGAGTGTCTACTTTTCATCGATTGACTATTTTGGAAATAATTTACGTGATACCTATCTACTTATGAAATCGAAAACTTATTGATAATATCTGAACTGAACTAAACACAACATGAACTATCTTACCTTATCGGGTTGGTGGGATTGCCATATAACAGAGAAAAATGAATATTTCCAGAAATATCAATAGGTATGAATGTAGTTGCTTTCAGGTAATTATTGAGTGTTTCGCCAATTTCTAGTAGATGAAGATTTTGACTCCATATAATAGGGTTGTGGAGTATTTGTCAAGAGCTCCAAAATGATGTATCACAAGACCCCCTTTCCATTCATTTATTTTTCCAGATGATGCCCATTCGCCATCCGCAAATTCTCATGTGTCGGTTTCACTCCAAAATCTAGTATTCATGCATCAATTTCATTCTTCCAAGTTTCAGTTTTTTGAGTTGACCCGTTCAAAAAATAAAGTGGGGGGACAGTAAAGGAATGCTCTGTATACCGACGTATAATTATACTGAATAATGAACATAACAACTCATGAAATAAATACCCCAAACATCTAGAAGTTTCCCGGTGAAGCCATATGTTGTAGAGCAGTTGATAATAACGGGCAACTTCGATATTCTCTGTCTTAGAGAGTTCGTGAACTAAATCATGTTCTATCGAGAAGTTATGAGTAGCGAGCAAGTTGTATAAGACTGATTAAGCCGATCCAAGGTGGGTAGTTGTTGTCTCTTCTAGTATGGATCAATGTTTTGGTATCTGGGAATTTCAACAATTGAATGGAGGGTTCGAATCATAAAATGAAAATCAGAAACGTTTCAAATTCTTACTCAATATTGATAGATAACAGGTAAAATACTATGGGTTAAATTTTTTTTCTTCTAGTGTCACCTAGAAGAAAGGGCAAATAATAATAAAATAGAGTAAATCATCTTTATTCAATGAAATATATTACACTTTCCATGTGAAAATTGAGAATTTCTGATTGAAATAAAATTGCATAAAACTAATTCAAAAAAAAGGGAATAAATAAATGGAGAACTACAATACATGCAGTCTACTGCCTGTCACTTTTGATATAACAACTCCTACATATACTCCAGTCAATGGGGGTTTATGGCGTGCGAAAGGTAGAGTAAATCTGACTTTTAGATATGTTATTAGGTTAGAGACCCTGATGAAAAATCCAAGTTTTCGACCTTGAGGATGGTGCGTGCGAACCGCCATCTTGGATTGAAGGTATGAAAAACTGGTTTTTCCCATTCAACTCCTCAACGGTTAACCCCACGACAAAAATGTTCAACTCAAATTCAGAAGTTCCCAATAATTTTTGTATCCACACATTTTTCGTAAGTCTAACGACAAAATGTAAATATTTTTTTCAAAAAATCGTCAAAGTCCTCCTTTTTCTCATTTTGAGAAATGATCTGTTGCTATTAAATACCTAATTATTCATAATTGTTGTTCCGTAGCTATTCGTTGTATAATCATTACGTTCTGTGAACCCAAAGCTCACTCATTTTCACAATAACAGGAGGTAGAGCTAACAGCGCGTTGTTTTCAATAATGGTGTTCCCAGTAGGCCTGGTCTATACATGTTCTTGTCCGAGTTTCATTCGTTCATTCTCATTTCTCATATTCTTTTCTCATTCATTTCGGGTATTTTTATCGGTATAGTTCGCTACCGTCATCACAAAAACACAGTCTTCACCCAGTTTTTCGATTTACCTTATGTTGAAAACCATTTGAAGCCAGCCAAACCGACCGTGGTTTCTGGAAAAATTCCTCAGTGTTCCTTGGCATTTAATTTCCACTATTTTTCAGACGTTTGCTGCCCCAGGAAATTGAGAATAATTCTTTAAAATTCAGTTTCGAATACAGTTTGCTTCCTGTTTCAGAGTTAATAGCTGTCCGTAAATCTTCAATATTTTTTTCTGATTGTGTTCTCGCTAGTTCGGCCTATTGCCGTTATCGAGGCTTCATTTAGAACCAATCGTTTTTGTTTCATTCATAAATTCCATTTGATTTTCATTTATTGGGTTCTAGCTACTTAGGCCGTCTACCGTTAGCTTGTCTTCAGTTAGATCCAGTTATTTGTTTGATTTTGTTCTCACTAGTTCGACCGCCTACCGCTATACTTCACTTAGAACCGAGTTCAATTTCATCATTTATTGGGTTCTCGCTAGTTCGAGCTTCTTCAGTTAGCTACGCTCTAGTAAGAACAAGGAATATTGTTTTTCGTTATTTCAGAACCCAGAATTTTCAAATGTGTAAGCCGTCCATACTGTCGGAATAAGCCAGATTTTATTAAGAGTTTTTTTACCTAATTTTATTTTCCATTTGCAAACAATTTCCAGATAGGTATGAATCACCTGAGTACCAACTTACTGTTCATTAGTAAAATATCCCGATTCCAATGACAATCCGTCCGAAACTGTGCCCTGTGCTGTTCAACCACAAAGTTCGTATGCCGTTTACGAACGTTGCATTTTGAAATCTCGTTTCATTTTTGCCAACCCCGCTTTTATAATGTTGTGATTATGCATAGTACATTTTTTTCATTTTCAGGCATTTCGTACGTCAAACCGATTTTAATTCTTTTCTGCAAATTCTGTGATTGTTTCAAATTTCAGATATTGGAGTTAATAAATTTGTATTTCTGAATTCTGGTCGATATTCTCCTCAACAAATCAGTGAGATGAAAGTGTGTCGAGAGGTAGAAAAGAAATCCCTTCGAAACATATATATATATATATATATATATATATACGAAGGTGAGTTTTATCGGGTGTTCAGTCGTTCAATTGGAGAAAAACTCGAAAAACTCTTCTTTACTCTATATATATATATATATATATATATATATATATATATATATATATATATATATATATATATATATATATGTGAGAAGGTTAGACGACTGTCTAAGTTGAAGAAGAATCCTTTAAATATTCGGGTGTTCAGTCAACAAGGAATTGGAAAAAGTGAACTCTTTATTCTGTTCAAGCTTCAAGACAATGCCTGGGTAGCCCAGTTTCTCCCATAATAGCACAATATGTTATGGATGACCTAATTGATGACTGTTTAGGCAGAATTCACTCTGAGATACCTTTTTTGAAAAAATATGTCGATGACATAATATTAAGTGCCCCTCAGGACAAACTTCAAGAATTGTTACTGGTTTTCAACACTTACCATGAAAAATTACAATTCACCATCGAAGAGGAAGACATTCAACTCAGCGTTCCCTTCTTAGATACTAAAGTTATCAGAAGATCTAATAACTCACTCATCACTAGTTGGTACACTAAGCCTGGTGCGTCTGGAAGATTCTTGCATTTCGAATCTTACCACCAAAATAAACAAAAAATCAACCTAGTGCTAGGTATGAAAAATAGAGTGCTGAAAACTAGTCACATTTCGTTACAAAGTAGTAATTTAAAAAAACTTTCTCAATTATTTCTGAATAGTGGATCTCCGAAGGGACTCCTGCATAAACTTATCTTCTGTAGGTCACATATTAACAGTGATTCTCATAATAATTCTTCAATTCATAATAATGTTCCAAATTTTTACCTATCTCTTCCTTATATTCATACACTCCACCATAAATTCAATGGGTTGTTTTCCAAAATTCCTAATATTAAAATTGCTTATAAAAATCAAATTGTACTCAATAAAATTTTTTCTAAATTAAAAGATAAAGATCATGTATTAGATCATTCTAATGTTGTTTATTGTATCCCTTGCTCTCAGTATGAAAAAAAGTACATTGGACAAACCAAGAGGAAGTTGAAAGATAGAATCTGTTCCCATAAAAGTGATATTAGAAATCTCAAAAAAACCTGCTCATTAGCACAACATTCAATCAGTTTTGATCATTTGCCCGATTATGATAATGTGACGATATTGGAACATGAATCCAATCTTAAGAAAAGAACTTTTCTTGAAATGACACAAATTTTCAAAGAACCAAATTCCATAAATTCCAGGAAAGATATAGATAATCTCAGCATCATATACTCATATTTACTAAGTCGCCCCCTACTGGGCAGTAATAATAATAACAACTTTACATTTGGTACTCCTGTGTAGTTGGTAATTTCACTTTCATTTTCATTGTGTGTTGGCAACAAGGTCTCAGAAAACTGTAATCATTCGTCACTTGTCAACTTCATTCCCTTCTTTTCACATCATTTCCGTTAAAATTACAAATATGGTTTCCAATGCTTGTTAGGAGAAACAACTTCTCCCATTTTTCAATTCTTTCACATGTCTGATTGATCATATCTTTTAATTAAAGTTTTATATTGTATTTGTACCATTAGGTCGATGTGTTTGTGATATGTTGTCCTTCATGTTTTCATTAAAAAAGGATTATTAACCTCACATTCGTAAGTAAGCACATGTTAAAAAACTTTTCTATTCTCACAATTTTCCTAATTCATTGTAGAGTTCCTGATGAAGAGCCAATAAAGACTCGAAAGCTTGAACAGAATAAAGAGTTCACTTTTTTCAATTCCTTGTTGACTGCACACCCGAATATTTAAAGGATTCTTATATATATATATATATATATATATATATCCTCTTTGTAACTGCCCACAAACTTGACTGAAACCTCACAAAATCAATCGAATTATATTTTAGCCAGTCACTAATTCTTCTCCTATATATATATATATATATATATATATATATATATATATATATATATATATATATGAGAGATTGTGTCGGGTTTCGCAGTCTGAGGAATAAAGTGTACTCTTCATTTCAGTTCGAGCTTTCGTCTATTTGGCTCTTCTTCAGGAACGCTATACAATCAAATATCAATTCTTAAATATTTGAGAAACATCAAATTCATTTTCATAAAATTCAGCAAGGTTCATATACTATTATTATCTATATCTTTCCTGGAATTTATGGAATTTGGTTCTTTGAAAATTTGTGTCATTTCAAGAAAAGTTTTTTTCTTAAGATTGGATTCATGTTCCAATATCGTCACATTATCATAATCGGGCAAATGATCAAAACTGATTGAATGTTGTGCTAATGAGCAGGTTTTTTTGAGATTTCTAATATCACTTTTATGGGAACAGATTCTATCTTTCAACTTCCTCAGACTGCGAAACCCGACACAATCTCTCATACATAATCTGTTCAGTCGATTCAAATCTCTACCTTTATATATATATATATATATATATATATATATATATATATATATATAGTATATATATATATATATATATAGGTCTTGCTGTAGTGAGGTTGCAGTCAAAAAAGGGGCTAAATTTACAAAGAAAACTCTTTGTTATACGTCGAGCTTTCGGTAATGTTTATTACCTCCTTCGGGACAACTATAAAATGGTTGATTACAATATATATAAGTTATTGTATAAATGGAGTACTTACTAACGTGAGATTGAAATGAAACTGGATCAGAACAAACAAAAAATACATGAATGAAATGAAATGACAATGACAATGACAAGTTTACTTAATCAAGGCGGAAAATTTTGGTTAACGGGTGTTATAGTTTTTTCGTTGGAAAGTAATAAATAAGTATATATCTGACTGAGGTTGTTCAAGTCGGTTCGTTTATTCATAGAATGTCGTTCTTTATGAATATGAACCATTTCTAGAAATATTCTTTTCGAAAGATTCTTCTCTGTGTCCAAAATTTTAGTATTCTCATAATCCATTCGATGATCATTACGATTCACATGTTCCGATGAGGCACACGAATTAATGTTTCTTCTACAGTCGCTTTTGTGTGAAATTATGCGACTATTGAGATTTCTAGCTGTTTGACCAATATACACCTGATTACAATCTAGACAGGGAATTTTATAAACAATATTAGATTTCTGTTTTTTTAAAATTGAAGATTTAACTTTGGAATATAAGATAGAAATAGTACTCATGAATTTTTTCGTGATTTTGATGTTTTCGTTCTTCAGAACATTGAATAATTTTGGAGTGAGTTCATGAATGAATGGTAGAGATCTGAATATGGTGGTTTGTGACGGGTTAGGAATTATGTTCGTGAGACGTGATCGATTATCATTGGAAAATAGTAAATTTTTAATGAGATATTTGGGATACGAATTTTCTAGTAGAATATCACGTAATTCTATTAAACAATTTTGGCGTATGTTGGGATGACTTAATTTAACGACTCTACTTTCGAGTGAAGTGACCATATTTATTTTCATTTAATAGGGATGATATGAATGAAAATTAAGAAAACGATTACTACATATCGGTTTTCGATACCATCTGGTGATTATTTTGTTTTCCTCAGTTCTAATCAGTTTCATATCTAAGTATGGTATACAATTGTCTACTTCTTCTTCGACAGTGAATTGAATATTGTCATCATGAGAATTGAACAAAGAGTTTTTTTGACTGCAACCTCACTACAGCAAGACCTATACTCGAACCAGTCACGAAATCGTTATTCTATATATATATATATATATATATATATATATATATATATATATATTAACACTTTATTCCAATATTTCGACAGTTGTAGCTTTCCTGACGATGACAGTAACAACTGTCGAAATATTGGAATAAAGTGCTAGCAGAAATGAGTACACATTTCTGCTTGCTGCTTTACCCAATATTCGACAATCTTCCTCATATATATATATATATATATATATATATATATATATATATATATATATATATATATATATATATAGCAAACGGTATTCAGATGAAAATTGATGTAGTTGAAGCCTAAATCAATAAGCACTAAGTCGTCGTCACAATTATCTGATTTCTGGATACATCCAACTGATTTATATCCAAGAATCTGGAGCATACCAAGAAAAAACTGGCACCCGAGGCTTGATTTACAAAACGATTGTTAATTTACAAAAAGTATACGAATACATAGGAGAGCCTAGTGCTAGGTACATCTTCCATAGGACTCGAATCGCTTTCACGGGCCCTGTGTTCTTCATTCAGAGGATGCTGAGCTCAATCTTCTCAGAATCAAGTTTTTTCAGCTCGAACAATGTTCATAGGGTACTGCTCAAAAACTCATTCAGCATATAAGTTTCGAGATGAATAGAATCCGTTGAAATCACTGATTCGATATTGTTTTGTCGAAAACTTTAGGATAATATTAATCAAATTGAGGGGGCTTATGACTTATTTCAATTTTACTAGATTTGGCACCATCTGTAAACATATTTTAGGCATGTGAACTTCTCCTAACGTCTGTTATCAAGTAGCCTAGGTCTAGCATTTTTGACAAATAGATTAACATTGTAACGGTATCCCAGGTATTTCACCAGGTCTTGATCTCATATGCAAGAATCCAAGAATGAGAGATTTTGCAATGGTAGTTCAATCCACTGCCAGTTAACATAAACAGAACACTGAATACCAGATTCGAACGAACATTCGTGATTTTCCCTTAGACTATACACTATTTTATTGTATTTCACATTCCTTTCTCCCCTGCAGATTTTTACAATAGCATCGAGTAGGTAATAAAAAAAAACGACATTTTTGAACGAAAATTCCGAACAGAAACTGTTCTGAAAAATTTCAAGGATTTCGGAATATAAAGAATAATGGGAATGCATATCCAATTCTGAAATAGTTGAAGCAGTAATGAGTCGGAGAGCAAGGGCTGAGGTTTAGAACGATAGGGGAGGAAAAGCCACAACCCTCTCAATATATGGAGAACTCAAGGTCTGGCCTATGAAGTCTTGTTACAAGAAGGGATCTTGAAAGGGACCTCTAGCATTCATGAGGGCACACACAATGGACCTACAAAGATCGCAGTGTAGTGAGTGGTATCTGCGAGTCTATTTTTGAACCACTCGTTCATTGAAGGTATACGTTGTCGCTAGGCAGAGACCAATCAGATCTGTCGCAGCTTAGCAACAGCGTATACGCAGAACTGCGAGTGACTCAAGAATAGAGCCCCTGGTCCTTGGAGTCCTCTCGTGTCGGCCGAAATGATCTGAATTGGACGAAGGCGGTTAAATTTTCAACTAAATAGACAGATAAAAAAACCGTTGGTAAAAAGGTAAAACCCTAATTATATAATAGTTTTTTTGGCCAGTCGAAACAAGTGGACAGTTTTCGCTTCAGCGAATGAAGATAAAAAGTTTTGGGGCAACCGTTTTCATTGACACCATCAAACGTTGGAATGAGGGCAGTTTCGACAAAACATTCCTTCAGGTTCACTGAAAAACCAATTTTTCTCGATTCTCTCAACAATAATTATGTGTTTCAATACCATACGAATCGATTAGAGTCACCCTCACGTTCGTCACCCCCAAACCTCATTTAAATTGCAATAACGCCCACTAACAATAAGGAAAATGAGGAATGAGATACTATTTCTAAATTCCATATTGAAGTATATTTTATAATGATCCGCTTCATTTCCAAAATCATCCCACAATCTGGTTGCCCACTAGTGATTGTTAGGGGGTGCAATCATACAAGTCTATGCAACTATAAGTAATCATTGGGAAGGAATCAATATGCGAACCCAGAATGTCGCGGAAAAGTACACTTGTGAGAGTTTTCGATAAAAAGATAACATAGATATAAATGAATAATCCGAGTTAGCAGAATAGAGTCTGTTATTTGGTAGGAATATTACATGCTGCAGGGTCTATAGAAACCAAATATTGGCTCTTCGGTAATGAAATAAAAAATCCGATAACCGAAATATCCATTCAATAATATTCACAGGATGCGATATAGGTTCCAATACTCTGAGTAAAAATGGAAAACTCATGTTAAGATTATTTCAAAGTGAATAAAAGCATTCGCATATACACAAGAGTTTTAAACATTCGAGATCCAATCACGGCCATATAAAGTACCTATCGATTGCAATTCCTCGTTTGCATAGCGAAAACCCCAATTAAAGCCCGAATAGGGCGAAACAGGAACTCTGTGAAACTAGAATTGAAGGCACTTATAAACTGCAACGAATTGCATGTGTCATATGCAACCAACTTCTGGCAAAGGACAGTGACATCAAATGTTATATTAAATATCACACATTGTGGAACGCATTCTTCATATGTGATATGTAGCACTGCATGATTCATAAAAGCCGAAAGTAAACAAGAAAATAGATTTCACTCAAAATATTTCACTGAACTCGATTTTTCATTCGAGTTTTATCACCAATAACGAGTATCACTCGTTTGTGGTTGGATTCTCTTTCCTGTTCCAAAGCTTGCATATCATAATGTTGTCCTTCATTTTCATGAAATGAATTCAGCGTCATTTTATTTATTTTTCATTCTATTGTTACATCTTTTTCATATTCCATGTTTTGTATGTTAATCCAAGTAAAAGAGAGTTTGGATTTCAACAAGAACGCTTGCTTTTCATTGGGAATGATTTGGAGTGGTCTTTTGGGTGTAACTTCCAATTGAAGGTTGTACAGAGTGGCTCACATCACCACTATAAGAATGCGTTTCATTCAATATACCTTGAACGGTGCGCAAAATGAAAAAAATACTTTTCTGCCCCTATAGAGATTCATAGTTATTTATAGATGTGCGGGAAAAAAATTTTTTACGCGTCATAAAATGGTTAATCATGATTAATAATAATAGATTTTATTGATAGGAATAAACAGAATACAATGTAGATGTGCAAATAAATATGAAACCCTATCAAAAGGCAGGATTCAATTCCTGATCATATCATAAATGATACAAACAGGACTTCCTCTTCCATCCAACCCAGAACATGTGTGTGTACATACATACACACACATATATATGCAATTAAAGAACATTATCGTACACACACACACACATACACACACAATCAATCAATATACAAGTATGACCGTAACGCTTGTTTACCGACCGATGTGAATGAAGTTCAACTTCTGAACCCTAAAACAGCAGGTAGTTTATTGGTTAGAAGGTAATTTTTCATTGTTATTTTAAACCTATTGAGATTGTACTCCTTGATCGGGTGCGGTATCCTATTATAAAGCCAGGTTATGAAGAATGAGAAAGAGCCACGGAAGTGAGTTGTAGAGTGTTTAGGAGGTGTAAGCTGGTTTCTGAATCGTAAATTGATATTATGGACATCCGTTCTGAATCGAATCTTGTTATAAAGATAACTTGGTTTATTTGACCAAATTATTTTATGAAATAGAGTACTGGCATGAAGTATTCTTCGAGCCTCCATATTCAGCCATCCTAGTGTGATCAAATGATGGGACACATGTTGTCGTCTGCGCGTACCTGTGATGAGCCGTATGCAAGAATTCTGTAAAACCTGTAATCGTCTTTTGTCGTTTTGCAAGAGATAGGGTCCATACACAACATCGGCATAGTTGGCATGCGATAGCACAGTGGCTTCGCATAATATTTTTCTGGTTCTCTCATTCAGTATTTTCCTGTTGCGATAAATCGACTTGATGTTACTGTAACCGCGCTTCAGAATCAATGATACATGGGGGGAAAATCGAAGAGAATAGTCAATTATTAAACCAAGATTTTTTGTTTCGTCCTTCAACGGGAGTTGAAAATTTTCAATAAAAATATTCACTCCATTCAAACATCGTTTTCTAGTGGTATTACGTCCAAACAACATTACGAATGATTTGGAGGGATTGATCGTGAGACAGTACTTTTTCGATAAGTCAATAGCTGTGCATATTTGTGTAACGTAGACACTTCGGAAATTGGGACGTGTAGATAATAAATGATAGGGGACCCAATATTGAGCCTTGTGGAACTCCATTCAGAATCGCAAGAAAGTTGGATTTGTTTCGCTCTAGTATGGTGCATTGATAGCGATTGCTGAGGTAATTCCTCAAAAGAGCTACTGTGTGATCTGCAAATCCCAAATAGTGCAGTAAACCTAATAGAAGTATATGGTTGATTTTGTCAAAAGCTTTAGAGTAGTCGAGAAGTACTAACAGATTGAGTTTATTTTTATCTATTGAAGAATGAATGTCATCCACAACCTCGAGCAGTGCTGTTGTACAGCTATGCTTCGATCGAAATCCTGATTGACTGCTAGGCAATATATTACAATCATCAAGAAAATGACGTATTTGTGTATTCAAAATCTTCTCAAACAATTTAGCTACTGCACACAAAATGCTGATGGGACGCAAGTCGTTGAAAGTTTGTGGATTGCTAATCTTTGCCAGAGGAATAACATAGGACTTTTTCCATATAGTGGGGTATAACGATTTTTCGGAACATGTGTTGAAAATATGGGTCAAGATCGGAAGAATGAAAGGACAACAGTGCAGCAGCATCTTGATAGTGATTCCATCAGGACCAACTGCATTCGATTTTATTTGTAATAATAATCTATACACCTCCTCTTCTGTAGTAGTTTCAAATAGAAAATGTATGCCACCATCAAGCCTGTTGTTGCTAAAATAAGAAACTAAATCTAAATCGGGAGTGGGAGTGGCTGTGTTTGAGAAATAATTGTTGATATCATATACATTGCTGAGGTTATGAGGAATAGGTTAATGGGATCTTTTATGTACATCAAGATCAGCTAATTCTCTCCACATCTTAGAATTGTTATTCCTCAGACGGAATTCAAGATATGCTTTCTTTTCGAGTTTTATTGTGCGGTTGGTGAGGTTTCTCAGTTCTTTATAATAATTCCAATGGTGAATTGATTAACTTTTTTTGAAACGGATCAAAGATCTATCGCGCAACCTCATCATATGTTTGAGGTTATCGGTGAGCCAAGGAGCTTTTCTTTTTTTTTATTCTTACAGTTTTATGTTGTGCATGGAGATCGAAGTTTTCCAATATCAAACTGTTGAAGAGATCCACCTTATCATCGATATTTTCTAGGCTGAAAATTGAATGGAAATTGGAGGTCGATAGATCATCTTAAAGTGCTTCGGCATTAAAATATTTGAAGTCCCTATATGTACACATGATTTCTTGTTTGAAGATATTTTCTTTGCCAACTCTACATCCTACCAGCCAGTGATCGGTGAATGAAGTACAATCTAACGTAGTACGGTCGGTAATACTCAAGTTTTCCGAGCAAATAATAAGATCAAGTAATTTACAATTTGTTGGACAATACCGAGTTGGTTCTTCCATGATCTGGTGTAAACCAAAACAGTTCAAAATTTCATTCAGTTTGATGTGGAAAGAATTAACAGAATCCAAAATGTTAATGTTCAGATCTCCTGCACATAGAATATAGTCATATCTAGGGATAATGGAGGACAGAACATCTTCAAACTCTTTGAGGAATATATGAGAAGGAAAGTTAGGAGGTTTGTAGAGAGACCCGACGGCATACCTCAGTTTGTCGAGAGTGAAGGATATCCATAATTGCTCGGTGCTTTCTATAATATTCAGTTGCAGAACGTTTGCATTCAATTTACTTTTGATAAAGATTGCCACACCCCCGCCACGGCCCTCTGTCCGATCCCGCCTGAAGAGTCTATAATAGTCGGAGAGCTGCTGATGCACGTTTCATGAAGTGTTTTATGCACCTTGAAATTTTGTTATAATGCATCTCTTGGGTAGTTGTGAAGGTGAGTGTGTGTTGGCTAGACCAATCTTGGGACACCAGGTACTGCGCATAGAGGAAAGGTGCAAAAAATATGGCCCAAATGAAGTGTTTTATTCAGAAGCCAACAATCTTTAATGTTAAATTGAGCTTATTTTAGAATGGGTAATGAATGAGGCAGACACTTTCAAGGGGGTTAACATGAAAACAAAAAAAATTTCAAAGTTGTTATTTTTTCTTAACTAAATGAAGTGTTTTATTCAGAATCCAACAATCATTAATGTAAAATTGAGCTGATTTTACAACGGATAATGAATGAGGCAGACACTTTCAAGGGGTTTAACATAAAAAAATAATCCAAAGTTGTCGTGTTTTATTAAGAAGCCAACAATCTTCTATGTAAAATTGAGCTAATTCCACAACGGATAATGAATAAGACATTCAAACACCGTCTTCAATTCAATAATTAAAAATAATAACAAAAGGCATACACTTTCAGTGGGTCAGGGCAGGACTTGGAACTACTGAAAAGAGGTGTTTCCATAGAATGCCTCTTCTTTATTCTATTTCGAGAAGGACTATTATTATTATAAGCAATTCAAGAGCACAAGGGAGGAATGAAAACAATCCATTTTTACTAAATTTATTTGTAGACATAATATTTTTCCTGTCAATAAGCTGCATCTTCTGGTACCTGAATGAACGGGAATATCGTTAACAGTCACATAGAAAACGTGAATTTGAAAATTCATATACTCGGCAAAAACGATGGAAGATTTTGCATTTCGAATTCTGAAAGGTATTTCTGATGGCTAGCTATAAACGTGATTATAAGAAAACATATCAAGAGGGACTGTTTTTCTCACTAGCTGAAGATAATGAGTGAATAGCTGATAACCCGAATTTCATTTGAAAAACGCTTTCCTTAATATTCTTGGTTCTTGGGCATTTATCGTTTTTTCCGTGCGCTCTTCATTTGATACGACATTGTTTCCAATCCCATCCGTATCTGTGCTGGACATATTGTCTGAAATAATACGTGCTCTCCAAACGATATGTATTAATACTATTCATAACATAAGTAGTAGACTGTGACAGCCTAATACAACCCTGTGCGTTCTTCGATATCACAGCCGAGATCACAGCCGACCAATCGAAACGCGAGGACTGACTTTCTACCTGCTCATCACTCGCTGATAACCCTGGCAGGGTTGCCAGACTGGGCGCTTTATCGCCGATTAAGATACTTTCTTCTTTCTTCTATGCGCAGTACCTGGTGTCCCAAGGTAGGTCTAGCCAACACATACTCACCTTCACATCTACCCAAGAGATGCATTATAGCAAAATTTCAAGGTGCATAAAACACTTCATGAAACGTGCGTCAGTAGCTCTTAGACTATAACCTGCTAAGTTGACATATCGATCATTCACATCGCTCGTTAACCAAATCTCAGAAATAGTTATGATGTCATAAACATTGAATACAGTACGTTTAAACTCATCGAAATGATTTACAAGTGATCTGGTATTTATATGACACAGAGAAAATTCAGACATCTTTAATGAGTAGAACTTGTTAATAATAGAATCACAGGACCTGGTATTGGAGAAAATTGATACACATATTTCAAAAATAGTTGAGTGAGAGTAATTGTTAAAAATAAGAAAACGAGTTATTAGTTTTTTAATTCTTTGCTGTTCTTGCAGAAGTAGACCGGAGATTTTTTTTTGGGGTAGGTTGTTCTGGAGAGTTCAGCTCTTTTCTTTTTTGGCCACAGTCGGCGTTGTCTGCGCGTGGAAGAAGTAAATCGGAGTTTGACTCGAGTTCTTCTACTGAATATTTGGAATTGTTCACTATCAAATGGTTTTCTCTTATGGTTGATTTCAGTCCGTTACTCTTTGCTAGATTTAAATATCTTCGAAGTTTTTTGTGAACAAGTTGATTCTCGGGGCTCAAGTCATTCGCAACGACTATATTTTTACCGGACAGTTTATTCAAGTTGCGTAGTACTTTCAGTTTTTTCCAATAGGCTGTGAACTCAATTCTCAGGATTTTCTTGCCTCTTTTATCCGAGAAGAAAAACAAATTATTCAAATCAGACAAATCTAATTTCACTTGTAGAATATCGCCCAGATGAAGCAGTGCCTCAAGTGGGTCTTCCGGCTGGAGACCAAACACCACAACGTTGTTTTTACGAAGTCTATTTTCCAGAAGATTCACTTGGTTTCTCAAGTAGGTATTTTCTTTTTCCAAAGTATTAATTTTTCCCTTTACCTCGCACAACTCAAGTTCAATTTCATTGAGAGTTTCTTGTGTCTTATCTGATTTCTGGTCAAGGTTTGTTAGTAGCATTTCAGCTCCAATGACTCCAGATCTATTCAAGTATGAATTATAAACAACACCCGTACTAATTCGTACTCGATAGGATGTTTTTTGTTTTTTTTACTGCTCTTTTTATTTAATAATCGATTGAGGAATTCACATGCAGATGTAATATGGTTAACAAATTACTTCGGGAGTTTGGTTTCTCACCCAATGAGTATGTAGAAGAAACACTCACTACTTTGACACAAAAAAAAACTAAATTTTCACTGTTAAAATGACTGAGATATCGTTGATTGTAGCAGAAGAGCAATTTAGCGTGTGTGTGGTACTGACGGTTTGAATCAATCCATTATGATTTACACTTTTCGCACGATTTGTACACCATTTCTACTCTCATGTGAAAGTCAGAATCTTATCGAACAGTGGATAAATGAGTGAAATTTTCTGAATACTTGCAGAAAATTTTCAGTGGGTGAAAGTCTCTGTATGTTATTATACATTTTCCGTTTATTTGTCAGATGATGACACAGGCGGTGTCTCTATATTTTTCACTTGGCTTATTAGGCATACAACGCATTGAGAGGTCACCGATTTCATAGTTTCCCGATCTCTGAAGATCTGAAATCATTCACGGATCAAATTGGCCAATGTGAAACAGTGAGGTGAATGAGGCAAGCCTACCGTGCTGATTGTGGAGATTCTCCTAATTTCAAAGGGAAAAATTCAAGTTGGGATCCTACTACAGTGGGGATAAGAACCAGCCATTCAGGTCTGAGCGGCCACCTACTAGAAAACCCCCTGCTGGGAAGACCCCTGTAGCGTTGGAGTTGGACACCTAAGAGAGCGCGAATGAATTACAGCCATCCACGTGCCCGCGGTCACTCTACTAGGAAACCACCTATCAGGAAGTCCCTTGTACTAGACAGTTATAGGGTGAATCCCAAGTATAGAAATGCTCGTGAAAAAAAGGATTCCTATGCTGAATGACTATCAAAAAATGAAATTCGGAAACCAGGAATGCGAAGACACATGCATAGAAGAGATACCGACACCTCCATACACCATAGAACTAGAGAATCTCCTGATCCCTGTTCCTTTATCGTAAGAAGCTACCCATGATATTATTCCTGATAGGAAACTTCGTGGTAAACAGGTTTTCATTCGAAGTGTATGTTCTTTCAAGAAGTCATATGATGATGCAGAACGTACCTGTAGCGAAGAGCTGAACTTGTCCGAGAGTCAGAACCTGTCGATGAGGAAAAACAACAAATTGTTCGAAAACACCATAAAAAAGATCTTGTGAACTGAAAAAAAATTAGCGGAACCACTCAATTCGATTTAATATACACAGAAACTTGCTAGTGGTTGGTGCACCGTTCATCGCTAAAAATCGTTTGAATTTACCCAGGAGATATACGAATGATACATTTCCAAATATGATGGCGTGAATTATTTCAATTTTTGAATAACAATACAATGAAATATTCACTTTTTATTACCTGAATCGACGTCTATACATGAATACCACATAATAGTCTGTCCCTTGGCCACTGCTCAGCGTGTTCCTCCTCTAGTGTTGTGGTGGTAGTTTTTTGTGAATGCGTCATATTTTTGTGTAAATGTGATTGTGGCATCGAATATTTTGATATCAAATTTTCCAGATTATTATACCTGCGAGCTACTATTATTCTCGCCCCCGCTATTTATTCATCGAATGATTGACGAGCGTCTTGAAAAACATAACCAATTGTAGACTTCATTGTAGGGCCAGAACGGTGACCTTTCTAATTTCGATCACTTGAAATTCAAATCACATTTTGAAGAGTGACATTGGATCTTTTTTTCTCAGTGGGATGGTAATGATCTCACACTTCAACGTCACCATCACTGAATGGTCCCAATAGCGCAATTTTTGGCAGCAGCAACGTTTTTTTTTCAGGGGTTTGTGCATTCATAGAAATGGGCTGCATACATCCCTATATGTAAGAAATTCAGTCAGATCAAAATTGTATGAACATTCAATCAAATATGTGAATGCTTAAGGTTTATGTTCGAATCTTATGATCGCTTATGAATGTTTGGCATTTGACTCACTTTGAACAGCATGAAGGACTGACTGTTCAAAAATCAACATTAATCACAAATAGAACCTTCATTTGTATCTCATAGTTTTCAAACGTCAATAAGTTTTCAGGCACCATCTTTCCGTATTCATTGATTTTGAAATTTGTCGATGGTATTTGAGTGCTCAAGTGATTACAATGGTTCACCTTGTGACTTATTTTTCATGCTGAGGGGCGGATAGTTATTTCGAAGCTAACGCTGAAAGAAATATTTTCAATCAAACATTATTAAACTGAACCAAAAAATCCACAAACATTTCATCCAAAACCTCAGATTGATTTTGAAGATGAAGTGAAGAAGTGAAGACTCAATAAACAAATTTTGGTTCTCATTGCAAACATTCACCACAGCTATTCTCGATGCAATGTGAACATCTACTCAGCGGGCTTGATACTTTCATCGAAAAGCCTTTCACGAATTCAATCGAATAAAAAAACCAAAACACTTGATTCGTTCAATTCTGGAAGTTGAATGGCTCAGTGCCTTTCACATTTTGGGTTTTGAGGAATATAACTCTCGAATATTTCCATATTCACCTTGATCATTTCATGAATACTAATAAGTTATTTCAGTAATTTGATGACCTTCGGTCTGATTTCATCAGAGAGATCTAGTTAATCACTAGAAACAATTGAAATATTCACCTTGTATTCAGAAATTCGACTTCTGAATGCACCCTTGATAGGATAAATACCATCACCCAATTGTGCACATGCACTATCCTCTCTCTGTATATTTCTTTTATGGTGAATTGATTGCCATACGAAAATCACCATATCATAAAAATAACATATGTACAAAGATTGGCGTTGTAGCAGCAGCACAGCGACATGAAATTTCGTTCATTTCACTGATGGACCGGACCGTTTCCGCAAAGTTGATGCTGACGAAGATCATCACTAAATTTCAAATGACCAAATCACTCGATGTCAAGTGGTAATATTGATGGTTTTCAGATTCTTATATGCATTCCTCGGACCATTAGTATGGGGGAGTTCATACCACCTGACAGACACCACTAGCAATTAGATGCACCTACGGAGTGGGCGTGTCTCATAGGGCCGGCCCAGATAACGTCATCACTACTCACCACTGTATGTGTTGACATGGTCTTTGGGGCTTCGTACAGATGTACATACTCTCTACCACAAGAGGAACTATGTAACATCACTCGCACCCCACTACCACATCGTTAGAATAGGTGAGAATTGGGAGTGACTCATAGGAGCTTCCTAGACAACCCCATCACCACTCACAACTGTATACGCTGACAGGTAGTGTCGCTCAGACCATTCAGTCGTCGTTGGAGTTCCTTGCAGATCATAGGGCGAACATGTTTCTCTCCCATATACAGATGATGGTGTTGTTGGATTCGTTTGCTGCTGTTGCGACCTTCGCCGTTCCACCGCCACCACTTCCACCTTATCGATGTCATGACCTGTTACTAGCATGGACTGCCCATCAGATGGTGATGGACCTTTGTGGCATTCAGACCTGTATCCCATACAAATCTTGCAATTTGTAGGGATGTATACATGCTATTATATATCCTTGTATGCAGTCTATCCCCAACATCTCAAAGTCAAACTTTCATCGGAGAACGTTGGTTCAACATTCCTAACCTCGACCAAGAAAATTGTCAATGATGTCACACACGAACACACATCTAAACAATAAATCAGGCAACAAGGGAAATTACAGTGATGTCACCCACAAAGATATCAGACAAGGAAAATGACTTCACACAACAAATTAAATCACGCCTGATGGAAAAGTCATCAGTGACGTCAAAGAGTTGGGGGGTGGAGAAATAGGCTGTAATACCAAACTATATTATTCACTTCGTAAGTGTTTCACAAAGCATAAATATTTTCAGAGGAGTAAGGGAGTATTCAGCTCCTATAATTGGTGAGAAAATTTCACAAGATATTGATCACGAATCTTTCGAAATTCATGTATGAGCCTTTCAAAATACTCATTACATCAAGATAGGTTTTGGATTACATTACAGATTCAACAATTGAATCCTAATTGCCTTATTCTGTCATATTTAGTTTACTGTGTGAGCTTTAACGAAATGAATCGATTCGGTCAAGAAACTTGAATAGTTCTAAAAAAAATTTTGTTCTAAAATTCTTCGTTTTCGATAACCAGCTGACGAACGTCCACCCTCAGAAGTCGGAACTTGTGCGAACAATGGATCAACGAGACCTCACGTTCCAACGTGCGATTATTCAAGTTGGTGGCCCGGTGGGGAATCGAACCCCGGTATTCTGCTTGAAAGGCGAATGTAAATAAAAATGAATTAAAATTAGTTTATTGCCTATTTTATATCAAATCTAACTTACACAACTAACAACATTGATTGTATGGATAAAAGTATGCATATTAATAATACACATACACTGATATATTACAATTCCACAAATAACACTTCAAAAGCATAAGGTTAGACTGCGTTAGAATGGAGTGTTCTACAATAATTTGGCGTGCATCCGCCAAATCCATCACTTCTATCCCTTTGGAATCATAGAGGCCGAAAAGACAGCTTTTGAGTGCACCCCAGTGGTTCTTGCTTGCTCTCATTGTTGGGGTCTTAGTTTCAATAGCTGAAAAGTTCAATTTTGTCTCCTACCCATAGGTTTATACAAGATTTTCGATGTGATTTTTAATAAGATAATTCATTCATTGAATTATATTATGGTAATGGTTAGAGGAGAGTTTCTGAAGAATTTCTGACGGAAAAAGCAAAGAAAAAACCGTCTTAGAAAAATTCGATACTCTCATTTACCGTGAGATTTCTGTGCTTCGGGATCTACCTTCGTCACTGTCCCAAATTATGCTATTTATCAACCGAATTTAGATGAAAATTTTTGGTAGTTCTTAGACGTTGTCGTTAGTCATAAACCTCAACAGTGCATTGCATTTTTCTAGGTGCTTTCCGCTGCTGTCATCTATCCCAGAATATTGTCTAACGCTTTGCCAAGTTCCTCTAATTTACCAGATTCTGGAGTTGATTGAACTTTTCCGCAATCTCAACCAGACCATAAAATGAGGTCCGTCCATTCTGTCTCTGCAATCCCACGTATGCTTCTCGCTCCGAAGTCAGGATGTTTGTGAGGTTAGGAGAGCCTTGAGGGCTTCGAAGTCTTTGATTGGATAAAGAGGGTTAGGCTTCTGACCTTTCATACATTGACGTTGCCTGTAGGAGCATGGGCGCCGTTACAGAAAATGTTAGGGGAGGGGGATAGTCCAGAGGAGTTAGTGAGGAGCACATTTTTTGAATCGAAGTATTGCATTTAATTGAAATGAAAATCCTCTCGAACAATACTTACTAGTGTGGTTTAGAAAAAATTTCAAAGTTAAGTCGATATCGTGTTTCACGCGTATGGCTGAAAAATCTAAAATCCAGGGGGGCGCCTGTCCCCCCTTGCCCTCAAGGAACGGCGCCCTTGTGTAGGAGGCGTTTTCACTCTTTCTGCATATTTGTTTTTGGTGGTGAAGCCTGTTTTTGCTGGACTGGGCTTGAAAGGCGAATGTGCTAACCTCTACACTACCGGGGTTATTCAGTGTATAAGTTGCAGTTGCATAAACATATAAGCAAGATTTTCAACACGGTATATTTATGTTGCCTGCGTTGGTAAATAGGACACTGCCACCTGCTACCTCCTGATATTCTTATGAAACATTTCAGGAATTATGGACGACAAAGGATCTTTCGGATCAAATCACAATGACGACTTGGATATCTGGTGAGTCTCTCAGTTCAGCAATGAGCAACTGAAATAATTAAAGTAGTAATCCCGAATACACCAACAACAAATAACTCAAAATGTCTATTTATTTCAGGTTCACCTTTTTCGAAGAATAACAAATTCTCTGCAAAGTGGGAAAATAAATACCACTGAAATATATCAACGACCTGAAATGCATTGAAACAACAAGGCCTCGCAAGATCCGAACTCAAAGCAACAAAGAATAAATATCCTTTTCTCAAACATGATCAAATAGTGATTCATCAGTGGCTCTTGAACAATATGTGGATCAATATTGTATTTCCATTAGTCTGCTAAATTGCTTATATCACTACAACTATATCGAGAACCGTTTCGAAAAATTTTTCTGTACGAAAATCTTGTTATAGGTCCTTCTTTTTGATGGTAATGAATATATTCGGACATTCAATATGTTATTAACAAAAAATTATGATTCGAAAACAAAATCCTGAAGATAATTCGAGGTTACAGTTCAAACCCATTTCAGGCAATACATTGATGGATGTAGAATGTACTACTTTCTATGTTTCAATACCACTTATATTACCTAACGGTACTGCAAGTTTTTCGTATTCGTTCGATAATGTCAATATGGGAGAAAACTGAAGTAACTTTGGTTACAGATATAATTTTAATGGAAATATGGGGAAGTTTTTCTTCAAAATTTTCATTTCGGGTAATTATTTGATTCACAAGGGTTTACTGGGTCTCCTGATAGGTATTCTCAGAAGATATCGAATTATGATAGGTGAGCGTGGCCCTCTGGAGGGTCAGAGCAGAAGTACTTTTGCTGGTGTTCAAAGATTAATGTAAGGAGAATCGAAAATGGAATTCACCTCGAGCAGGAAACATTCAAAATATGAAAGGAATAGAAAACTAAATAGAAACATTTGGTATTTCACACAGTAAACGCCCGACAAAAAGTGTGTGAGAGCCAATATGAACTCTTATTTTATCACCCAACAACGTATTCCCTGTTCACATATGAGAATGAATATTCAAAATGGAGTCCTGTTTGAGATGGAAACTGATCATTCATTTGTCCTAGGGTGGTCACATAATGAGGCGTTAGTGATAAACGAGTGCTACAATGGCCAATGGAGCTGATTAAAATATATACAGGGTATCCCAATAGTACGTAGGTATCGATATATGAAAAATGCGAGAAGATACGAAAAAAGTTTCAGATAAAACTTACATGATATCACACTGGCCACAGTCGCTTTTAGATGTACAGTGTGTTCAAATTCCAAGTGAGAGTGAATTGTTTAATGTTTTTGAATGGAATAACCATTTTTTCGTCCCGATTCGCCGTTGCCATGTTACAATTTGGTTTGTAAAATCCAAAAGTCAAGTCGACTCTGAATGAAACAGTTGTCATTGCGTTGTTTAATGAAAGATCTGAAAGTTATCATGTGTGTTGACTCAGAGAACACCAATATAGCACTAAATGGTCTGAGAAACATGTATATTTATACAGGATGATTCACGTATTATAATGATTTTAGTCAACTTCAGTTGGAGTTCAGGCTGTGTTCTCAAATGGAACACTCTGTATCGAACTGTTTTCGCATCCCACGTAAAATTACCAATCCAATGATATATACAAGTTATATTTTTGTAGGCCATCTTTCATTATTTGTATTTTTAAAATTTTATGAGGAGGTTTGAAAATAAGATATACCTCACGCAGAAAAAAACTCTTGAGTATGTAAGAAATGAAAAAAATTCATGAGAAAATATTGTATTTCATACAGTAAACGCCCAACAGAAGGTATGTGAGGGCTGAAATAAACAATTATTCTGTCACACAATGGAATATTTCCTGTTCACATACAGACCTGATTATTCGAAACGGATTTGTGTTTGAAACGGAAACTTAATTATCATTCATTCACTTGTCTCAGGGCGCTCATAGAATAAGCGGTTTTAACTCCCGCCAATCGAAATGCATGCTTATTCCGCTAAACTGAATGCCCGAAATTCACACAAGGAAATGAATACATAGTGGATCGTATTCCATTCATCCAGAACGAGGAGATCTCTCATCGATTCAATCATATTTTCCATTCGTTCAACCCCATTGAAAATCCACCACTAACGCATTATTTCTTTTGATCCTTCAGTTTCCACAATCGGTTACTTTTTATTGCCTTTCAGCCTTCCATAAAAGAGATCTCTGAATATACCGGAAGCAACGGGACGGAAATGTTGTCGGGTAGAACGTTGTGCAGTTATCATTTTTCCGTCTTCACCAGGAAACGCTATTATAGGGGAAATCAGAGATATTCCACGAGGTTTCTCTTGAGAGTGATTGATTATATTATCCACAGGAAGCTCAGCTGTTTCAATGTGGCCATGAAATGAGAGCTTGTGATGATTAGAGGAACTCGAGATTTCAATTGAAAAGGAGGTAATTATTGTTTTTAAATGAATCATGGGAGGTAGACTCTTCGCTACACAAAAATCCCCTAGTTCAGTTGTCTGTATGAACAAGGACAGGATGAAATATTTTTCAAGTCCACTTGAGCAAATGAGAAAAGATGGAAATATCACCGAAGTATTTCAATGTAGGTTTGAGAAGAATCGAACACTGTACTCCATAATCAATATCATCGGAGATGAATCATGATTTACCAGGGATTCTGGGTAGGTGAACATCAAAGAAGACGATCCTATTGTGGATAAAAAATTGAGAGTTGGTAAAAGTACTATCTGATGGATTTGGCCGATCTACGATAACGTATTTCACTCACTTATAATCAATATATTATAATTACATTTCTACTTGATATCATAATCGAAAAAATAATATAAAAGTTGAGGTGTCAAGCTTTGCGTAGATTTAATTCTTCAAGAGGTGCATTTTTTTCGATTCGGATGTAATCGGCCATTTTGGATAGTGGTGGTTCAATTGTATGTGGATGAAATCCTCTCTTCAGACAAGTCAAAATGCATTGGAGAGAAAGGGAAGTTGATTGCTGTTTGGATGTCATTTTTTTAGTCATGGATTCTTTCTTCTAGCTTTTTGGGTTCTCATCCTAACAGAATCTGAAAAAAAGGTATTGATATTGAAATGTATACAATTGTAGAAGGGCAGATTTTCTCCTTCGAGAAGTGGTAGGAGACATGTTGGTGAGTTTCGATGCAGAAAGTCTGTTTACCGAAGTACCTATCAACAAAATTTTGGAAATCGTTACATCCGAATGAGAGAATGATACAAATCTGATTCAAAGTACGGAATTGAATGTAGAAGCCATAATGGATATCTCAAAACTATGTACAGAAAAATATATTTTCAGTTCAAAAATGACTTATATCTGAAAGAATTTAGCATGACTATGAGTTCACCTGTCTCTCCAATTCTGAGTAATAATTTATGGAGTATTTCGAGGATCATTTCGTAGAAAATTATTCAAATGGACCAAAAGTATGGTGGAGATATGGTGATGATGTTTTTGCTCTATGAAGTCTTAGTCGAAATGAACTTGACATTTTTTTGTAACACATTAACAAACAAGTACCAACAATAAAGTTCACAATGGAAATATAAAGGAACGATGAACTTTTTTTCCTTGATGTAATGGTAAAAAAAGTCAACACTTCACGTAGACATAAGTGTATATCGAAAGAAAACACATGCCAACAGATATCTTCACTATAACTCAAATCACCATAAAAGTGTCAAAAAAGGTATAGTAAAATGTCTTTTCGATACAAAAATAGTATGCAATTCATTAGGAAATATCGATGAAGAGGTTAATTTCATAAAATTATTATTGAAGGAATATCGATATCCAGAGAATTTTATATAGAATATATTGGCTGAAATTAAAAATCGAAGCATACCCCATAGTGAAGACATACAACCTGCACAAAGAACATATCCTGTATCAAACATCATACCTTATGTCCCCCCGACTATCCCAAAAGATAAAACGGATCGGAAACAGGTATAATGTAAGAACAACATTCAAAACAAGAAATACTTCACGTTCAGTACTGAAACACACCAAACCAACCAAAATAACAGAAAACACAAAGAATTATATTTATCGAATCCCTTGCTCATGCGGTCAAAAATTTCTCAAAAAACCTACAGACAGATAGATTAGTGGTTCTAAATTATCAGAACACATTCTAACTGCCAATGGAGATATGTATAGTTGAATAGAATAACACTCAACTGACAGCAAGAGCGAGAAGTAGCAGGAGACGAAAGTTTGAGGAATTTGCTTTCATTATGCTGTATGCGGATGCTTGCATTTCAAAACACTTCCACTCTTGAAAGAGAAATGTCGAAACTCAAATTTCTGACATTCACATGAAGCGAACATAGAAACTGAACTAGAAGAGAATATTTGTGGAAGTTTTGAAAACGGAAGCGGATTTGGTTTCCGAAACATCAACGATAAGTATTTTGATGAATATTAATTCTTGTATTTCCTCGATTGGCATATATGAGATATACGAAAAGTTGCTGACTACTTGAACGTGTTCCATTCAGAAATCGGGGTTGATTAAAAATCTGCTCTTCTACACTCTTATAGATTTAAATATCAATTCTTACATTTCCAGATTGTGGTAGGGTGAGAACCCAAAGAAACAAGAAGGAATAAATACTTATCTCAGAATCTATCTGACCGAATTTCCCGAATGTAATGTGATTCGAAACATAATTGAATGTCCTTTTGAAATAGGTATCACTCGACCCCTTGTTTCATTTGAAATAATAAGAGTTGGACCCATCCTTCCTAGAGGGTTTGAAGATGCAGTGTTAAGAAACATATGAAAAAACCTCCCCCTTGACCAATGTAAAAACGCGTAGACTATTTTTTTTTCAAATTAACGTAAAATCAGATATTTCGTGTGTTTCGTTTTTGAAGACCTCTGGGTAGTAATATAATTCCAAAATCAGTCAAGCCCTCATAATATGTAATTCAGAAAAGGTTAACTAAGTATGATCAATGCTCCCTCACCAAAGGTAGAAATGAAGACCTAATTCACTTATTAATATTCGTTGACCGAACTGCAGAAAACCAATTTCCTTATGACAAGTTCAGGAAATATCTAAAATCATCTTGGTATGCACGTCAGAAGATATGATAATGGAATCCATTCTATGGAACAGATGAAGAACATTTTCAAGCTGGTAAAGCTCATAAAAACTTCCACTTTTTTCTTAAGTGATTTCTATATTTCAGTTTTATTCACAAGTAATCAGGACGTTGTGTGATTCAAGTTATGACGTCCTTAAGAAAAATGAATGAAGAGACATGACTTGGAAAGGAAATCACTATAGTGCCATCTACACGTAGTATCCATTGCTTCAAATGATATTTCCATAAGGTTGACTGAATATGTCTCTATAAACAACGATATAGGTATAATTATTTCACATACATACTTGATTCGTAGTTTCATTTGAAACAGTCGGTGTGAGGCTCCGGTATGACAACTCAATATTTTTCTCTGAAGTGACAGCAAGCAATTCCAGAGATAGGAAAATTATTCACATAACCGTTCGAACATGGTAACGAAGTACTCAACCATAAAATTTTATCACTCAGATCGTCGATAATCCATTTTACATCTTTTCCCATTTTCAGTCCCCCATTTAGGGCCTAAGTGAAAATATGTTCTGAACCCTATTTTATGTGAATCTAATCAGATATGCGGAGAACAAAAATGTGGGCGTTTTGCCATCATAGCAGTAATCATAGATAGTCTACTTGCATAATTCTCTCAGTTTTCCTGTAATAGAATAAAAATTCAATATAATATGGAAAAAAAATCTGATTTAACAGAAATAACGATTTTATCAATGCGCTTGCAATCAAGCAGAATTGAAATTCACTTTCATGTTTCAGAGCACATGTCCAAGTTACCGTAACAAAACGTAAGAGAGTATATTCCACTGGACCTTCATATTATGTTTGTTTGGTGGGCGTATACAGGGTATTATTGGATCATAGATCGAGTGGAAGAGGTTTACAGGTTAGATCATTATTTGAGAAATGCCTAGTCATGACGATTTTCAACGTGATGGATACCAAGCAATCGACACGAATATGACATTTGTTCTATTCTAAAAATTCGCAGGGAACTGAAACACACATGTACGGAAAAAGACCATTCAAAGAGAACCTACTACCTGTTCAATTTATCATTCTGTTCATCAAAAATTTTTTTTCATTGAAGTATGGACAACATCTATCAGGAAGAATCTGATTGACGAGCCGCAGCCGGTCCATGCCTTGGATAAGCGGCGTCCACACATTCCGGATCTCCACGCTGGGATGACTGAATGCGTCGTTTTTGAGGATGTAGGTGCCTTCCTTGAATTTCCTCTTGAGTTCCTCCTTGTGTATGACCTCGGCCTCAGACGATTTGAAGCTATGATGGTTTGTCCAAACATGCTCCGCTATTCCTGACTTCGTTGTTTCTCCTCGTTTTGTGTTTTTTTTGTGTTCGCTTGTTCTCCCTTCAGACGGTCTTTTGGTTTCTCCGATGTAGGATATGATATTTGTTCTATTCTAAAAATTCGCACGGAACTGAAACACACATGTACTGAAGAAGACCATTCATCAAAATTTTATTTTTATAGAAGTATGGACAACATCTATCAGGAAGAATCTGATTGATGAGAAAAAATCAGAACAAATTGTAAGAATCAAGGAAAAATATTACTAGAAACAAAAATTTTCATTTTTTGAACATTATTTTCCACAACGGTTGATAAAAAATTTACTAGAAAGTGGTTGACAATGTTCCTTGCTGAATGGTAATGGTTAGGACTTCCATTGCCTACATTATTTACTGTATTGACACCTGTTGCTAAGAACGGAAGAATAAAAGTACAAATCAAGTGAGAAAATCAAATCAAAATCAAATTTTTGATCAATAATGAAATTAGGGATTGATTGATGAAAGAAAATACTGTTGTTACAAAAAATCGAGATATCGAATATGAAATATGAGTCGAAATAAAAATACTCATTAACGAAATGAATCAAATAATATTGTGACAAGAAAATTGAGGTATCGAATATGAAATACTAGTCAAAATTGAAAATAAAGAAATTGAGTGAAGTATTATGAAAAAATGTAGAAACCTAGTTTCAAGTTGGGTGTACTCACGACGCTTCGATTGCTGGTATCCGCAATCGTCTTGGGGTGATGATTGACAATATTTCGAGGTGTGGTCGGTTATAAAGTCCCCGATTTTCCTTTGGTGGGGAAAGGGGTGCAACTAACAAAGAGGCGAGCGAGTGCTTCTACTAGAGGTGTGCCGATCGATCTTCAGCGGAAAATGGATGTATTGGCGCGAGATTCTTTCTCATCGAGCCGCAGCCGGTCCATGCCTTGGATAAGCGGCGTCCACACATTCCGGATCCCCACGCTGGGATGACTGAATGCGTCGTTTTTGAGGATGTAGGTGCCTTCCTTGAATTTCCTCTTGAGTTCCTCCTTGTGTATGACCTCGGCCTCAGACCATTTGAAGCTATGATGGTTTGTCCAAACATGCTCCGCTATTCCTGACTTCGTTGTTTTTCCTCGTTTTGTGTTTTTTTTGTGTTCGCTTGTTCTCCCTTCCGACGGTGTTTTGGTTTCTCCGATGTAGGATTTGCCGCACGCGCATGGTATCCGGTAAACGCAGTTGTTGGTGTCGCTGTTTTTATTTGGTAGTCGAATTTTTGTAAGCTGGCTGCGTATTGTGTTCCCTGATCGAAAACAGACTCTGACGTTGTATTTCCCTACTATCCTCTTGATCCTCTCTAGAAGTCCTCTCACGTGGGGGATGGTAAGAATTTGCTGTTCCAGTATCTCCTTAGTGTTTGATCCACCAGATCGAGTAGCCATTTTTTTGAAGATCCTTCCTTATGTTGCTCAGCTCCTTGACTAGACTTTCTTTGGTGTTACAGAGATTGATTGCCTGATCAATCAGAAACTTGACGATTCCTCGCTTTGTAGATTGATGGTAATTGGATTGCTCATTTCGATATCGTTCAGTATGCGTTGGTTTCCTGACTGATGTTAAAAAAACAATACCCATGTACGAAATAATCAGCGCCGTGGAATCAACAAGTTGCCACATCGACCAAGTTCATGCAGAAGAGTTCCGATGGAAGATAAAAGAGCAGATTGAGCGTGTCCCACATCCGACATCCAACATCAGTCGAGCAGAACACCAAGCATTTTACGCAGTTTACGGAGAGATGATACCATAAAAATTCTACTAACAGATAAAAGAAACATCACAAAAGTGATGGACGCTGAACAGTATGAGGCAAAAATTGAGGAAGTGCTGCAGAAAGGAAAATACCATAGGGAAATCGGGGGCCTTATAACCGACCACACCTCGAAATATTGTCAGTAATCACCCGAAGCCGATTGCAGATACCAGCAACTGAAACGTCGTGAGTACACCCAACTTGAAACTTGGTTTCAGCATTTTTTCATAATATTTCATTCAATTTCTTCATTTACAATTTTGATTAGTATTTCATATTCGATACCTCAATTTCCTGGTCACAATATTATTTCATTGATTTAGTTTTTCAAAAAAATTTATTTTGACTCATTTTTCATATCCGATATCTCTATTTTTTCTAACAACAGTATTTTCTTTAATCAATCGATCCCTTATTTCATTATTGACCAAAAATTTGATTACGAGTTGATTCTCTCACTTGATTTGTACTTTAATCCTTCCGTTCTTACCAACAGGTTTCAATAGAGTTAATAGTATAGACAATGTAAATCCGAACCATTACCATTCGGTTCGTGAAACAATTACGTTTTGTCATCTATGCAATGCAAAACGATTGATTGCCATCTGAAGAGCAGAGTGAAAACCCAACTGACCCATATATTAGAATGTGTTGGCGTGTTAAAAGTGGTTATGAGCGGTAACACAGATAGAGGTTATCAAGACCATATTTTCAATGGAATATCTTGGCCAAGTACTTCGATTGGCTCTAGAAGACTCAGCTGACAGCTAACTCTTGAAAGAGTATTGGAAAACAGGCCCTTGGTGGTGAACCTATTTTATATTTTGAAAAGTTTATATATGATCGATTTCCGCTACAACGATTATAACGTACATAAGATTGCACAGTTCCTATTCGCATACATTGAACCGCAGAACTTTGTGAATACTATCAGTTCTGTGGGAAATACAAACTCAAAAATACAAAACAAACCATTCATGATCGTTAGTTTTTCTGCATTTTGTTGGATTTGAAAGAGAACTTATGGGTGGAGATGGTGGCTGAGGAGTCCAAGCATCATTGAATTTATACAAAAATAATCATTTATGAAATAAATCAGTCGAGCTCAATAATCTGTAGTTCTTCGAACTTCTTCTTTTGTGTTTCACTCCTTCGCCTTTTTCTGGTTACGGCCCTCCATATGGTGATTTTTTCGAACAAAAAGCGAAACAAAAGAAGAAGTTCGAAAAACTCCAAAAGGCAGCACAAAATACAGATCTCGAAGCCACAGGTACTCAGCAGAGGTTTCAACTCCGGAAAAAGTAAAACTTTGAATTTGAATTCGAAAAAAGCTGAAAATTTCATTGAAAAGATAAGTGATTTGGTTGATATCGGATATAATATCGGATTCTGATTCAGAAAAGCTTGATTCGTATATCCTGTTCCTTGATTCACGCGATGTTCTTCGAGCATCACAGGGCTTTCCATTGCTTTGTAGGATTATGTATGTTATGTTATGTCAATTTTGATTCATTGCCATAGAGAAAGGAGTTGAAAATTGATTACGATTATACACTACACAGGATTGGTCAGTTGCAATTCTCAAACACTGGAACATTTCCAAGTGACGTACTGTGATGTTGAATATTGTCCACGACCAATCTTCTGTTGTATTCAAATATGATCGTAGAGTGCTATTCAATGAGTAAACAATACACTTTCTTTGACACTGCGCAGAATCAGTGAGTCCTGTTCACTAGCTGATTGAAGTCTTACGGAATGAGTCGAATTGAATAACGGATTATATATCTAAATTTTCGTATTCGACTCGAACTCATAATAATTGTACAAATGCATAAAAAATATTCATATCCACAATGCGCTTGTTTCTAATATTTCTGTAGGTTCAGCATCTATCGCACATCAGGGCCAGTGAATTTTAAGTGTAAGAAAGGCCGCCAATATTCCATCGAGTAATCTAAACATGGACTATTTGCAGCAATCCTCGTGACATAAATGCAATTCGTAAAGTAATATTAGTATGCCATACGCATTCATTCAGAGAAGCAGAATGTTTGTATATGTACATTTTTATATTCTTGAACTCAACGTAGGTGAATGACAATCACCAATAATGACACTTGTTGAGAGCTTCATGAAGTTCATCTATTTGCAGTGCCTAGTTGTAACCCAAGATATATTAAAATTATTACTGCAGATATTCGTTTTTTTGTACATTTTATGAAATTATATCAGGGACCTTTATTTCAATAGAAGCGCTAAGCTTTGGAACTCCTTGCCAAAAGAGGTTTTTCCTGAGACTTACAAACTTCAGAAATTCAAAGTAAATGTTAATTCGTATTTTCTGTCCCCTGATTCACGCGGTGTTCTTCGAACATTACAGGGCTTCCCTTTCGTGTGAATCTGCATGATAAAATAAAATGTATCTCTCAAGAAATAGATTAACTCAGCTGTCAGCTTCAGTAAGCGATTTTTTTTCTCTCAAAAGAGATGGTTTACTTTCTGCCTCGGTATATATATATATATATATATATATATATATATATATATATATATATTATTAGGATATATTTTATTTCATTTTTAATAATGCAGTAATGTAGTGATATCAAATTGCAATGTTAATAGATTCAAAAAATTTTCTAAGTTTGTAAATTTTTTTCTAAAGGAATGTGAAAGAAATGTGAAATTGATTTTTCTGAATATAGTTTTGATTTTTCAAACTAGTAAATATGCCCAGTATTTCACTTTCACCTGTATTTTTTCTTCTTTTAATTTACCTCTTTTCTAGCTCAGTTTCGACGCCAATGAACATAAAGAACTCTTTCTCAGCGGTGCAGTTTCTCTGGATCGTAGAGCAGTTCCTTGATGTCATAAAATATATTTTGTAGAGAGAACCAAAAGAACCAAATCTGTCACCAACTTTATTCAAATTGAATACCTTTTGTCAAATATTTTCAATAATTTCAATATAAGGAATCTTTGACATATAGTTTCTTATACTCAACGTCCCCGTACTAGGAGAAATCCAAACTTATGAATAATTATCTAATTTAATAACAGAAATCCTAAAATGCTGACAAATATCTGCTCCGTGCAGCTAGAACACGCTCTCAGTGCAAACTAAATGAGCTACTCAAGGTGTAAACGAACTATCTTAAATTGTCTTTACGCGGAAATTAGTCTTTTTGGGGGTTAAATTGTGATGTAAATGGCAAATAAAAGTTCAGGAGGATGAAACTTGCATCAAACACATCGATTTGAATGCTTCTCTAGGATTGAATCGATAGGAAAATGATTGGTACCTTGGATTTTGCAGCAATGGACCATACCTCGGAACTTTGAACTTGCTGTGTCAGGTACGTTTTCGGCTTCTGCTTCTTACAGTAATAACTCTTTACTTTATCTCGATATTTCAGTATATACAAAATTTTTAACTTTCTTGACAAATTTCCACACCTTCTTGTCTTTTCTCGTTCTTGTTGATCCCTCTTGTTGCCATCACAACACTTTCAGTTCACCAAGTTCTTTTTTCCACAAGCCACTCTTTATGAACTAATTTTACCTAATATAAATTACAATTGAGCTTTATATATTGAAATTTCATTTGAAAAAGGTTCCAAAAGTTATTTGATTTGATTTAATTGACATTTTCAATCCAGATTTTTATCAGATTCCTTTTGAATTACATGTCTTGTCCCAGTCTTTCCCAAGCTGTCATTGTGCTTGTTTTGTTTTGTAGTCTGTTAGTGAATTTCAAAGTACAGTGTGTTTCTTATATGTCTTGAGTTTGATCTATGTGTTTCGAGATGTTTTTGTCAGTCTGTAGTATGATTAGTATGTGATGTTTCTTTGTATTTTAGGCTGTCCAGTGTAGAGTTGTACCTGCCTTGTCTTTTGCCCTGTTCAGAAATCCAACACAACTGAGAAATTTTCATGGAAAATCATTGGATGCTCATTTTTATGGTGGTTACCTTTGGTTAGCCAAAATGGGGTCGACAAATAGTTGGTAACGTAGAATACTCAACATATTTACTCTCTCCATAGTATATGATGTTTCTTTGTATTTTAAGCTGTCCAGTGTAGAGTTGTACCTGCCTTGTCCTTTTCCCTGTTCAGAAATCCAACACAACTGAGAAGTTTCCATGGAAAATCATTGGATGCTCATTTTTATGGTGGTTACCTTTGGTTAGCCAAAATAAGGTCAACAAATAGTTGGTAACGTAGAATACTCAACATATTTACTCTCTCCATAGTTCAAACTCACAATTTTACATTTCTCCTTTTCTTTTGATGAAGTTCATATCATAACAACATATATATAATATAAAAGTTTATGTTAATCATTTGAAATCAACTTTGGTTTCTTTTCAAACATTTTTTTCTCTAGAATTAACATCGGGCTTTCGAAAGTTAATACCCATACAATAGAAAATCCGAAAGATATGAATAATGTCGCACATAATGAGCAGATCTGAAACAAAAAAGGCAGTCAATATATTATTTCAATCGAATAAAGTAGTCAGGGATATTTTCTCGACACTCCCACAACAATTTTTTGGGGAAAAAATAATATCACATTTTTATTCAGTATATTATCGGGATATTGAGAAATATTCATGATCAATTTTTTTTTGACATTTCAATTGAAAAAAGAATATCGATAGATCTATCTCTATCGATTTTCTACATTCCACTGTTGTTTCTATCCATTTATACCCCGATGAACGCCACAGCAGTCCCCATTTCATCCAGCTATCAATCAGGCTTTCCAGATTTTTGTCAAAAATGTCATATGAATAAAAATTGCATCATCTGCCCCTCACAAACTTTCGTTTGTTTTCAAAAGAATCACGGTTAACCTGCTGTTTGACCCATAAACATCACGTTTTCTGAAATGCCTAATATCTAAAAACTGAAAGTCATAGAGAAAAATATGCAGGAGAAATCATTGATGTACGACCTTACGTATTCGGCCACGAATGAAGTTTCTTTTGAATAATGACTTGCATTTGTTGTGGACAATATCTTTTGATGGGATCGAATGAGAAAACTTATGGGGTGTGAATGTTTGAACTCGATTATTTTGTGCTAATTAACGTAACGTCGGTCTGATATGGCGGAATCAAAAAATAACGTGAATGTGAACAATGAAACAAAACCTTGTAGAAGGTGTCAAAGAATTGCCCAAAGTGGTTTCAAATGTGTCAAATGCGGCACTCTGTCGCATAGCGGTTGTTTGAAGTTATTAAAAGGTGTTAAATACTTGATCAACAACAATGTGGTGTGCTGTGACGAGTTCCAAACCAATATGGAAGATGAACCCGACAAATTCTTCGATAGCACAAGTGATCTGATAGTCGAAGACACGAAAACAATGGAAATAAGGTATTTAAAGGCAATAATTGAGAAAAATGATCTCTTAATAATGAATCAACAATTGACTATATCTTCCCTACAAGAACAAATAAAATTAATGCAAATATCGAATAAAAATCAACCAACGCCATCTACTTCCAAAGGAAGGAACAACCTAGAGGCTAATAATATAGTTACCATCAATAGTGGCACAACTGTAGAACGGACCCGAAAGCACCTGACACTATCTGAAATAACACAAACAACAGACTCTTTTTCTGACGCGACAAAAAAAAGTGATCAAGATAAGGACCAAGTAAAAACAATAGAACCCAAACAAGGGAATTCCCAATTGATAACAAAGGCCGACGTCGCAGCTAGCATTTTAGAACAACAATCACAATTAAAAATGAATCATATTATTCACCTAGCAGAAGTCCCATCAACAGCGAGAGAGGACGATATGGACTCACGAAATCAGGATGACTGGAGAACAGTCTTGCCGAGAAGAAACAGGAATAGAAATAAAAAAGGACAAATCATCATTGGTGATAATAAGGATAACGAATCAGTTAAAGCTGTACCAAAATCTGTTGAATTACATGTTACCAGACTGAAAACCGATACGACCGAAACTTCCCTCTCAAATCTACTGAGGGAAACCTTTCCGGAAGTAAGTTGTGAGCAGATTACATCAATTCATCCATCGATATATTCTTCTTTTAAAGTTAGAATATTAGCATCTAACTTCAAAAAAGCCATGGAACCAAAAATATGGCCTCATGGATCTTATGTGAGCCGTTTTTTATACCGCAAGAAGATAAAAATGGACACAATAAATTGAAATCGAGTTCAAACCTCGGTAAATCATATTCGGTTTGCCATATCAATATTAGGAGCCTGAGGAATAAAACGGACCAATTAGAACTTTTAGTGGAATCATTGAACTTTCCTGACATCATCTGTGTCTCGGAAACATGGTGCAAAAACGATGAAATTTCAGTCATAAATGTAAAAGAGTATAAGTTAGCTGACTATTTTTGCAGAGACACCTATATCGGTGGTGGTGTTGCAATTTTTGTACGAAATAATTATAATTTTAAGAGTATTAAGAAGCTGACCTCTTTAAATTCTGAGAGAAATTTTGAATTTGCCATGTGTGAAGTAAGATTATCAAATGTTTCTATTATAGTGGGTTGTATGTACCGATCACCTACGGGAATATTTGAAGTATTCACTGAATCATTGACGGAATTGATGACAAAAACATTAGATTCCGAATCAAATGTCTTAAAATTTTTTTGTGGAGACTTCAATGTTAAATTTGACGATCCCAATTGTCAGGAGGCAAACTCTCTGGAAAATTTATTCCTATCATTTGGGCTTCATAAAACAATCCATGAATATACACGTATTCAAAATAACCATAAATCCACAATTGATAATATTTTCAGCAGTGTAGACCCCAACGCAATCGATGCAGATGTTATCTATAGTGATATTTCAGACCATTTCATGCAGATTATTTCTCTATATTTAGAAGTTAAGGAACAAAATGAGACAATCGTATATAAACGTTTTTTCAACAAACAGGAAAATATCAATAAATTCAAAAATGAACTTTCAAACATCGAATGGCCTTGTTTACAGTTTGATGACTCTTTTCAAAATAAATTCAACAGTTTTCTCAATACTTTTATGGAAAACTTTCTATACTGTTTTCCATTAGAAAAATATTCAGCAAATAAGAATAAGAGAGGGAAACCTTGGTTATCTCCAGAAATAATTAATGAAGGACGGTTATTGAGAAGTATATTTAAAGAATATAAAATCTCCCAAAATGAAAATATTCATCAGGATTATGAGAATCGGAAACGAGAACATGTTAAAAGAATTTCTGAATCAAAAAAAGCCTATAACAACAGTTTGTTTACGAGATCGAATAATAAATCAAAAACGTCGTGGCAAATAATAAAAAATGAAATAAATACAAACAAGGCCCCCAAACTACCAGAGTTTTTTATTGATGATAAAAACAAACAACTTAGCAACCCGAATGAGATTGCCGAAAGTTTTAATAATTTTTCAATCAACTCGATAAAAAATCTAATGAAAAATATGCCTTTACCTGAAATTTCCAATTCTAGAACAAATGTTCAATCACTTTTTTTAGCACCATACACAGAGCAGGAGGTATATCACATCATAATATCAGCATCGAGAAAAAATTCATCCGGTTTTGATAATATACCATGTTCTTTATTAAAACATGTGGCATCTTATATCGCTAGTCCTCTCACTCAGCTAATTAATGATTCTTTTTCGGAAGGAAGTTTTCCTGATGTTTTAAAAATGGCTATCATTCAACCAATTCATAAAAAAGGGGACGTTCACGATATTTCGAATTATAGGGGGGTGGCCTTGTTATCAGTATTCTCCAAAATTTTTGAAAAAGCATTCTATCAGAGGCTGGTGACATTTCTTGACAATAATTCTTTTTTCAGTCCATTTCAATTCGGTTTTAGAAGGGGAATGTCTACCGATCAAGCAATCATAGCATTGTATAATGAAATTCTTCGAAACATAGATAAAAGTAGGTTTACAGCCTGTATTTTTTTCGACTTGCAGAGAGCATTCGAAGTAATCAACATCGAACTCCTACTCAAAAAGTTAGAAAACTATGGGATACGAGGAAATGCTCTTCGGTGGCTTGGGGGATTTCTATCAAATCGTACGCAACGTGTAAGATTACTACTTAACGATATTCCGTATTACTCTGAAGTAGAAGCGGTAAACAGTGGCGTCCCTCAAGGGAGTTTGCTGGGGCCTCTGTTATTTATAATTTTTGTTAATGACATAACATACAAAAACATGTCTGGAACTCACATATCGTTATACGCAGATGACACTTCTGTTGCCTGCTCTGGCGAATCACTAGCAAATTTGAACAACACATGTACTGAGGCTGCAAATTATATCAATGATTATTGCCGAAAGAACAACCTTATATTGAATCAAAGCAAGACTGAATTAATCATGTTATCCTTGAAGGATTTGAATAAAAGCTTTATAATAAAATTACATGATGAATCGATCGAACAAAAGCAAATAGTGGAATACTTGGGAGTCTTGATAGACTCGAAACTTTCATGGACGTATCAAATCGATAACGTTTTAAAAAAATTAGCGAGACATTCCTTTGTAATCTGGCAACTCAGATCAAGAATTGATCACAATCTCTTGAAATTGTACTACTATTCTTACGTTTATTCAACTATGAAAAATGGGATTGTAGCCTGGGGCAACAGTTCTAGGTCTAATGAAGTTTTTATTCAACAAAAAAAGATTGTACGTAACATGATGTTCAAACCCAGGACATTTTCCTGTCGCCAATTGTTTGAACAACTTGAGCTTTTAACGTTCCCTTCTCTTTTCATTTATAATTGCATACTATATGTGAAAAATAACCCAGTTATTCTCAATCAGTCTCGTGAAGATGTTGTATACAACTTAAGGCAAAATTTTAATATCAATATACCATCCCATCGATTATCAACTGTGGCTAACAGTCCATTGGTTCTGCCGATCAAATTATATAACCACTTACCAACTAGGCTCAAAATATTATCAAGTGTGAATATATTCAAATACGAAGTTAGAAAACTTTTAGTTAACGGGGTTTTTTATTCAGTTCCGGAATATTTATGTTGTAACCTGGTATAACCACCTTTACATGTACATTTTCATACACTATTTTATAAATACTTTCGTATAGTTTTTTTTTTCCTGTATCTATATACTATTCTTTATATATATTATTATATATCACATTATTATCTATTTGTATACTGTAATGCTCGTTTTTCCAACAGAGTATTTTAATTTACTTGACAATATCCTACACTTATGTATGTATAAGTCTGATTGGAAATAAAGAGAATTGAATTGAATTGAATTGAATTATTCACAAGAGGTTTAGTGTTATCGAAAAATTTGATTGGGTGTATTCACAGAGATGATTATTTATTTGAGATTCTGGGAGTTCTGTCCAATAATGAATTCAAACCACGGTTTGTTCTGTGGAATCGCAAATTAGAACATCTTCCAAATCACTCACCACTCTCACAAATCGAAATTGAAAAAGTTTTCCAAATGGTGGAAATTTTTCAACCCTACTGTTTTTAGTCTGCTCCACATTTTAATAGGCATGCCACCATTCGCTTATTCATCTATTTAGGAAACCCTATAAAAAGTATCGTTCATCCGGTAAACAAATGGGTGAAGACAAAATGGTTAAGGCTTTCGCGGCCGAGGTTATTAGTATAACTACTTCTCTTCGGGCTTGAAGGCCGTCGTTCTTTGGAATTTCTTCCTGACGTTTCGCTAGCGCGAGTGGCCAGCTTCTTCAGAGGCTTATTCATCGGAGTCATCGGAGATGAATAAGCTTTTGAAAAAGCTGGCCATTCGCGCTTGCGAAACGTTAAGAAGAAATTCCAAAGAACGACGGCCTTCAAGCCGGAAGAGAAGAAGTTATACAAAATGAGTGAAAATCGACCTCAATCCCGTCTCTTGGACCATATATCTGATATACCAAATCTGACAGTTATTCAGGATGCTGCAATAAAAAATTACCTGACACAACTGAAAAATTGCAGCCACCAATTTGGCTATTGGGTTGTGATTGTATCGTCTACCGACATATGCTAGTTTAGAGCAGCTGCAAACATATTACACCTGCACGTGTTTCTGACATCAGCAGTGATGGATATGAAAAGCGATTACCGGTGTGAATATCCATAGTTATATCTTGTACACCATCACGATAACCCAATGAGGTGTGAACACTGTGTAGGAGAATTTTTGTTCGAAAGCAATCTGACAAGACATGTTCAAAAATATTGTCCAGTTATACGTGGAAAGAGAAAAAGTGCTAGGGAACTGTGTGAAAACAGGAGTAGAAGCCAAAGACTACACGAGTGCAAAGAACAGTTACCAAACATATGCACACTGCGGTAAAACGTTTTTGAAACAATGTAATTCGAATCGGCATTCGAACAACATCCGTGTAACTGAATCGACCAGCAGAAACGTAAATAGAAAAAAGTGAACATTCCTTTCGAGAGTGTTTTGTGAAATGATGTGGGAAAATTTCTACATGCATTCAAAACGTACCGGTTCGAATGTTTGGCAACACGAGTTGAGTTTTGAAAACAGAAAAGTATGTTTGAAGCTTTTTAAATTGAATCTTTGTCAATATATGTCAGTGCCATATTTGAGTTATGATACTATGCTACGGAAAACTCAAGTAGAATTGGAGCTGTTGTCGAATGTTGACATGGTGGACTTCTTCAGAAAGGGAAATAGAGGCGGTGCCAGTATATGCAGTTGAAGGAGAGATGTTGTTAATAACGAATTTCTAATGAACCATGATCCTACGAATCCGACATCATGTATCTAGAAGCTAAACATTTATACGGTGCAGCTATGAAACACTGTGATGATTTTAGATGGCTGAAATATCACGAAATGGAACAGTTTGATTGTTTTGCTCGTGATGGCAATACACCAAAGGAAAGTTGAGTTGGAATATCCAACGAGTTTACGTGATTTTGTTTTTTTTTTGTTGTTCACGTAATGAACATATTTATTCACTTTTTTGTTCGGAAACCATGGGACCCCCAAATTCGAAGACGTCAAAATTGATTCCAAGTCTGAATATCAAATATGTAATTCACAATAGAAATTTGAAACACTGTTATGGTCTGAAATTGAAGAGGATACTGGAATTTTCCCAAACCCGTTGGCTAGGATCGCACTTGGTCTGAAAAACGGAATAACGAAATGCAGCTGAGAACGAACTTCTCAAATCGATGGTCAACTCAACTTTTAGAAAGACGATGGAAAATATCGATAAAGAATGAAACATCTAATTTTGCTTCTCTTGGGAAAGCGTTAGAGGAAGAGAACGTGGACTCTAATCGCCGAACCAATATTCGTATTCGTTATTTGACCTGGTGGCTATACAACCGCAGAAGCTGAAAGTCACTCACGATAGATCATTATTTGTTGGCTTTGTGATTTTGGATATTTCCAAAACCATCAACTATGAATTTTTATATGGCTACATGAAACTTCTTCATGGTGTTACCGCAATTGTGTTATATACGGATACTGATTAGTTGATTTTTGAACTTTTCACAGAGAATCCATACGAGGACATCAAAAATATATTCACTTTTTTGATGCCTCAAAGGATGCTAAGGATGATGTATATAATATACCCAATACTTAGTAGGTAGTGGGAAAGATGAAAGACAAGTAAGCCGGAAAACCAATCGAATGTTTTTACGGAACAGGTGCCAAAGCATATTGCGTTTGAGCTGAAGAGGTGATGAAACAGGCAGAAGGGGTGTCCAGCAGCGTTAATAAGCATAGTTTCAATGACTATGGTTGTATTGTACAAAATGTTGATGTGATATTTAGAAAATATGTATATTCATATCTAGATTGCACCCCATCCACATGGAATTAAAAAAAATGCCCTTTCATCAGCCGATGATAAGAGGTATATAATATCAGGTGATGTAAATGCACTAGCTTCGGGGCATTATCGAATTGCGACCCTCAATGATGACAAAAATTTGGATATTTCAATACAGTTAGCTCAAGATTTGCTGGATGGGAAAGAGGATTTTGATTTGGGTTTAATATATGTAAATGTGTCAATGAAAAAATAATTGGGAATAGTGTTTTCATTCGTTTCCTTATGAAATATCATAATGTATTCCCACCACATCTTCGAAGCTCTCATTTGCACACATGACATATTGATTGTGGTTGGGGAGAGCCATCCACGTGATTAGGCCACTCTGGCCGATTGTGATGAACCAAGTAAGGAAGTTGAATATGAAGATTGAATTGTTTTATGGTTTCCGCCTTTTCACGATCTTCAATATGAATAGGTGACACAAGTTGGGTGGGTTCTCCCAAAATTCCTTCAAATTTATGGATCGAGGTAGTGCCTTCGTTCTACTCAAGGCAGTGATGATTTCCAGTCAACCAATCGGCTTGCTTCTATAATTCTGGTGGTAACATCTCGTACGGAAAGGCTGGCTTGAACACAATATGCCCAATTTTTTGTCCATCGTCAGTTGCCAATTCCTTGACAATAAATTGATTTTTTTCACTGTTGAATCCTCGAATATCCAGTACAAGACTCATAGTTTTAAAATGGAAAATTTGTTTATTACCTTTTTTTTAAACAATACAATCAAATTTTGCGTTTAGTAACTTCAAATTGAACTGATTAAGTTCATAACAGTTTCTATTTATCATAGAATTCCGTCTTTATACCATCAAAATTAAAAAGGGAGGGGGTATTGTGTATCACTAATTTCTACAAAATGAGAACCTGAGAACAAAAGACGTTGAATACGTTCAATACTGATCAACAATTTTCGTTGGGGGGTTGTAAGTGAAATGCATTTCGTGAAAGATGAGACAGTACGCTATTGTATTCATTGTGTTGCTTCTTCCGTTTCGAATTGTAACGCAACCTCCTGTAAGAAATGACGAGAAGAAATGTTATCGCTGTTGACTCACGGGTGACGGGGCTTGGGTGATGAGCAATAGATGAAAGGGTGAAGTAATCACGGATGCGCTAGTCAGTTGATCCAACGATTTTGTTAGAAAACCATCGACTCTCAATATAATTCGTGTTTGAATAAGTGTATTTTATTATTACTTAAATACATTCGTTTATAATGCAGCGGCGGGAGAGTACTTTCTCATTCCGATAGACTTGTGGAAAATTAGTGCTCCAAGTAATCAGTGAAATAGTGTTTATTAGTTCGTTGTGTTTATTACATTACTTCTTATCGAGTAGTGATTAATATCAGAGATGCCCAGACAAAAAAGAAAACCCAGCCCTTCTAGCTCCTCGACATCATCAAGCAGTGAATCAAGTACATCTAGCAGTAGTGACTGTGCTGGGAGATACAGTAGAAAAAATAAACGACACAGGAAAATTGTAAGTACCTATAAAAGTAATAAATCAAAAGGACAAAAACAGGCATATCAACGAGTTGATGTAAACGTTACATCTCGTAAACGAAAACAGGAACTTCCTGAGAGAACTGTCGTTGCTGATGTGCATGGAATATGCTCAGACACGCCCCCCGTTTCTGAAAACATAGTTTCACCTCAACATATTCTCTATAGAAATCGTGCAATTTTGACTGAATCGAGTAATTTAAACAGCAGATACAGTAACTCTACAGCAAATTCAAATGAATTAGAACGTGTACATGATGCAAACGTTGCACAGGACAGCTGTTCTATTAGATGCTTCACGAAAATGAAATACAAAGGAGAATCAAACAATTAGAGGAGTTAGTTGAGCAATTATCACAAAAAGATAGTGAACGCAGTATTAGAGTGTCCATTGAACCCGACTGCATTCCCGAATTCAATCCTAGCAATACCAGTGACAGTTGTATCAAATGGTTGGACAAAATAGACCAACTTGCACAAATGAATAGGTAGGACGAGAAAACAACCGTATACCATATGTCATCAAGATTAGTCGGTCTAGCCAAAAAATGGTATAATAGTCTGGACAATTATAAACATACCTGGGGTGAATAAAAACAAATGCTGGCACAAACATTTTCAGATCATCCAGATTTCCCAACAGCGTTGAAAAAACTTATTCATCGATCTAAACTTCCAGACGAAACTTGGACCGAATATTATTTTTCTAAAATGCAATTGTTACGTCAATGTAACATATGTGGAAAAAATGCAGTGGCCATGATAATAGATTGAATTCACGATACCGCTATAAAGTCTGGTGCAAAAGTAGGTCGATATGACAACCCAGAAAGTTTGTATAGAGACTACTTATCAACTTTAACAACCTCGAGAGAGCCAAGGGATCGAGACAGAACGAACTCTCCCAAACGACATGAAAGACGACATGATAACTCGTTAAAACCTAACACACGGCATACTCTCCGGCCAAATGAATGTTTCAATTGCAACCAATATAGCCACATTCAGAGGAATTGTCCGAAACCATGACTTGAGTGTACGTTATATAAGAGATTAGGTCATCTAGCTGACAGATGTCCAAATGAAAAATCATCAAACCAGAAAGTATCTATGTTGTGCAATACGAAATCGAATGAGAGTGAAGACTATTATGTCACATGTTCCGTTAATGGGTAGGAACTCAAGGGACTCATAGACTCAGGATGTGAAGTAGTTCTGATTCGAGAATGCGACGCCCGTGGTGCTAGGGTAGGTCTTTCAATTGAAACCCTTTTTAGACGTTCCATGGCTTCTTCTTGTTCTTTTTTCCACTTGAATACGGCGTCCTTTTTCGTAAGTGAGGTCAATGGACGTGCTATTTGATTAAGGAAGTAACGAATGCCTCACAGGGTATGAAGGAAGCATTACAAAAGTTTTGGGAACGTCCCAAGTTGAACTAAAAGCGGACTTTTTCAACACTAACGTTCGAATATTTGTTGTACCTACTCATATGCAAAATATGCTAGTTCTTGTCGGAAGATCAGTTCTAAATAAGGCGGATGCTATCACAGTAGTTCAAAAAGGATGTGTACGACTCTTTAGCTCTGAGATGGCTGATCTACCCGAAGCTGAACGTTTGCCTCCACGAAAAATTACATTTACTGCGAAAACTAGTATTGAAATTCCACCTTATTGCATAGGAGTTGTAAGTTGTATTTCCAACGAGGACTACGATGGCGAAGTTTTTGTCGACATCAGGATGTCCCACAAACCAGAAAAGGAATACGTGATCCCAAGCTGCTTGATTTCTTCTCTTACTATTATCAAACAAATATCGAGACTGTTTTGCACAAAACATTAATGAGCTAGGCCAAATGAAAAATTCAGAAATGTTAATTGAACTGACTGGCGATAAACCTGCAACATATAGGCCCTATCGACTATCTTTTCACGAATAGGAAAATGTTAGAAAAATTGTAAGTGAATTAATGACTGCCGGCGTCATACAGGAGTCAAATTCACCATATTCTAGCCCTATTATTTAAGTGAAGAAAAAGAAATTGTGAGACTAGAATTTGTGTGGATTATCGAGCATTAAATGCAAAAACTATCAGAGACTGTTATCCCTTACCACGGGTAGAAGATCATCTAGAGGTTCTCAAAGGTTGCAAGTATTTCACTGGATATGGCTAGTGGGTACCATCAAATCAGAATGGCAGATGGAAAAAGACTTCATTTGTAACACCAGACGGCCAATACGAGTATCTGCGAATGCCGTTTGGGTTGGTGAATGCTTCAGCGGTATTCCAAAGGACCATCAACCAGATACTGGGATCTATGAGGTTTTTCACTGCTTTGGCATACATGGATGACACACTGGTACCATTCACCAGCTTCACGTCAGGTCTTATCGCCTTGGCAGATGTGTTTTAAGTTTTCCGACAATCTGGAGTTACCCTGCGCCTGGAGAAGTGTCAGTTTTTTCAGACGAAAATCGATTATTTGGGACAGGAAATCAACTCTGAGGGGTTACGTCCAGGATCGTCGAAAACTAGAGCAATCGAAGACTTTCCCACACCAAAGAATGTTCATCAGATACGTCAATTTCTGGGTCTTTCGAGCTATTTCAGAAAGTTTGTTAAAGACTTCACTCAAATAGCACGTCCATTGACCTCACTTACGAAAAAGGACGCCGTATTCAAGTGGAAAAAAGAACAAGAAGAAGTCATGGAACGTCTAAAAAGGGTTTCAATTGAAAGACCTACCCTAGCAATATACGATCCTATACTTGAAACAGAAGTACACACCGATGCATCAAAATTAGGGCTTGGCGGGATCTCGGTGCAAAAACAACCGGACGACAAGTTAAAACCTGTACAGTATTTCAGTCGACAAACAGCCAAAGAGGAGCAACAATACCATTCCTTCGAATTGGAAACCCTGGCTGTAGTCAACTCATTGCAAAGATTTCGTGTGTATCTATTGGGCTTGAAATTCAAAGTCATTACTGACTGCAGTGCCCTGTGGACCGCAGTGACTAAACGTGATCTGATTCCTCGGATTGGACCATGGTGGTTAATCACACAGGAATTCGATTTCACTGTTGAGTATCGACCGGGTACGTAGATGGGACATGTAGATGCACTAAGTCAAAATCCTGTAGATGAACCAAATGAAACAGAAGAGATCAGCATACTCCAAGTAGATATCACACGAGATGACTGGATTTTGGCCGTACAAGTAAAAGACAAACGTTGTCAATACCTACTCGAAGTGCTTGCCAAAGAACCAAGCGATGCCGAAGAAAAACAAATTCATGAAGATTATACAATGAAAAATAGTAGGTTGTACAAAAAAACGTCGGATGGGCTGAAATGGTATGTACCTAACGCTGCTAGACGCGTTGTAACCATGTATCACCATCACAATCGAGGCCATTTCGCAACCGAAAAAAACTTCAAAGAGTATCAGTAGTAATTACTGGTTCCCGCGGATGAAGAAATATGTTAACAGATATATTTCTGCTTGTTTAGCGTGTGCTTACAATAAAGTTCAAACAGAAAGAAAAGAAGGATTCCTTCACTGTATTGACAAAGTCGCAGTGCCTATGGACACTGTACATATAGACCATTTGGTACGAAAGGAAATTCATATCTGATTGTGGCTATTGTTTCACGAGTAACTTTGTTTGCCACGTTTACTAAGGACCTAGGTATAAAGGTGGTGTTCAACGCGAACGCTACCCCACGTGCCAACGGGCAAGTCGAAAGCTGTTATAGGACCTTATTGAACGCGATTTCCACATCTCATGACGACGAGAGGGAGTGGGATCGATGTATTGGCTCAGTAATATTTGGCATAAATTCCACACCTAACAGCACGACTGTGAAAAGTTCCCAAGAATTATTATTTGGTTTCAGGCCCAGGGGATCGACGGATTCCTTTTTGAGTAATGCCACAAGAGAGGCAGAAAGCCCATTTTGATTCGAAACGTAAAGCATGCTGAAAGTACGAAGTAGGAGACCTAGTTATTCTACGAAGAACTAACCTTGCCAACGGTGATAAATGTCAGAAACTTGTGCCAAAATTCTGTGGTCCCTACATAATACACGCGGTAATAGAACATGACAAATACGTTGTCAAAGACCTGCCACGTTCACGACGAGCTCGCACAAGATACGAAGGTGTCAGAACGGCTGACCAGATGAAACCATTCACTGCTGCTTACGAAAGTGACAGTGATACGGGTTCTGAGACGGGTAGTATGATCGTAAAAAGTTGATTTTGACTGTGGATATTATTTCATATGGGTACAGTTCTTATAGGACGTGGACAAGTGTACAGCGTCAACATGTCTTCTACTGTTCCAATCTATTAATTTTTCTTTTGTGGATTGGTAACTATGTATATTTCGAAACTTTGCAGTGTTCAAGAATTTTCCGGGACAAAAAATAGGGTAGCATGGCCGACTGTAACGCAACCTCCTGTAAGAAATGACGAGAAGAAATGTTATCGCCTTTGACTCACGGGTGACGGGGCTTGGGTGATGAGCAATAGATGAAAGGGTGAAGTAATCACGGATGCGCTAGTCAGTTGATTCAACGATTTTGTTAGAAAAGCATCGGCTCGCAATATATTTCGTGTTTGAATAAGTGTGTTTCATTATTATTAAAATACATTCGTTTATAGAATGTATTCCATCTCCACTTCTTGTATCTGAATTTACTATTCCACTCTCTTGTTTTCTCATTATATTTAGGAGCATGTTTTCCATAAACACTCCACGAAATATAGAATTCCCAAATAATCCGAATATTTCTTTAAATCTATGTTAGTTACTAGACTATGAGGTAGCTTCATCATTGTTTTTTTCCCAGTACGGATTGAGGTATGATACAGTGGGGGATTTGGGTACAGTCCATTTCCTTCAGCTGTTTGTTTTAGGGCCGAATTATACTTTTTTTATTTCCCTAACTCCTGACGACTTGCCTTCGCTTTCTTTACAGCTATTAATCGAAATAGCTCTTGCTTTTCTATTCCCTCTAGATTTTTTTACCAATTTTCAAAGTTTTTTCCTTTTTTTTTGCTTGATTCTCTAGTCTTTTACAGGCCCATTCCTAATTCACTTCTCATTTCTATTATGCTTGCTACACCAGCTGCAGCAATTTCTTTCCCTTACTTTGCGTTAGTTGATTTCAAACGTTGCAAGGCTGCTTCAGCCAAGTTTGTCCATTATATTTCTTCTATATCATGCTGCCTGCAGTTTCGAGTAACTTGTTGTCCAATTATGGAAATACACATTGTATCTGTGCATAATCCAAACGCGGATTGATTGTTGGAACATCTGGTTGTGGTAAAACGAATGTTATGTTGGGTATTCTAGGGCATCCAATAGTTTGAGTTTCAAAAATATTTATTGGTATTCAAAATCCTTATATCAACCAAAGAACAATTATTCACGAATGCTGCTCCAGCATCTGATGGATATAGGATATTTCGAGTTCCAAGATGAAGATGTTATACATCTAGAGCCAAAATTCTTCGAAAATATTCGATAATGTTGCATCATGTGATCAAAGTATGAAGAAGGGCTATTTTTGTTTTGGTCGACATGAAAATACAGACTGCTTCTACTTGTACCAAACCTATTCATCCATACCTAAATAACTATTTTGCGATAATGCAATTCAACTGATTATATTTCAACAAGACATGAGAAACCTCAAACATATATTTGATGATCATATTAATGTGGATATGTCTCTTCACGACTTCAAAGAGTTGTGTGCTGCATGTAAGGAAGATGAACATGGTTTTCATTTTCATAGACAAAAATTGTCCTATCAAATATGGCAGATATCCAGAGGGTTTCGATACGTTCATCACTATATGAATGCCATCAAAATAGTTCAATTGGTCATTGAAGATCAAACATCAAATGAAAAGACGACTTTAAGCTTCTCGGAGAGCATTGAAACAGAAGTATAATATGTCGAACCACAGCAGCGATAGTAACCTTCAACAGAACCTCTCAAAAAATGTATATGTACTGTACAAAAGAAAACAGAAAATACTGGGGTGAAACCGGGGTGTCGACCAAAATCTACATCACCTCGAAAAGAAAAATTGACAATACCGGATTTTTCTTCAAACGAAACTGTTTTTGAAGCAGATGTTCATCCAGACGATCAATTTTTGGAGGATACCATACGCAATATTTTCGATCTCAGTCTGCATTGCAAGAATACTTGGAAGCTTTCGAGAAACCCCCACCAGGAAATTTTATTTAAGAATATATCAGGGATACAGGAGGACTATTCGACCATCGTTTTGGTATTTATCATGATCTGGAGACGAACTTACTAGAGGTGATTATACAATAGAATTTCGAGGTCCTGATTTTAAGGGTACCTGGTTTGTACGAATCGTTATTCAAGGAAAATCCCATCAAAAATAAGAATGTAGATACTGATCGCTATAGGTATTGGAATTCTCAAGCAAATTAATGCGCTACATCTGCAAAGTGTTCTCACTTAACATTTAAATTCTGCCACCAGAGAACTCAAGGACAATTTCAAATTCATTATCGAAAATTTATAATCGAACCATATTTCAAACCAAGACAACGGGCCCTCACCCTTCCCACGGTTGCAACACGAAGCATATCAAAAACAATCACCGGTAGAAGTTTTCAAATGATAGCTTTGAATAATGAATACACCGAATATCAATATCTTGATGATTATAATGAGATAGTTGATAGGTAGGCATATCAAGTTGCTGATAATACAAATCATAATGAAATTATATCCATATTAGAAGAACTGAGACATGCAAAAATTATAAAATGAGTTATCCGATGCAATTTATTCAGTTGTCTTCAGTTAGTCACAACGTTGACAATGCCTATTGATAAATTTGGAAGACATTTTTAGAAACCATCTTATGTCTCCTATTCCAAACCAGATATAGTATCATCTCCGCACCAAGTACACCTTTTCACATATGGAATCTTTCTGATTATCATTGTAAATGTATTCTGAATATTAGAGCAACTCGAGATTCAAAAAAAGAGTCTTTCTTTTGGTCTGGGAAATGGTACAATTCCTCATACATTCCCAGTGTCTGGCAAAATCGGAAGCATTTTCCTATTTTCAAAGCAAGTATTAGTCTTCATTACTGAAGAGTCTGCAGGTATTGTTCTATTGAACGATTATGTAGATGAGAGTTCCGATTAAGGTGATAGGATCACTTCACGAAAACTGTTTAGAATTCAATTGGTTTTCAAACTTTTTTAATAAACTTTTCACGAAAAATGTATTGTACACAAAATAAACTGGTTTCCAAACGGTTCCATGAACTTTTTTTCGAAAAATCCCATTGTACAGTAATAAATTGGTTTCCAAACTTTCTCCATTACTTTTTCAAGAGAAATCTATTTTACAGAATCAAATTGGTTTCCGAACACTTCAACGAACATTTCACGATAACTGTAAATATTGGTTATTAAACTTGGAAATATATGCAGAATGAATCACAGTCGTTTTGGGATTTTCAGAAATTGCTTCTAACAAGCATTATGAACTTGGGGTACCAAATGGTATGATAACAATTATATGTCAATTTTTCTCATGTTTTCGCTTGACATTCAGATACAAATTATGCATTCACGCACACTTTTTTCGCATTCAAAAAAAACTTCAAGCTAGATGGAAAAAAAATTCTTGCCTAGTATTGTTCAGTTTTGTGGTTAACAAATATACATATAACAGTAAGAAAAAGGAAAGAGGATAAGATCACATACAAGAATGGAAATTGTGGAAAACAGTAAAATGAACTGTTTCTGTTGTAGAAAATTTAAAGTCAGATATAAAAATAACAAGAGAAAAATGAAATGATACCAACTCGCACAGATGTAACAGTGTATTCTGAAAATCAAATTATCAGTAATTATTAAAAAATTTTTCGATTGAATTGCTGGAGTTCAGCTCGTATACTCACCAAATTGAATATGGTGAACTGAAAGGCTGTCTTCTGTGTATAAACTATGATAACCAATATGGAACAATGTAGAATGTACATGCTGTAGGTGAATTGATTCAGGAACTTGAATACTGGGGATGAGAGTATTCTTGTGATGATGCCTGTGAAAAAACACGTAACATTATTCATTTCATAATATTTGTGGGCAGTATTTTTTCTGAAGTTGTATTTTTTATTCAAACTACTGAGAATGAAAAAAAACACATTGAAAGTCTGCTTCGAGTCCTTTGAAAAAAAAAGTAGCAAAGGGGTTTCCGAAACTTCGAGGGAAAGTATGAGAGATTTTTATATTTCTTCGAATTCGATATCTAAATTCACTCAGATTACAATAACTAACTGACAAAATAATCAGTCATTCTTGCTTTTTCGTAATATTGCAGTTACATATAGAGCAATGTATGCCAATTCGTCGTATGATCATACGAGGTGAATTTTAAGCTTTTTAATTATCAAGAGAGGGTGTACAATGAATTTTATCACTCATTCACGCCTCCAAAATATTCAAATGACATTGAATTAGTTACTTGTATTGAAAATTAATCCGACAACGGCACTTCAATAATTATTATGTTGATTGTTTGAGATGTCTGTAAAGATGTCCATGGGAAGACAGCAACAATGGACGGCGGCGTAGGTACTGATCAAATAAGTGGAATGAAAGAAAAGCAAAATTATTCACCAAAAAAACTTTCATTGTTTTTGTTGGGTCTGAGATATAATTCTTCCAGAAAAAATCCCAGAATCCACATTCAAAACTTTTCAATAGCAAAACACATGAATAAATCTCATTCAAAATTGTATAGGAAATACTACTGCATCACGAAATGAATTCTCATCTAATCTGTAAGGATACAGATGGTGCAATCATCAAGGGTATGGGATGCATTTACATTTTGGAAATTTCAATTGAGTTTTTAAGTGAATCAAACTCATTTTCAACGTTTCATAGAATGAAATTGTTATGCTTTTGTTAAGAACGCTTTTTGAAACCATCCATATCACCTGATATCTCCAATAGTCTTGATCACAGCAATTATTATCCAACGCCTCGCCCACCCTATACGGACCATTTTACTCGTCAGTTAATTTACGACTTACGCTTTACACGCCTTTTTGGTAGCCGCTCTACACCAGAGCATCAAATCACAGACTTTGTGTGTGGATGCAACCTCTCGACCCATGTCGAACAGCCTTTTAATGCTTTGTGCAGACTTATTGAAAATTTCCAATGCTTCAGGGCTCTAGCTAGCTCGCGTCAGCCGAATCGTTTACTTGTCCGTAACTATGAGAGAACATCAGATGGGCAGGAGAGAAATGCGTGCTGGTCTTGATAGTTTCATTGAGGCTCCATACAAAGTACGACAGCTTCTCGTCCCACATACCTCCAGTCTCTGCGAAGTCTCTGTTGAAGCTGAAGCTTTAACTATCGTACTGTTTGGCTCTTCCAACTGACCGTTGGCCTTCGGACTCTCCTCAGAATAAATTACATGTCTGATATCATCATCCTCTAGAAATGTCTTCGATACTTACTGGTAAACATCTCACCCTGGTCTGATATCAGTCGCCTTGAATATCCGTATTCACCAAACACATCACGAAGTCGTGCAATGGTCTCCTATAGCTGGAATCTGCTTGATCCTTGGGCCATTTATGGACGCCACTGTTCTTGTTCTGGATATCTCGCCATCATATCTCTCAGATCCTACCAGAAATGTATTATATAACGCCTATGGGGATGCACGATTCGCCGCATGTGCATTGGCACGAAGATTATCTGCCAATTCTCGAATGATGCAGAACACCGTCTTCTCACCCTTCATTTACACTCCATCACATAACGCCAGCTCACGATCATAGTTAACGTAATACATTTTTGCCAACTAACCACTCCTCACTGTGGTGATACAGATGTGCCACCGTGAAGTATCCCAGATCTATATATTCTTTGAGCATTATGTAGTCTTTGTCTGAAAATTCAAAGATTCAATAATTTCTCACAATCCTAGAGTGACCACCCTCTGATCCGATTGATTACAAACTGTAATAACAATTTTTTCTTCAATTCGTCCCCCACGCCACTGAAGCTAGGATTGTTTTTATGTTACTCCAAAATAATTGATATTAACCTAAAAATACACCACCAGAAGTTTTAATTGCAATCGAGCATACGAGCATACGAACGATCGCCGTTTTTCTTTGTTCGCAGAGAAGGAAATTAAGTAGACATGCAGGTTTTTGCAGGTCTTGCCGTGGAATGTTTTTCAACATTTCACCAATAATTGAAATTTTTCACTTACAGTTTTTGTGAGTGCTCGGAAAGTGCAAAATACAACGTATGACTGGAAATCTCTATTACAAACACCTCCGCACACCTGTATAGTCTTTAATCACCTGTAGTCGCCTTAAATCACCTGTAGCTATCCTGAATCACCTTTACTATCTGTGAATAACCCGAAACGCCTTCAATTCACTCGTAACACCTTTTGAAAATGCACGGAAAACACTGTTCCACTTCTAATATATTAAAAACGCTTTTTGAAACTGTCCAGAAGACCTTTATTTGCCATCAACAATACAATACGTCTATCTAAAACCGCTCGCACATTTAGACTGCCTCCACACTGTCCAATGTCACCTTATGCCTGCTTGTATATTATCTCGATGGAGTTTTATCGAAAAACCCTCTCGACATAGATATTTCTTGATAGGGGCTAGAAAACCGAAGATGTAAGAATTTCGAGATTGGTTTTCGTCAAACGAAAATATTGAAGGAAGTTTGAGTTGGAAAGTTCAAAGCGGAATCAATTTCGATTTGGTATATACGGAGTTTCCTCTGAGAATTTTGACTCGGGATCAATTTCAGAGAAACAGGGAGCAGGTTACAATTACCATTGTTGGAAATATCGGCCCGAACGAACTCTACTTCAACTGGAATAACGAAATTCGTACCTTACGATTAAGTATAACAATATTTTCAACTGATTAAGAGTCCAGAATAGAGGGGTATTTACCACAGTGGCCAAAAACTGATAATGTACTTCTAGATCCAGCGAAACTTCATTTTGCTTGGAAGGTTAGAAATGAATATCAAAGAATTCCTGAGTAATCATTTCTATATTTTGGATACATATTTTGCATCGGTTTCCATCTCAGTGGAAATTCATTAATTTCAATCATTTCACACTTTTTCATACATGCATGAAACGACTCAACTCGTGTCTTCTGTGGACCTGTGTGAACAGTGTGTTGCAATAACAATAATAAAAATCATCATAATTGTTTTCACAATCTTGAAATTAAATAAGAATTTCTCATTATGAGGAACCCCTTTAACAAATAATCACATTATACTCACCACCGCGATTGGTCGCGCACAGCCAAATCATCCACCATAAACATAGACACCAAATTGGTCTCAGAAAGGTCAAACAGAACACGGAACTCAAAATGTCAATTCTATCTAAAATTGGTCGACCGCAAACACATAATGCCATTATCGTGCATAAAGATATCCAAGCTTTCACCGGCACCATCTGGAAAAATTAATGTATGAAAAAATTTGTTTCTTAACCGAAAATTATTTTCCTACCCCAGTTTTCTTCTTAGTTTTTGATTCGACCTTCGTCAGAAAGTATCCTTGGAGTATTCCCATAAGCCATGGTAGTGCTCTGTTATGTGTTTTCATGTAGAATTCATTCCTGAAGTACCTGTAGGAAATGCCATCATCAACTAGTGTCTAGAGTCCAACATTACATTTGTTTCAGTTCCAAATGATGAAAGTTCAAGAACAGTCCAAACTAGTCGCACAGTCATATATTGATGGACGCCTCGGCCAAATCTATTCCGTCCACAAATGTGCAACTGATTGAAACCGTTCTCAAACCATCCTCAGTCTGAAACACAACAAAGGTTATAAGTTCAGGAATTCTTGGAGAGAAAAATTATGAAACATTGTTCTGTGTCAGGAGAGAAACAGAAATATATCAGTTATTTTGAATGATTTTGATGAAATGAGATTTGTTCGCTCTCCCGATGGAATGCGGTTCTGAACCAATGGATATTATTTGCCCATCTGATTTCCGAAAATGGAATCGCGTAAAATTGTTTTGACTTGTCCTGGACCTTGTTTGTTGAGACCGCGAACAAACCCATGTTCTACCACATCATCTTCGATTTCATATCAAGGGATATATGTTATGCCTTCAATAATCTGTTAGAAACATTAACTTCATCAATAAAAAGGTGGAGGAAATTAGTTTTTATCAAAATTGAATTCGGAAGCTGAATACACTTCTTGGTGATAATGAACCGAGGACTTTTCTATAAAGGGCATAATTTTTAACATTCTATTGCAAACCGCTTACGACTCCCGTCATCTTCAGGTCATAAGTCGTCCTTCATTTAACATTTTCACATGGCCTATATCCAGCATGCTTTTCGCTGCTATTAGCCAAATTAGCTTTTATATTAATCAAATTTCACAATGTATACTATTATACTTGCTGGAGGTGTTTCCATTGTGCTTTACCACAAAAAATCTGTTCTCCAAGTGACTTTTTAAAATACGCATAAAGTTTTCTGATATCCCAAATTCACTTACTTTTGTCAGTAAAATGTCGTGTATATATATTATATATTGTGTGTAATTCATTGAAACGTTTTTTGAAATTTGTTGATTCTATGATTATACTAGCGTGAAGCATTTTCCGGTGACAATACTGTCGAAGTCTTTTCCTTGTTCGTTTTCCTTGTGAAGTTTGAGAAGGGCTAATTTTTTTGTTGATACATTGTGTTCGTTTGCCCTTTCAAACATCTGTTCATGGAAATATGAATCTACATCGGCTGTGATAGTGATTACCGCAGTTGTGGACGAAACGTCAGGCCCAAAACCCGTAGAGCACATCTAACAATCCCGATAGCCAATGCTAACTTATTGGATACCAGCCGGGGAAGCATATATCATTCAATTCTTTTGTTACTGGACATTCAATAGTGTTCGTTCGTGATTTTTTCTGGAAGAAGCTAATGAATGAGTGAGTACATTATGAGGCACTGAATATATCGTATATCAATATTTTCTCACTTGTTTGTAGGATTGTCCACCAGTCTTCCATTATACAATATCCAAAAAGTTGTAGCAGTCGATATCAAGCACGTACATCTGAGTAGAAACACAGCTATTTTGGGTTTCGTCTTCAAAGCGTACAATATAAGTGGGGAAAACAAGTACAACTGCATGTCGACGTTTAGGTACCAAGATTCTGCAAGACACTGAAAAACAATTATTTGTTTTTTTTAAAGACAACTAGCTATGAGAAATGATAACGCTATTTTATTATTGAGTATAGTCAGCTATAGTGAACGAATGAATTTAATGAGCGGTTGATGAATCAATTTCAGCTCTATCTGGCAGTAGAAATCTTCGCTTGACTTAAGGGCGTTCCTAAGCTGTGGAGTATTATAGAGTTGCATTAACCTACAAATATTTCAGAATCCGATGGGCGGGTCTTATTTAAATCGAATGAAACAATCACAGACACACTGAACATAGGACGCCTCCGTCTATTTTGTTGCTTACATTCAATATGTGAAGGAACAGGCAAGTGTTTATTAGTGAGTCAGCTCGATAAACGCCAGGTACTCATTACCATATCTAAATATCATGGCTGGAGGGCAATTATTTTACTTTCGGGTATAAAAATTTATTGAATTATTCTCAATTTCATAAATATGTTTTCTTACGATATCATCAGGGTGATATCCTGACTATTAGTACCAACCTATTGATTCGCTTGCCTACATTTCCTCCTGTGGTATTGTTTATATAAATTAAAGTCGTCTGTCGCGTCTGTCTTTTGTTCGTGAAAGACTCAAAAACAGCCCCACTGAATTCCATACAGTTTCCACCAATATATAGAGTGATTCATGAGGAAGGTTCAAGTATATGTTTATAATTTTTCGTTTGCGTTCAAGTGGATCCGAGAATGGTTTAGATTTACAATACGGGCCAACTCAAATTCTTCTTGAAATTCTTTTTGTTCAAGATTAGTTGTTGAAAGTTGGGTTCGATTAGGATAGATTAGATTATAACTATTTCCATGGCAAACAACATTTGCCGACTGATATGAGCTAGTTCCGTCAGCAGAACTCGAAAATGACCAAAATAATCACTGAAGTTTTTCTATCCCAAAGATTTGGCATAATCTTTTCAGTACAAATGGAATATTGAAACTGAAAGATGAGATGACTAGTTTAAAAACGGTCGAATACTTTCTGATTATTGTAAATTTTTGAGATACGCAACGTGATTTTTCCAAAAAACTATATTTCAAATTTGATCGGTATTTTCATAAACATTCTGAAAAAGCAGATTTTTCACGATTATTTCGTAAATCGAAAAAAAAAATTATTATGGGTAGTTTCAAAAACGTATACGATCAAACATGAAAAACAGTTGTTTCATTTTCATTGTGTTTGGAGAAGCCGTATGTGGTTTACATTTTCGTTTAATATACTAAAACTGTCGAAAGAAGTTGCAGGGATCGACCGTATATATCGCAGTTGAATTCTTTGACTTGACCCTTCGAGATTTATATTCGTTCGCTGAACATTTTATGCTCGTTGGCAGCAATCAAGTATTATTTTCTAATTACTATTTCGCCCGTGTCGGCTATTTGTTCGGTTTTTCGCACAAAGTTGATGTGTTAATCGAAATATATTATTACTTCATTTGGGACTATTGGCGAGGTTTGTTCTTTGGGGAGAAAGTTGGAAGAACCATCGCCGATCAAGAAAAAGGGCCTTTTTCGGCAGAGAAATCAAGCAGCTGTTGAACCACCTATGTTCATCGTAAGTCAGATCACTGGTGAGTCATTTCTGCAACTATCACAAAAATATTGTCACAGGCGTTTCGGGAAATCAAGGAAAAATATTCAATTTATGTTGATTGCGTTCATTTTCCAACCACATTAGGCTATCGTAATCCAACACAGTGGCAGCTATGAAATATAAGAAAAATCCATGTCGCAATGAAACATAAAAAGCTTATGACAGAGACTGGCGGCTGTCAATGTGGCGTATCTATATGGCCATCGTGGATCAGTCAAATAGGAGCTGATTTATATATCTCTATTTAAGTTCTAGTCCTATAATGACAGGTATTTCCTCGCTCTGTTTCAAAGAATTAGGTGGTTATATACAAAGACCTCTAAAATTACTTTGTTGTCGAATGAAATAAGGAATGATACTAAAACAGAGATGTATAAATTGATTAGTGAAAAAAAAATTGATCATCTGAAATTCTCGACCGCGTCAGATTGAGGTAGGGTGAGGTAGTTTCATCCTGAAACGTCTATATTCCACTAATCTGACAATTCGAGAGTGACCTAAAGAAGTAGCAGGGCTACAAAATTGTAAAAAAAAACTTCATCTCGACATTCTCGAGCGTGGCTAATTTTATCGTTATTTTGAAGAGAATAATTCAAGAATTGCAAAAAATATATTATCTGACGATTTCCACAAGCCGAAATAATAAAAGTTCATCGATAAAGCGAGGGGTGTCTCACTTCGGAAATCCGGTGTACAAAATGACCTGAAATCCTTGAAGTCCATGTTGAAATCCAGATATCCAAGCTGAAATTCTGAAATCTTTGATGAAATCCAGAAATCCTACATGAAATCTTGAAATCCTTATGAAATCCAGAAATCTCAAGTGGAATTCAGAAATCCTACAAGAGATCTTGGAATCCGAATGAAATCTTGAAATCCTTATGAAATCCTGCAATTCCTTCTGAAATCCAGAAATCCTAAAATAAATTTGAAATCCGAATGAAATCCAAATGAAATCTTGAAATCCGAATGAAATCCAAATTAAATCTTGAAATCCAAATCCGTTAGAAATTTCAGAAATCCAATTGAAATCCCTCGAATGAAAATTTGGTGTACAAATTTGCAAGAAGTGAAACACCCCTCGCGATAAAGTTTAATGCGTGCAGCTACGTGATGCCTTTATTCCCCTCTCCACGTTTGTATTCCTCTCTTTCTCTATCTATTGCTCTCTCTCACTCCGTCCCCACTCTGGTTCCTGTTGCCACGACAGTTGATCAAACAGACTCGTCGGTGGCATGATATTGTTTATAACGAACATTCAACGTTTTATAATTTTAAAAATTTAATTTCTTATAATTATTCTCTTATAATTACAAGTATTCTACTAAACAAGCATACACTTTTTTATTCGCATGCTTTTTCCTGAGATTTTCAAATAAGTTCAATGATTTAAATTAAAAAAAATCGAATTGGCAGAATAGGCGAATCCCTCCAGATAATCGTCATATTATGAGACTGCAACGTCTAGGCATCCAGATGAACCATATATCCATTCGATGATATATTCAGCATACCGGATGTAAACAAGAAACTTGAGTATTTAACACAATTGATTGTCCCTATCTTCGATATGGTAGCACCAGAGAAGGAAGTTAGGGTGAAAAAACAACGAAAACCGTGGCTGACTGATAACCTAAAACTAGTAATTTCTTTGAGAGATAAAGCACTAATAACATTCAAAAAAAGCAAAAATTATGTTGATTGGGATTATTATAAATCACTAAGAAATCAAACCAATATAATGTTGAGAACTGAAAAGAAGGCGTATTTACAACACTGCATAAATAATAATAATAATAGTAAGGTATTATGGAAAAAAATTATTGAATTGAATATACACTCACGTAAGAAAAACACAATACCTGATGAACTGAATAATCCCGACGATATCAATAATCATTTCCTGAAGCAAACAGATCAAAATTTTGTACTAAATAACAACGTGCTTCAGTTTTATCTCAATAATCGAAAGTGTAATATTGATGCTGGTTTTGAATTTGAACCCATCAATGAAAATGTCGTCTATAAATATATTTTGGAAATTAAATCAAAAGCTTGCGGCTCGGATAATATCAACTTTGATTTGTTGCTTTTATGCTGCCCTTTAATAATTCCCTTTCTAACTCATATTCTAAACTCTTGTCTGCAGAATAATTTGTTTCCAGATATGTGGAAAATTTCGCGAATCATACCTCTCCCTAAAATAACAAACCCAACTTCAAACAACGATCTTAGACCTATAAGTCTATTGCCAATTTGTTCCAAGTTATTAGAAAAAATAATGAATTTTCAGATAAAACGCTATTTAGATTCACACTGCATTTTACCAACGAACCAATCTGGCTTTCGCAAAGACCATAGTTGTACCACCGCATTACTGAAGATATGTGATGACATACTTGCAGCAGCAGATCGAGGTAACACAACAGCTCAAATTCTTTTAGATTATTCCAAGGCGTTCGATACAATAAATCATAAAATTTTTTACTCTGTACTGCATTTCATTGGGTTCACAGGTTCAGCTGTAACTATGATTGGAAGTTATCTCACAAATAGATCGCAGTTTGTCAAAACATCAATGGGCAAATCAGATGTAGGTTTAATTAAGGCTGGTGTGCCCCAAGGGTCCATACTTTATTATTTTCAATATATACATGCAATCTTATGTCAGTCCTACAACATTGCACCTCACATATGTATGCCGATGACACTCAAATTTACCTTTCTTTTCACCCCAATAAAATAGCTGCAGCCAATCTGAAGATTAATGAGGATTTGAAACGACTCATTACAATATCGGAATCACATAATCTTAAAATAAATTCAAAAAAGTCTAATCTCTTGGTTTTCGGGACCAATCGTTTGCTGGTTGAGAAACACATAAATATTAATATAAATAATGATATTTTAGCACCGCAGAAAACAGCGAGAAATTTAGGTATTGAAATGGACGTTGACTTGAGGTTCAAAAAACAAATCACAAAATGTATTCAAAAAAGTTATATGAATCTGAAGTTACTCTATCCTCATCGTCATATATTATCAAAACAGTTGAAAACACAACTTACTGATACCTTAGTTCTGTCTCATTTCTCATACTGTGATGTTCTGTATGGACCTTGTCTAAATAAAAAAGATATATGTCGGATAGAAAATGTACAGAAGGCATGCCTTCGTCTAATTCATGGAATTCGTAAGTATGAACGAATTTCTCACAAACTCGTGGAGATCAAATGGTTGTCAAAGCAATGCAGACGTACATTGCACTCAGCAGTACTTTTCCCTAAGATTTTGGTAAACAAATGCCCACCATACCTATATAACAAAATCCGATTTCGTTCCGACGTGCACAATTTAAATATAAGGTTCAAAGGTCTGTTATCCCTTCCTCCACATCGTACCGCTCTTTATCGTCGTTCGTTCAGCTACAACATCTATAATCTATATAATAATCTTCCAAGTGAAGTGAAAAAGAGTAAAATATCTTCGTTCAAAAGACAATACAAAAATCATCTCTACCTGAAACAAATTTCTGACAATTAACATTGTTTTCATGACTTTTCACATTCTTCTGAGTATATCAGTTTATTATTCATTATTACTTTTTAGTTCTTGGGTACCATTTCCACCACTCCGGGGGTATTATTTGTATTCCATAATTAGGTATTATTTGTATTCCATAATTAGGTTGTACAAACATTTCCCTTTTTTTTTATAATAATTATGGTCATTCTCCCCTCTCAAGGCTGGAACTAAGACCAGCAGTTTCCGTAGGATACATGTTGTTTTCAGTCTTTTTTGTATTTCTTGTATTTTTTTGGTTTGTGTTAAATTGTAAATTACCAATGTTATCATGGTTGAAATGCAAATAGATATTATTATTATTATTATATATCTTAATCTGACGCGCTTGTGTTTTTCAAAGTGACGAAATTTTTTATTCACATTCTAATAACGGCCGCGAGTCTGCGTCACATCCAAACCGTCAGATTATTATATAAGAGCTTTTTTTAGGTCCACTAAACATCCCCACAGAAATTCTGACGCGCTCGAGTTTTTTTTTTTCAGCCCTTACGTACGACCACCCCCATCATGAAAACAATCAGATTAACATACGTACATTTTCAACAATATGTTGGACATAGATGATATATGCGCTCGAGTATGCCCATGCAACAGTTTTTTTTTATATTTTTGAAAGTCTATAGCCGCTCCCCCACCGATGGAAAGGTATACATTATGTAACATTTTTTCTATTCGTCATCTAAGCTTCGCAACCCAATAGGTCTCTATGACGCTTGAGTAAATCCAGATTTAGCATCGTGGGCTCTCCTACTATTATTGCATTTTACTTCGTTTGTCAAACTGTTCCAACCCATATTTTTGGCAATGCACCTACATCCGTTTGTAAGAACAAATTGCATTTCGCGATAACCGCTGCATTATAAAGAGTCGGCTTGTAAATTAAGTCTCCGCCACTGTTACTGCTGAGCCAACTGAATTGCATCCCGAAGTATACGATTCGCACTGATACGATGGCGCCACGTTCCGACAGTGTTATTATGCACTTTTATTTTGCATTTTCAAGTATTTGTATTGTGTCCTTTTCTTACACACTTCATATGCGTTGGTGTATTTAGATCAAGATGCATATAACCCTGGTGCGTCGACTGATATTCTTTTGTTTAGCCAAATCCATTCGATCTAAGAAACCGAAGCCAGAGCTTGTACTTTTTGACGGTAGGTAGTGACACAGGTAGTGATACAAATGCGATTTTCTTAGGCTACATTTCCAACCAGGCGGCAGCTTACGAGTGAATGTCGATACCGACGGTTTTATTGGCTGAATCTACGAGGGATTTTTTGTCACCAATAGAATCATCAGTATACAAAATATGAAAGGCCAAGTTCGTCTAATAGAAACCTATCAATTACAGATCATTGGAGGAGTGCACGATTCAGTTAACTGATCCCCTGTACGAAACTCATAATGAATCGCTCGCATAACATGTATTACTTCCCTCATATCATCGGCTCGTAATCAATTTACAATTACCTTTCATTTTTTGAACACTATGAATAAAGAGGCAAAATTACTTACCTATGTTCGGTTCCTCAGATATCCATTATACTTCCCAGTTTCACTCACAACCATTGATTAGGAACATTTTAAATCACATTCACAGGGATTTTAATTCATATTTCATCAACTTTAAAGCGAAAGGAAAAAGCATCATAAGTTATGATTCATGACATAACCTATAAATTTGATTTAATCGAAAGGCGGGACCGTTGACGTTCACGGCATCACAGATTAAAATCTCAGTGGATCAGGGTAGGCGGTAGGCTTCGAAACCAGATTCGTGAGGTGCACCTCTGGTGGCAAACTCTCGAAGGGATTTCTTCAGTTATATTTCTTCAAAATCAAGAATGCCTGATATCGAGAGTTTATGACTACGATTTTTCAGGTATAAGTCAACGCACCGGGGTTATATGCATCTTGATTTAGATGATTATTTACGGAACGTGGGCTTACTCGAAAATAATTCTCTATTTCAATTAGTTTTGTGCAAACTTGTTAAAAATTAAAAATTACGATAACTTTCCTTGCTAGAGAATAGTATTTTGGATCGATTGGTACATGTTTCATTGAAATCGGACCAGACATGATCTCGAAATTCGCAAAAACGTTTTGCCGAATATGGTGAGCACCCTTGACTACGTTGAAAGCTACGCTACATATTGGACAGATTCATTCAGTATAATAGTTGCCGCCTTCGTTCCTATTCGATGCTTGATGAGTGAACTATCATTTTTTGAAAATCTGTGTTGGATTGACGGTGAGTTTTGATGTCCATGCGTGTATACAGGGTGGCCCAGCGAAAACAAAACAAGGCCGATATTTCATATTTATCGTTCGCAGAAAAAAAACGCTCGGACATGTAGATTTTTATGGCAAGGACGACATCTTTTGCACATATTTTCAACTCTGTCACTTCAAGCCTCGGAAAGGCAACCCTCAAATCTTTAATGGGGTTAGGGTGCATGTGATACCGCATTTTGAAGGCCATCGAATTCATTTTTCGGCGCTTTTTAGTTTTTTTAATTTAATGCAGTAGCTCTCATTATCTCTCTGAAATCATTATCGATAAACTAATAAGTCAACATTGACATTGATTCATATAAACTTTCAACTTGAATTGTTAGAATCGTTTTCATGGCAATTGTTTGAGAAAAAATTGAGTTTTGGGCAGGGGTGTTTCAAAAAAATAAATAGTGAAATAATAAAATGTGGCTACTATTTTACTTTTCATTTCAACAAGTGTTCAAAATGTTAGCCCCCTGCTTCCATGCAGTAATACAAGTTTTGTTCAAAACGATTGCGGACGTTATGAAGCATCACAGGTGTGATATTCCAACATTCATCAATGATCCGCTGAAGTGAGTCATTCACAGAATCTGGTTGAGTTTTATAAATGATACACTTCAAGTGACCCCATACAATAAAAATCCAACGGGCTTGAATCTGGTGACCTTGCGGGCCACTCTACTGCTCCTTCTCAACCGATCCATCTCCCAGGAAAGGTTTAATTCATATACTGACGAAACGGTAGGAAATAGTAAGGAGTTACCCCATATTGCTGAAATGTTGAGTCATTTGCACTGTAACGGTTTGTAGTTATCTTCGTACCACAATAACGGATATTCTTTTATTAAGACTTTCAATACAGAATATCTTCTGATACAAAACGAACTCTAATATTGAATAATCAACAATCAATCAATCAATCAATCAATTGTTTTTTCCGTTTTCAGTCAACCTCTCATATACACGGCGATTTATCGATAGGTCACCACATTACTCCTCCTTCACCACAGGTTATTATTTTCAAGAATTTATGTTAACGCGGTTTTGACAGTATGTTCCAAGAATTCCAAGTATATTGATCCAGTTAGATTTCCTGGTAACACAAAAGGACCACTAACACAATCGCCACAGATTTCAGTCCAGACGTTCAATTTCTCAAGTTGTTGACTGTGATTTCAAGAGTCATCTTCATTTGATTTTTACACCAAATTGATTTTGAACTAGTGGAATTCATGGGCTTTTGAAATTCTTTAAATGCTGGTTTATGCCAGAAACTGCAGGTACTTGCCAGGTACTCAACATAGGGTCGATAGTGACGTGGCCATATACAGCTACTTCCACTGCTTCCTTTCCCACTATTCTATTCGGAGCGATTTGTTTTTCATTTGCCACTGGTCTTATCTTCCTGAAATTGTCCACTACTTCAATAACATATATCCTGTGAATATGCTTATCTGGATTCTGTTCATTGAATAACTGTGCTGCAGTATTAGCGCACACGCCGATTTCATTATACAATTAAATTATTGTTATTCTTTCAGCGGTTGAATAAAGCAATTTGGGCACACGCAAATTTACGCCTAAATAGTCAGAGACAAACTCTTGTGAGAAACTACTGAAGGTTGAATTCAATGTAAATAATTCATCAATTCTCCTTCCAAAGGAATATTAGAAATGAATGGTATGGTACCATTTATAGTATTTCGTACGAAAGCACCGAATTCCATAGCAGCAAAAACTACTAATAGTCCAAGAAACCGCTGCAGGAAGCTGACCTATCGAGTTAAAAGATGAGACATTGTTTTAATGTAAACATTATATTCTGCCAGCATTATTTATTTCCAGAGGAAACCTAATTTTTTTCACATGTTTTGATGAACCTGGCCACACCATATCTCATGTCTTGTGTAGCATTTCTGGTCTGGCAGGATATGATTCTCATAATGGTCCTAGTAAGTACCAATATTGTAAAAAATGATCATCCGGTAACTCGATGGTCCAGCGTTTTTGCAGCAGGATCTTGGACTATGAGGTTTCACTAATGGAGTTGTGAAAAAAACAGAAAATACTTTCATTATTTAACGATTTGCAAGCGTAGAATGAATGATATCCTACATGTCGTTTGAAACGGCAAATGAGAATATCAGATGTGTTTGTTCGATGTATTGAAAAATTGACGTTGATTGTTCCTTTCTTACTATGGTTGGACAGTATAGGATTTCACCAAAAAAAAGAGTCATACTTAGATGAAACCCGTACTACCTACACAATACAAATTTTACTGATGAAAAAACAAGCGTAACTTCAGATTCCCAGCTGGTGATTGTTCTAAACTATTTTTTCGAGAACTACTGCATCAGTTTAAAAAAATAAGCGTCGGAGAGGAAATTATATGACCTTCAAAATGCGGTATCACATGCATTCTGATCCAATTAAAGAGTTAAAGGTTGAAGCTTACCCCACGGAGGGGCTTGAAGTAACAAAGTTGCCAATATGCACAAAAGATTTCCTCCTTGCAATAAAAATCAAGTCCAAGCGTTTTTTTTTTTGCGAACGATAAATATGAAATGTCGGCCTCATTTCGTTTTCGCTGGGCCGCCCCAGCAATTGGATTCTTTATGTTCACTGTTAATATCATTTGGAACAAATTTATAATAAAGGGTGACCGTATGGGTTGGGGTAGGTGTGAACTCGTTTTCGCGTATACGTACATTCTCGAAATATTTTCCAGGCTTCAAGTATGCCCATCGATTATGTCGAATGTTTTTTCATTTTCCTCGCAGGAGGAATGGGCGAATGTGGTTTGTTTTTGGAATACCTACCTTGTCCATGGGTAGATGGCGCAATAACTTCGTTGTTCGCATCAGCTTTGGTCGGGGCTCGATACTATGAAGGTTTTTGATTTTTCATTATGGGAAGTCATAGACTTTATGTTGATGATGTCACTGCCTTGTACTGACGAGTGGCCAAATAGCCCGAAACCGGTCTGCAAGTGTGTCCGTCCCTACAATTGGAAATCAATTCCTTCATTTGTATCACCAAAAGCATATGCAGAATTTTCTCCTGTGAAGGAACCTGCACTGGCACCTGGTCGGATATAATTTAATGCCCTTCGTGGTATTAGCCAGGGGAGTAATTGTTTTTTGACAAATGCCAGCCAGAACCTACTGTGTAGGTAGATTAGAGACTGGCCTGATCGAATTGTTCGAAAGATGATTTGTATTGAATTTTATTCTGATATATGAGAATTCAGTCGACAAGTCGAAAGCGATGCAACCCGGCTCATAAAAATGATAAGGAAAAACTTGATCACGCATTGAAATTATTTTTTGGAAACGAATCGAATTATAGTGGGAATGTTGGCTAGCATCAATGTACTTGAGAGAAAGAAGGGTATTTGTATTTCGTGTAGATTTTTTTTAATCGAAGCAGAGCGCTCCTGACTGGAATATTCATCATCAGTATTCACTCGTCAGATGCACAAGAATCAAAACTATCAAATTACATAATATTTCTGAAGGACATAAGTGTTGAAAACATCCAATTTTTTTTTTCTGAGAGGAATTTCATGACTGCAAATATTATCGCATTATATCCGTCAACTTTCGAAAGTTTTCAAAAGATTGTTGAACATGTCCTTCTGAGACATCATAATATTTTTATTCTTCTGGTTCTTGTACAAATGATGATTCAGCACTGATGAAGACTATTCTAATCGAAAGCGCTCCGATGTGATTTTGTAAAAAAATAGTTCTCAGATAATGAATAGGTAGTGGCGTATTTGAGTTGAGATCGGAGTATTTTCTGTGGAAATTCATTTAGGATGCTTATGGAGTAAACTCATAAGTTCTTGCAGTTTGTTGGTGGTTAGGGGGTTGAAGAGAACGACATTTTGTTTTTCTCTCCTCATCTCGGAAATGGTCTGTTGGAGTCAAAATTATGTTCCATACTGAATGAGTGTTTGACAAAATGGTTAAGGCTTTCGCGGCCGAGGTTATTAGTATAACTACTTGAAGTATAAATACTTGAAGGTCGTTCGGCCTTCAAGCCCGAAGAAAAGTAGTTTTACTGAATGAGTGTTTGTTTAAAACTGCATTCCTAGACATTTTCCACAAATTTTATTTTTCGAATGTTTCTGGAAGAATATGGTGTAATCTAAGTACCAAGATATTATTACGATTGTGGTGTATGTGCCAAGAGCTGCAAAACTAACTCTGCAATATCATGCAGAAGATGTTCAAAATGGTTTTATATCAGGTGTGTTGGAATCATCACTGCAAAACTAAAGTGGAACAATGGTTCTGCAAAGGGTGCAAATTTGAGGTTAGGGCTGAATCATCAAAAAAAATACATACAGATGAGAATCTTGGTAATTCAACCTGTACACCAAAGAATGTCTATACGCTGGATGCCATTATGAGAAAGCTCCAAGTAATGGATCGGAAATACATGGATTTATGGAATAAATACGAAAATCAGATAAACGAGAATCTGAAAATGGAAATAAAGGAATTAAAAAACAGCCCATGTCGGGAAATGAATGAAAAAGAGCAAGTAAAGCTGAAAAACAACGTAATCATAATAGAGTCCCATCAATGACGATATCGTCAATGATATTGGAGATGTCCTACAAGACCCATTAGGGAGAATCTGCAGCTACAGACGAGGAAAATGTGCTGTTGGTCATGAAACACCAATATGAAAGTTCAATTCAAAGTAGGTAGATGGCGGAAAAGAGTTATTTATGAAAGCAAATAAGCAGAGAAAATTACGAACAAGTGTATGTATATGACAAAAATAAATAGTGAACTTAAGAGAGCAACCAAGCAGTATACAAATTCTCTTGGTTTAGTTAAGGTAAAATATTCATAAGGAAAACTGAGTTGAACAATCCTAACAGAATAAGAAAGTGATTTACACCCCTAAAAACGATAAACAATGTGCGAACATCGTTTAAAAAGTATTAAAAACAAATTCGAATAACTGGAAGCACTGGTCACATCAGATAAAGTAGATTAACTTATAGTCACCAAAACATGACTGTATGCAAGCAAAAATAAAAACTATAACCTTCAGTCAATCAATCAACGAGAAACATGCTACAAGAATCACGTCAACCTGCAAAACAAGTACTTCTGGATGAATGAAGAATATATGAAATCGTTAAAAAAAAAAGGAAATATTTATAGCAAAAAAAGGAATCCGTATAACCTAGTAGTAGTAATAAAGAATCTAATTGTCAATATGGGTAGATTCTTCAAACAAAAATACTATAGACAAATATGGAAACATGCAGAGTAATACAAAAAAAAGTGGAATGTGGTACATGGGTTCATGAAGGGTTATTTCAAAGATAATATTGATTGCATAGTTCATAATCATCAATCATCATAGAAAAGAGCATTACAGATACAATCAAACAGGAAAGAGAGAGGGAGGCTGACTTAGATATACCTGGAGGAGTTCCATTGAATAATAGCATTTTCGTGACAGAGGTTTATGAAGAGGAATGGTGCACTGTGATTGATAGCTTGAACAAAGACTCAGCACCGGGATTTGATGGAATTTTAGTTAATGACTTGAAAACCTCAAAAAGAAACATCATAACAATACTCATTACTTCAATTAACAATATGCTTTCGCTGGAGTTTTTCCAGATTGTTCAATGAGTTGCAGTCAAACCTTATCATGAAACCGGGCTAAAAAATCTGATGGAAAACCATAGACCGGTAACTGTGGTAAATGTAATGTTGAAGTTGGTGGAAACTGTAATGAAAAATAGAAAACTCAGCTTCATTGGGAAGCAAAATTGAATGGATCAGTATCAGTATGAATTTATGAAAAAATGCAGTACACAGAGTGCAACAATGGACTCAATAGATTACATTTCACAAAAACTTGACAGAGAACAACAAGTCTTTACCAGTTTATTGTGGATCATCTGATTTTACTCGAAAAATTATACTTGATTGAGATCGGGGGGAAAGCACGATTCAGTTCTATCATTCCTGAAAAATTGCCAACAGATTATGAAAACCAATAACACACGTAGTGAGGGGTTGAGCATAAGTTGTGCAATACCTCAGGAGTCGCACTTGGGAAGAGCATTTCGTTGTGCTTTTTCCTCGAAATGCTCAACAGAAACCGACACTATGGAAGAGATACGTGGACGATATATTTATCATCTGGCCTCATGGAAAATATGCGTTGACTCTCTTCGTGAAGTATCTGAATAGCTTGAATCAGCGCATACAGTTCACTACGAAATTAGAAGAAAATAGACAGCTTCCTTTCCTAGACCTACCGAAAGCCCACCCACACGAACAGATACCTACACGCCGAATCTCACCTTCATTCCACACAACTGCAATCCGTAGTCAATATGCTGGTGACCTGATCTTTTCGTCTAACGGAAACAAGAAACAGACAAGCAGATTTCAAAGATACGTCTAAAGCACTTCGACAAAATGGCTATGGAACACAGTCAATAACCCATGAAGAACTAGGATGGAAGATACCCCAGAACCCAAAAGGCGGTGACACTACTTTTCATCGAAGGAGTCACCAACAAAATCGAAAGAGTAATGGGAAAACAAAACATACGAACCGCTTTCAAACCCCAAGGGATCATTTCGTCTTGCTAACTGAGACCAAAGGACAGGATTCCTCTCGAAAACCAAGGAGTATATAGTATCACATGCGGGGACTGTAATAAACAATATATAGGCCAGACGAATAGAAGAATGTCAGCTAGAGTGGTGGAACACAAAAACAGCATAAGGACAAAACAAACATCTTCTGCTTCCAACACCACCACCAGACACGTCACAAAATAGATTTCGAGGCAGCAAAGCAAATAGCAATAACAAACCAAATGTCTGAAGGGCCCACATCAACGAAAAAACACAAATTTCTCTGGGTATAGTTAATTCTAAATGAACAATTTATTCAGGGCTGCCTCAACAAATTTCTGCATATGCTCTTGGCGATGCAACTGTCATAATTAATCGTCAATTATTGGGAAGGGACACACTTGCAGACCGGTTTCGAGCAATTTGGCCTCTCATCAGTGCAAGGCAGTGCCATCATCAACATCAGTCGATTAATTCCCATAATTAAAATCATATCCGAACAGTGTATCTTTCCTAGACCTAGGCTGATTCAAACAAGCGAAATAGCCGTTGCTGCGCCATCTACCCGAAGACTAGGTACTAACCAAGAGCATATAATAATAATAATAATAAAAATATCGATTTTATCGATGCAGGCGAAAAATACATTAGCACACAAACAAGGTGAGTACTAATGTGTATAAACGATAATAAAAAAAAATTAAAAATATCATACAGTAGAGATGCTGAGATAAAAAAAAATATTTATACTTGAACCCACTGCCTGCAGAGCAAAAGGCATAGTTCGCTCTCCTGAAATTAGTTGCCCAATTTCAAGAGTGGCGCTCTTCCACTTAACCTGGCCGCATGGCCCAATTCCTACTACAAGGAAATTACGAAAATCAGAAATTTTCCTTTGTATGCTTGAAGACTGGCTTTAAATCAAATATTCTAAATGAACAATTTGTTCAGGCCAGCCTCAACTCACCTACACTGTATCTTGACGGACTAATAACTATCAGAAAACAACTACTCTCCTGGCTAATACCACGTTGGCCATTGGATTACATCTAACATGTGTTGGCGCAGGATTCTTCACAGAAGAAACCGCTGAATAATATGCTCTTGGCGATACAACTGCCAGAAATAATCTTCAATTATTGGGATGGGACACACTTACAGACCGGTTTCGGGCTATTCGGTCTCTCGTCAGAAGTCGATGATTTCCCATAATTAAAAAATCATATTCGAACAGAGAATCTTTCCTAGACATAGGCTGATACAAACAAAAAGCAAAATAGCCGTTGCTGCTCCATCAGACGTAGTTCAAGACCAGCTTTAGCTGATTCGGGATGTATCTGTGATCATTGAAATTTCTTCTAAATTTAAGTGATGTTAAATTCGTATGATTCATCGTGAAATATAGATTTTTTTTAGAAGAGAATATTCCAGACGATTTCCGAAGGAGTGTCAATATGTTTTCTGTTTGTTATGAACTTCTATACCTGTGTCATTTATTAAGGGTGAAGTTTTCACGGTTTGTATGGATGTGAGCGAACTTTTCTAGAATGAGATATCCAAAGAAAAAAAGACGAGACAGGAAGTGTTGCATGAGATATTTATAGATAGTTATGCCCTATGTTATTGCGGATTATACTTTACGGTAGAGAAAAAAATCCATCTATCGTCATCTGCTTCAATTGATCTCAATTTATTTCATGAGAATTGTGAATTGCCATAAATCCAGAGTGACCCGATTGAAAACACTCATTATACTTACTATATTTTCTACGTTGTAGTAATTTTGAATGTATAGTAGAGTACTCCACCAGTATATATTGCAGTTATTGGCTTGTGCAACGCTACCCCACAAAGGTCCAGAACCCATATATTTGAAGAGTGATGCTTGTAACAGTACAACACCTGCTAATGGTGGTGTTAATCTGAAAGAAAAAGAGTTTAATTCTCAGTCCAAGTAGTAATGAAAGAGATATACAGGGTGTTTCCTAACTACGGTTCCTAACTGCAGGTGGTGATTCGTTAGGTCATTATAGGAAGATAAGTTCCTATAAACATATGTCCGAAGTTGCTTCGTTTCTGAGATACAGGGCGTTGAAATTAAAAAAAAAGGTAATTATAAAATATCATGAATATCCGGGAACCGATTCGGTTGAAATTTAGTACATTTATTTGAACTAATAAGGCGCTCATTTAGCTCAAACTAGATTGAAATTATTATGGCCAGTGGCGTCTCAATGGGTACCATAGCCAACATTATTGGAAAAAAAAGTACGCCACTGACTTTTTTTGGTAAATTTAAATTTTTTTCACACTAAGCAATTGAAAATACAACTTTTTGCCCACTAGTAAGTAGTTTTTTCATATCCAGCTTCGTTTTCGAGAAAAAAGTTAAAACCACTCCATTGCATATCATGAACACCTGCATTGGAGACCAGCTGACATTGATAGTAGGGTTTTTTCTACACATATCTCATTTCAAATTGAAACTTGCAGGTGATGGAAGACCAGAGACGGTACCAAGCTATACTTGATGCGATAGAAGAAAATCCTTCAAATAGTACCAGGAAGATTACACTGCAGCTTGAAGTCAGCCCAAAAACCATATGAAAAGATCTAAAAAGAAACCTCCTATACCCATACCACATACTCCAAGCTCTACTGCTTCGAGATTTTCATTCAAGATTAATGTTTTGCAGGTGGTTAATTCATATGATGAAACACAATGACGAGTGACCAAAAAGTTGTTTCATATGAAAAAATAAAAATTTACCAAAAAAAGTCAGTGGCGTACTTTTTTTTACAATAATGTTGGCTGTGGTACCCACTGAGACGCCACTGGCCATAATAATTTCAATCTAGTTTGGGCTAAATGAGCGCCTTATTAGTTCAAATAAATGTACCAAATTTCAACCAAATCGGTTCTAGGATATTTATGATATTTTATATTTACCGTTTCTTTAATTTTAACGCCCTGTATCTCAGAAACGAAGCAACTCCAGACTTATGTTCATAGGAACTTTTCTCCTTAAAATGACCTAACAAATCACCCTCTGCAGTTGGGAACCGTAGTTAGGAAACACCCTGTATTTAATATATGGCCCGAAATATTATCAACATAAAAATTCGAAAAAGTCCGTCGAGTCATCGGAGAATCAACATTATATTGCTCACACATATACGTTGACTGAGATTTTTGCGCCATTTCCTGCACTGAACCATCGAATCGGTTCACATCCTGGACCAATGGAAAGCTCATTCCTAATATAAGAATTTTTTCAATAGAAAAACAACTTTCCGACTACTCCTCACAAAGATAAGATAAAGTTCCGTTCATTCTCTGGGTTCGAAAATTAGTGACAACTGGTACCGCAAAACTCAACAATTTTATTGCAATTCATTCGACAAATCACTTAACAAGTAATTTACAGCTCAATAAATAACTTAATAGTATATTATGCAACGATCGTGTAATGATGGTTATTAATATATGAGCATAAACCGGGATACGAAACGAGCCGAAGGTGAGTTTCGTATGGTTTATGCGAGTGTATTAATAACCATTACATGAGAGTTGCATACGCTATTTTATCTACACCCAATAAATAATGAAGAACTAAAAATATTATAATATTAGGTATTTATATTGAACACAATAATAGTGGGTAATCAATCGTATTTCTTTGAAAAATTCTACAGAATTATAATTAATGATATAAGCACCGAAAATACAACAATGAGAAGAAAAAAAAATTAAAAAAAATATTTGCCGAGGTCTGGTTTTGAACCCGGGACGTTTGTGATCACTGCCCGCGCCGCTGACCATTCGACCATGAAAGCACATTCGACTTGAATGGAAATAACAACATATGTGTTGCATTTGTCAAATGAAAAATATAATCCTTTCGATTGTATTTTTTTTTTGTCTAAGACATCTGTGGAGTCGCTGGTAATTCTTCTATATCACTGCTATAAGACATTTTCATTCGATTATCGAAAATTGACTAAATTCTTCAAAAATTCAATACCTAATGATTTTGACTTGACAAACGTCAAAATGCAAAGCTTGCACATCATGCTTGATTGGAAAATAATGGGTTTCTATTGGTTGAAAATCTGTATCGTAATGAAAATCTGTATCGTAATGGATTTCATTATAAAACGGGTGGTGAGCATATAAGGGTATTATTAGAGTACGGGTGTAGATAAATAACTATTACTGCTCGCCTATTTATTCACTTGATCGCTATATGTAATCAACTGCGCTCAGTACTGCTCTCCGTCCGCATTATATAGGTCCATGGTTCTGGAATTTTCCGTATTCGAACAAGCATCGACATTTCTAGAACTTCCGCGATCGTTTCTGTCCGTGTGTGAACACTACTCCCCCTTGTTGTTCGCCCCGAACAACATTCGTCTAATGATTCCATATTGGAGGGTTACGTCCATTGTAGAGGCTCGGTCTTTTTATATGGACGACCTTCGGCTTGCATCGAGGTGATAGTTGGACCTGGAAGACTAGGTTGTTTATTTTCTTTTTCACTAGGCAGCTGTAACTTGGGTCTTGATCCTTTTATTTTTTCTGTGGCTGATATAACCATACCGCATCTTCCACCTTGGAGCTTATCGTTATAGAATTATTCTCTAACCTCTTCTTCATTTCGTCGCTGGTCATCTGCAACTTCAACTTGGCAGAATCGTGGACAGTCTTCAATCTCTCCAGAAGGTCCTCCGCATTGTCTGGCGGCGACACATCTTCAGTTTCATCAGCCCCAAGTCTGCCAAAAGTGAAATCTATTGAAAGTTTCAACTGCCTACCTGTTACCAACATGAAGGGGGTGTGTACCTGGTAGCTTCATGTTGAGAACCTACGGTACGCCAACAGAAACAGAGGTACCAGGTTGTTTCCACAATTTTGGTTTTCTGACAAAAACATTGACAGGTAATTGTTGATTATGCGGTTCTGTCACTCGAATATCCCACTCGACTAGGAATGAAGTGCTGTTGTCCTGTTTTTTTCTTCCTATTAGGCTCAGCGTCCCCCTCCAAATGTATGATTCGAAATAACGACCCTGATCAGAGTAGATATCTGAGGGTACCCCATGTCTTGAGATAACATTGTCCTAGTATGTCCCTGAGAGGTACTGGATCAATTTTCATTTGAGCATTGTTGTGGGAGCCTTCTTAGAGAAACACATGTTGGATCGTTTGCACCATTCTTTTCACATCTTGGCGACAGTTCATCCAGTAGTACCTCTCGCGTACTTCAGCCAGTGTTCTGTTGACCCCAAAGTGTCCTCTGGAGCGGCAGTCGTAGAGTTCTTCAAGCACGTCTGCTAAGCATGCTCTAGGAATAATCGTTTGATAGAGGACCTGTTCTCCACCAGGGCTTTTCCATTCTCGAGTGATTAAGTCATCTCGGAGAGCGAGTCCCATTGGAGCCAGTAGCTTTCAACTGGTTGACTAGCCACTGTGGTCTTGCCCTTTGTGGATCCACTCTCGGATTACGTTCAGGTCTGGGTCTTGTTTCTGTGCATTCCTCATCGTATCCTTTGAAAGGACATTTTCGTCGTTGTTGTTAGCGGACGGAACGCATGTGCTGGAAACAACAGCAAGCTATTATCCCAGGCTCTATAGGGAGGTCATATAAATTCACAAACATCTAAACAACTTCAACCGCAAAGAAGAGACCTCTTACATCCACAGAATATATATTCCAGCTGTTCAAAATACACGGATCCTCCAAATGAGAGAAGAAACTGTTTTGGAAAGTTAATTGATAGTCCAATAAATGACACGTCATCTGAACCACATCAAAATAATGCCTCGCAGCAGGGAGAGATACTTCGACTATTTCTGCATCACCTTTGAGAAAGTCTGCCGCAGATGCAGACGAAACGTCAAGCTCAAAAACCTGCGGACCATGGCTCGAAAGCCAGAAAACTTCTGACAATTCAATCAAAGTTCTGATCCCCATATCGACTACCCATGGGTAGTAATAATGTCAAGTTCAAGAATGAATTCGACGACGATATCGGCCACCAGGACATTAGCTTCTGTCTCCTAGTTTCCAAGCCCAATTCTGACTTGACTTCCTCCGAACACGGTGATTCTGTCTCCTGTGGTTGTTTCCAAAATGGGTGAACGCGTAGGAGTCCAGATGTTTTGCTTGCCGGAAATGCTGTAATTCATCACTGATCTTGTGGCTCCAGTGTCGACAGTGGAATAGTATGGATGGTCGTTCAAAACCCCATCAGCAACTAAACTGTTGCTATTGCGTCTCATAGCAAAAATTGAAAATCTGGGGGCTTGGAATGGGAATTTTTCTTTGCGGAGTCGTTGTTCTCAGCGTCTTTTTTTCCGCGACATTGTTCTTCAGACTTTTTTCTCTGCATCGTTGCTCTTCAACCCGGCGTCGTTGTTTTTCAGGCTCTCTTTCCTCCCTACGACATTGTTCTTCCACTTCTTTTTCTTTTCGGCGTCGTTGTGTGAAGTTCAATCCACCATTCTTGATTTTGTTGTGAATTGTAACATAGCTTTTATTGATTTTATATTTTCACAGCTCAGGCAGTCTGCAACAGTGTTTCATCAAGATCACATTCATTCCTCCAGAATCAGTCAATTCAATGAATTTAAATTAATTGTTTGTTTTTATCAGCAATATTTAAGGTAGTTGAAAGTGTAGTAATATTTTTTTTATTCGAGAGTGCCAATGACCAGAAGACAGCAAGGGTCCGTTACATGCAGGGAGTGATCGAGAAACGCTGAGGCGTTCAAGGTCCTGATGGAGGAATTAAGGACGGGGGGCAAAGATATTTGACGCCAAACCAAATTTTTCTGAATGTTCGAAGATTTGAAACGATAAACGGTCTTTCTGCTCCTGGCTTTGTCGAGAGAAGACATTGATGATTGAATTCCGACCAAAAGAAAGAAAAAAACTTTTAACTCGAATTCAAAAACAAGATTCACATTGGAAGATTTCTTGGTATATATCGAGTCATACTTTTTTTTACAACGCTTTCTCTCCTTCCGGGTGCTGTACTTTTGTCAGGTTCAAAACTCAAAATCAAAAGGAGAAGAAAAAAAGAGAAACAACAGAAGGGGAAGGAAAAAAAAAAAGAAAAATTTTGTACCTATCATGTTTGATGCTGTTTTTGGAAACCATTTGGAGAAGGTTTTTCATGGCTAAGAGAAATGTATTTGCTATATTTTTGGGAATTCGATATGAAGCCGAAAGTTGGAATCGGCTGGATAGGCACCTTACAGGTTTATGGAAGAAGAGAAGGTCGGGGGAGAAGTAGAGGCACGGAGGAGAAGAGAAGAGTAAACAAAGAAACAGTCAAGGAAGGGTTACATCACTTAACTCTTGTGAGGTTGAATACATTCAACTCAAAGTAAGACACAACATCTTCGACTAAGGAACCAAGACGAGAGAAGAAAATTTGTTCATCGCCATATATCATTTACCCTCCTTCATTATTATTTATCATCAAATCTTCTCATCATATGAATAATTTACTGTTTCATTTGTTTGTTTGGAGAGCTCTCGTTTCAGCACAATAAGGTTGATACACAGTAAAAGATGAAGAGAGGGTGAGCTTAACTATTTTACTGTAGATGGCATCCAAATACGATTTTTTTGTTTTGACCCCTTTCAATACTTTGGATTGAATTTCTGGTGAAAGTCGGCCTACCACTATTCACCGGACTACTCCCTTGCCACCGCAATAAGAGCTAGCTAAATCCATCTTTGCGCTTCTTCTTGGTAAAATTCTCTAATATGACGAAGAAACGAGTCGTTGCTCTTCAGCCTCCTTTCCTTTTTGGCGTCGATGTTCCTCAGCTCCCTTTTCCTCCCTGCGACGTAGTTCTTCAGCTTTCTTTTTCTCCAGGCGTCGTTCCTCTAGCCTCCAACATTTTCGCGAGTTCCTTCATATCGTCGTAATTAGTCCTCCTCGTATTTACCATTGAATATCTGGACCTCTTCAGTCACGCTTCTCTGACACTGATTGTTACACTTCGACTCTGGGCTCGAAAATAAGTGACAATTGACACGGAAAAATCTAACAACTTCATTGCAATTCACACAAAAAATCACTAAACAACTAATTGACAGCTCAATAAATAACTCAAATAGCTATTATTTTTCGCCTATTTATCCACTTGATCGCTACATGTAATCAACTGCACCCAGTACTGCTCTCCGTTTGCTATATATAGGTCCATGTTTCTGAAATTTTCCGTATTCGAGCAAGCATCGATATTTCTAGAACTTTCGTGAATGTTTTTGTCGCATATAGGCACAGAGAAATGGTTTCATATTCGCAACACTAAGTTGAATGTAAAAGGCTCTTCCTCCAGAAAAGATCCAACTTCGCGATAGTCGACATATCCTAATGAGTATGGAATGCCGTGTATTAACTTTCCTGCAGGTCTTTTTGTCGATGTTTTACAGTGTTGCATATGGATTTGGTGGTTTGAATAGAAAGTTGGATGCTATTGAAACATCTGATTCGAATATTCCAATGAATGCATTATAATTTCTTTCTCAAAATTGAAAATATAATGGAATTTCACGAAGGTGTCCTGACAGATGATTAAGTTGAATGCTATCTCGTAACCCCGCAGCATTCTGTGTGCCCCAGTTAGAAAGTGTGCACTCCAAGGAGTTCAGAATTAGTCTAACCTTATCAGCAATGATGATTATGTCGAGTTCGGGGCAATCTGACTCTACAACAATGTCTGGTCCATCGAATGGTTCCATCCATGTATCAGAATCAATTCCAGGGCTAGGAGAGTGTCAAACTAAGGAGAAGAATTCATTCATCACCCCAAAGTCCTCATCAGGATCATCAGGATCACCATACTGCTCTTCGTCATGAAACCACGGAAGTTCAATCGTACTATCGGACCATCCATCGTAGTCCGCAGCTAATCCATCACTATGATAGTCGGCACTTGAATTGATTGCCCACCTTTGAATGTCACCATCGCTAGTAACATCACCGACAGGGTCCAAAAATCGTGGTTTGCTGGTGGAATCAGCTTCGTGAATAATGAAGGTGATGGTTGATTACCCTCGAATAACTCTGACCCTATATAGACAAATGTTGAAGCTTTCAGAAACATATCCTTCATGAAGAGTTTCGTTTTTCAGTAACCCTGATTTTTTTGTGATGTTGAATTGATTTTCCTATCGCTACTGGTCATAACATGTATGAATACTTTCGAATAAGCCTGGCAAATATAAAAACTACAAAAATGTTGAAGCTGTCAGAAGAATATGAAGAGGTTCGTCCTTCAGTGACCATGTTATTTGAGAAAGATTTCTCTTGAATAGCCTAGACTTTGGAAATGTTTGAACTCTTATAGAAGTTTTCACTCCGAATAGTTTTGCCCGTCAGTAATCTGTTTCTGATGCTATATGAGCATTCTCATTCATTTCCATAATTCGTGTCAATTAATTCTCATGAATAATTTCAAAAATGTGTTCACTCATCATTGCCCCAGTGTTTTACTGTGAAATGTGTTGAATATCATAATCCTTTGAAAGATGTAATTAGTTTATATAGTTCAATATTATTTTTCCAGTGAGATTGACAGAAAAGGAACACTGTTATTTTGTTATCATAATCACCTAGGAATATAAAAGTTCATACTGCCCCAACCCCGCAGTATGTGTGCAACAACAAAATACATATGTACTCCATTTTACTTGATTCAACATAGCTATGACAAAATAGTTGAGGCTTTCGCGGCCGAGGTTTTCAGTATCACTACTTTTGTTCGGGTTTGAAGGCCGTCGTTTTTTGGGATTTCTTCCTGACGTTTCGCTGGCTCGAGTGGCTAGCTTCTTCAGAGGTTCATTCATCTTGGAATTCACTCCGATGACTGGAGATTGTTTCTTCGCAAGTTGTATTTATGTATAGCTATATTTGTTTGTATGATTATAATTATCTTTTTCGATGAATAAAGTCATTATTATTATTATTATTATGTATCTGTCGTCTAAACAAATCTAGTCGGGTCCGTACTCCCCACTGCTCCGACCCAGTGGGCGGACGCGCTAGTATAATTAACCAATGACCACTCCCCACACCGCGGGGTAAGTGGTCACTGGCTCCGAGAATCATGAGTCCTGAGTAGACGCAACGAACCGAGAATAACGGCCTTCTGCATGCGGCCGGCCAAGATCTCTGCCGCATTACGGCATGCCGGTATGATCTTGAGCTCCGAGAGTAGCGTTGGCCTGGAACCACCGAGAGCACCTATAATCAGAACCACTAACTTGACAGAATAGTCCGGGTGGAGCCTGCGGAGTTCGTAAAGTAAATCCTGGTACTTTGTCCGTTTTTCCTCCTCTTTTCGGACGATATTCGTTTCGGCAGGGGCCGAAAACTCAATAACGAATATCGTCTTACTTCGGTGGTCGAAGAGGACTATATCAGGCTTATTGGCTTGTATTTGCCTGAGGGTGGGGAATGAAAAGTTACAAAAAATTCGACACCTTTCATTCTCCACAACGGACTCAATATACCCTGGAGCGTAAGGCAGTACCGGTGTCCTGTCTATTTCATACGAGTGCCGAAAAAAATAGTACAGCACTCGTAAGGCCGCGTTATGGCGATGGATATAGGCCGAGACCGCATAAACTGCACAAGATGACAGCAAATGCATCAAAGTCTCGGGCGCCTGTCGGCAGGCCCTGCATCTAGTATCAGGGACCTCTATACCCATCACGCGGCTCCGATAGACAAGAGTGTTGAAGACACCGTCTTGGCACGCCATGATGAACCCTTCAGTCTCCGACTTCAGCTCACCTGACCTGAGGAAGGCAAATGTCAGCTTAACAGACAAGCCATGGTCCTCGATGTTCTTAAAGAAGACTACATGCATGGGCTTGTCTGTATGCAGCTGCAGCATTTTAGCATTCTCTGCAGCCTTGATGTGAGCTTTTCTCCGTACGGGCTCCAACTCGGTGACAGAGAGTTGGTTTACCCGCTCGGTGTCGAAGACTATACCAAGTTCATCAGCAGCGCGCCTTGCTGCCTTGAATAAAAAGGCTCCGACTCCTGCATGTTCATGATCTCGGACCATGCAGTGTAGGGGATCCGAACTCTTGATGACTCTACATGCTCCATTCAGTAGCATTCTGTTGTGGAGACACTCCAAACTCAAAAGTCCACGGCCCCATTGTTGTCGAAGGAGATATAGCCGTGGAACGGACGATTTGTGATGCATGCTTCTGTGCATATACATCATTTTGCGAGTCTTCACGTCAAGTTGCCGTAACTCTTCCTGAGCCCATTTGACTACTCCGAAGGAGTAGAGCAGAATCGGAATGGCAAGCATGTTGGTGGCAGAAACTTTGTTTTTGCCCGACAGCTCTGAGGGCCAGATCTGCCGTAGTTTCTGCCTATACTTGCCACGGAGAGCATTTTTCACAGAGTCTACCTCTTGGGTGTGGCGTTGTTCCACACCCAAATAGGTGTATGTCTCTCTGGCATTCAAATGATGTAGAATGCTTCCGTCTACGAGTTGGGCATCCTCCGCGAAATCCTCGCATCGTCCTCTTTTGAGATGAACCAGTGCACATTTGTCAATCCCGAATTCCATACTGATAGCATGCGTGAACTCCCGCACCACCCTGAGGGACTGCTGTAGGTCCCTTTCTCCAGAGGCATAGAGCTTAAGGTCATCCATATAGAAAAGATGGGTGACCTTATGCCTTCGGTTTCCAGGGGTGCCGCAGTTATATCCCCGGGTTTTCCTGAGCGCAACGAACAATGGCATTAGTGAGATGCAGAAGAGAAGAGGGCTGAGGGAATCTCCCTGAAAAACACCTCTTCTTATGATGACCGGCTCTGTTTGGATCCTGCTTTCACCTTTTCCACCAATAGTTATTGAGGCCATCAGGGCCTGGAGCAGCAAAGTTCTTCGAACCCTCAAGAGCTTTCCGAACTCCATCCGTGGTTATCGGTTGACGCAGTATTTCGGGCTCAGGCTGTTGAAGCCTTCTACAGAAAGCTTCAAACTGCGTCAGGGGTGGAGTGTCTCGGTTGAGTGGCTGCGGATGCTCGTAGATACCTTTCCAGAAGGATTCCACCCGATCAGCGGCCGGCGGATTATCTGGATTATTGTTATTATTATTATTATTATTATTATTATTATTATACTCTATTATAACGAAACTATATCCACAATGGAAACTTTAAAACTAACATATATTCACATATAACTCAAATCAAAAACAAACATTTATTTACGTATAACCTAAATCTAACATGCACAATATACTATTTACAAAAAGATTAACCCTGCGTCACCCATATAAAAAAATTGCAACCAAAAACATACTGGGGTATACCATACCCCATTTTCAATTTCTTACAGATTGATTGTTTTCGTTTTTTTCTTATTTCTATTCTCTTCTCAGTTGACCGTTTATTCGAATAGACTATTAATTCTCATTAATAAAAAAAAAAGAAATCAAACTTGTTCGCATCACCGAAATGGCGATAAAAAATTTGAGGTCTATAAATATCGTTTCAATCAACAAACATACACTGAAACTACGAGGTACCACGAAAAGAAAAATATCGAGAGTTCAGGTGGGTTGTGGTATACCCGAGAGCACTTCTAACAGGTCCATACCGCAGAACAGTCGATCCTTTACTAAACTGAACCAACAAAAATCAATGTTATTGAAAAAGGAAACACGAAGTCATCTCCACAACATATTCAATTTCTACAGGAACTATGTCCTAGTTAAGACATGTTTCGAACATATATATGTTCATCTTCAAATAGGTACAAAAAAGGCTGAAATAGAGTTAACAATGAGAAAACAGTAGAAGTGATTTTTTACAAGTATTGTTATTTCTCATTGTTATCTCTATGTCAGCCTTTTCTGTACCTAACTGAAGATGGACATATATATATATATATATATATATATATATATATATATATATATATATATATATATATATATATATATATATATATATAGATGCCTGTTAAGTTGTCACCTCCGTTAAGTTGAGTAGGCGACCTGACCTCCGGGTCAAGGGTCTGTCTGACTGATATAAAATTTGTGAATATATTATGATGAGAGGAAAGTCCAGAATCCATTAATCAAAAGAGGGGTAAAGATTTATTATTTTGAATTTCGGTAGGAACCAAGAAGGCGTTGTTTCCTCATCATATATAGGCATATACTTGAGATATCTTCTCCGTTGTCACCTCCTACATTGTTGCCACGTTTCGGAGGTCTGACTGATATAAAATTTGTGAATATATTATGATGAGAGGAAAGTCCAGAATCCATTATTCAAAAGAGGGGTAAAGATTTATTATTTTGAATTTCGGTAGGAACCAAGAAGGCGTTGTTTCCTCATCATATATAGGCATATACTTGAGATATCTTCTTCGTTGTCACCTCCTACATTGTTGCCACGTTTCGGAGGACACAACGAAGAGTAGGTTTCTAGATCATACAATATTTATTTATTTATTCATTTACGGTTACACCAATAACAGTAATACATAAAATATGGATAGCAAACAGTGCTTAACCCTACTTACATCTACTTGAATATACTAAATCTACAAAAATCTAGCCTGTAATCATGTTGAGCGGTAAGTTGTTACAGAGGATATCCACTAAGACTACAAGCTTACAATGTTTATTCTCTTAATATTCCTTTTGAATGAAGATGGAGATGAATCAAATAGGTCAATATAACCCTGATAAATATTAGCAGTTCTTTGAAGTCTAGTCATAGGCTCATTGCACCCGTAGTTTGTTGAGTGGAATGGCACTTTAAACAATTCAGAATTACGTGTTCTTCTATCATTAACATTGAGGTTTATTAGTTCAATTAACTGTTGAGAGCCAACCAATCCATTAAGTAATTTGTAGAAGAAGTTTAAGTCCGATTCCACTCTACGACATTCAAGAGACCTAAGACCTATATCCGATAGCAGTGATTCATATTCACGATTATTGCTTGTGACACCCATTTTGAAGGCAACGTTACTCAGGAATTTTTTCTGAACTTTTTCTATTGCATCTATATCGTTTTTATACCAGGGGTACCATATAATTGAGTTATATTCTAAATTAGAGCGAACAATTGAGCAGTATAATAATTTCAATACTCCTGTCGAAAAGTCCCTTGATGATCTTAATGCAAAGCCTAATAGTTTGAAAGTTTTAGATACGATGGTGGTTATATGTGGTTTGAATGTTAGTCTACTGTCAAATAACACACCCAAGTCCTTAATGGTTTCTTTGGATGCTAGGATTTCATTGTTTATCCAGTAATCGAACTCGATTGGGTTACTACTTCTTGAGAGTTTCATTTGGAAACATTTTTTTGCATTTAAATTCAGTAAATTCATGTCGCACCATCTTACGAGGTGGTTCAGGTCATCTTGTAGTAGTTCAGCCTTTTCACCGCTGACCACACTCCTAAATAATTTGGGGTCGTCGGCGGACATCGAAAATTTACTATTCTGTATCACTTCTTTGATATCATTTGTGAAGATGTTGAAAAGAATATAGCATTTTGAGCGAACTCACATAATCCAGTCTATGCCCATTTTCGTGTGTATTTATTCCATACAGCTGCGATTTGCATGAAAATTTGGATTTAGTTTCTTCTTACCCTCTTTTTCAAAATCTACCCTGTGCCGAGAGTTGCTTTCTCACTGGGGGTGAATGCCACCCCTCCTGGGAAGAGGGTGAAAAAATTTTCTTTGAAAATAAGTGCGGAACTTCCATGAAGTTTTTTCAGAAAGGCTTTTTGACTTATTCGCGAGTGAAATTGTCGGTTTTCAGGCAAAAACAAACCTTTTTTAGATTTTTATTGCGAATGACTAAAAAAATGAATCGTTTTCCAAGTCCTTCGAAAAACCTTCATTTTTATTTTTCATCTAAGTTCCTAGCATCAAAATTGAGCGAGATGTGCGGAGAATAATGTCAATTCCTATTTTTTCGTTTTTATTAATGTTTTTATGATACGTCCTAAGTGTTCGACCAGTTGAAAGTAATGAGGAAAAATCATTTTCGTTGTTTAATAAAAAATCTCCTTTTTTTCAAAATATCTCAAAAACTATTAATGACACGCAGAATTTTGTAGATTTCAAAAGAAGATGATTTTCTCTCTTCAAGCTCAATTTTTTTCAAACATAAATACTTTCAACTGGTCAAACGCTCAGAACGTATGGAAAGAACATAAATTAAATTTATTGTGAAGTGGCAATAATTTTTTTCAAATGGGATGGAAGACAGGGTAAGATTTTCACAATTTTCTCCAACGAAAAAAAAGGAATCGACATACAATCCTCATACCTCGATTAGTTTTGATATTACGAACTCCCATGAGAAATAAAAATTGAGGCCTTTCAAAGGACTTCAAAATGGGTTCAATGAGATTTTCCCGAAGAATGCATTGGTTCTTGATCATTGTACGTCATTCTGGCAATACCAATCATTTTTCAACAACAATGATTTCGTTTGTTTTGGGTCTGCATACATCATGGATACACGATGACCTCAGGTTTTTCGATTGATTGCATATTTCTCAAGTTATTCGCAAAAAAGAATCTGAAAAAAACTTCATGAAAGAAAAGTTGCTTTGAATATGTCAATATATCGATTTCCGCACTTATTTTCGAAAAAAAATGTTTCACGCCCGAGAAGGGGTGGCATTCACCACAGGGCAGATTCTGAAATAGAGGGTAAGTATGAACTAAATCTAAATTTTTCTACAAATTGGTACTGTATGAGATAAAAACACATTTTACCATCATAGACTGGAGTGATAGGTGGAATATTTGAATTAGGTTTTCGATCAATCTGCATGGTATTTTCTTAGAGTTCCAATTAGTAATATCTGAAAATAGAATTGGGATTTCAATGAAATATTGAAAAAAAAACGAAGAGTTTCTGTGTATTCGATTTCATTGCTCAGGTTAAATAATGATGTCTCTAGCAGGTTTTTGAAGATATCTGAAAAACTTTTTCCATTTTGAAACACGATTATTTCATTCATTTCATAATTTAAAAAACTATGACTGGCTTCTTCATTTGAAGACTTGATCAGCGATGGATCCTATGTTACTGTGGAACTGTTCTATGATTTCACTCTCTCGATTTGAACTTTACAATATTCTTGATGAAATAACATAGGTAAGATGTTTGAGTGTAATAGCACGTAACAGGGTATAACAAATTCATTACTTTCTGCACGGATCTAAGAATTTCTTCATTATCTCTTCTATTCCTGTATTCACAGAGAATTGTCTTTGGAACGTTCCGACGTTTCTGTTCATAAAATACATCAAAATGGTTAATGCAATGATATATATATATATATATATATATATATATATATATATATATATATATATATATATATATATATACTACACTGTTCTTTTTAGAATATGGCTGAACACAGGATCAATCAAAGATTAAGAATTGGGTGTTATTGGTGACGAATCCTCCCTGTGATAATATAATGAACGAATTTCTAATAGCGTGTATATCATGGAATATTTTTAACCGAATGTAATGTGTGAAAGATTCCGCTCTGGTATTTGTTTTTTCAATTTTTGAAGGTGACATTGCCTCATAAGTCAGTTATATATCTTCATTTTATTCAGATATGCAAGTTATTGAAGTTGAAACGAATTTTATCGAAACGTTGTATCCTCTGGAATACACGTATGTGATTCTGAAAACTTCATATGAGATTTCGCAGAAAACAATATATTTCAATCACTAGCTCTTGAAAAAATATATTCATCAAAAATACTTCGGTCCTAAACCCTACATATATCAAATTATTTCTATACTGATTCGACACAATTTTCTCTATCTACCTCAGGTATGCATTCTTTTGATGAGAAAACTATGGTAGAACTAGTTTTTGTCGGATGCATCATGTAAACTGTCATAAAATTAATGATGAATACTAAATGTCCCAGTGACTCTTTCGTAATTTCCTTCCGTCAGTATCTCTTTAATAGAATGCTCTCAGCTATCATAAGAAGATACACTGGAATATTATTCTTTTCTGAATTTACAAAAACTGCTATGAGTGCATCAAGTATTTAAGACTGAAGTAGAAAAAATGAATCGTATGAAATCTCATTGTTGACTGGAGTATTCCAAACTGACCAGTAACTTTTTGTTCATTAAAATGAATATGTTTGTTTGTTCCTTTGTTTGTATGTCTCTAGTAGACTTGAAAACCAGCGAATTTGATTGTCTGAAATTTATGGAATATTTTCGAGAAAGGTTGGTTGGGTGGCAGGATTTTTTTTAACAATTGTTTTCTTGCGGGCGTTACGTATTTGATTGAATTATCCTTCGGGGCTCTGTAACAATGAATTTTCATTAATATACCTCCCACAAAACTTTTATGATTATCATCATTTCTATTTTACGAGAAATGATGAAATCCTAATCAAATTACTCGCAGAAAAAGAAGTTTTTCCTTGTTTAACTTATAACTATAATAAAAACCATCATACATATCAGACACATGATAAAAAAAAACATTGCAACAACAAAATTTTTATAGACAAACAAACAACACAAACAACATGAAACAAACGAATAACTTCATGTATGTTTCCTATAACGTGGTGTTTGTTTTTATCAATGACAGAAAGAATGGGACGAAAAATGGGGGGAATTATTTAGGTATTTTACTGATCAAGTTGAAATATGCGGTATTCAGGCCATCGACATCCCTTCTAGTGTTGACACTATCGTGTTTGAGAGTTCGAGGATATGCATAATCTCGCTAAGAAGTCATTTGGTTGAAACAAATATGGTTGAACATCTAGAATAGTTGGATGATCAAAACCAATCATGTGTCTATGCTGCCCTTATATTCTATGAGGGCTGTGCGGTTTTTCATATTTATTTTCTTAGAGTGTTTCATGTGTTCTGAAATTCGTATTTCAAGAAACCGTCCTGTTTGACCAACAGGTCAAACAGGATGGTATCTGGACAGCTTCCACAATTCAATTTGTACATTATGTTGGATTGTATGTCTTGTGGTGTTTAATTTTTTTATTTTGAGAAAAAGTTCTTTCCAACTGTATTTTCATTTGAGAAAGCCACTTTCATTTGTTTGTTACTGAGTAGCATTCCAAGTTTTTCAGATGAATTTTTTATGAATGAATAATTCAGCGTTATCGGATAGATGAAGCCATTCATTTGTTTCATGTCGTTTATGTTGGTTGTTTGTCTCTGAAAAAAAATTGTTGTTGAGGTTTTTCTATTTTCAATTATGTATATGAGTGATATGTCCGTTTGTTTTTGAAATGTTTATGAGGTTAAAACGAAAAAAAAAAACTTTTCGGTGAGTATTTTGATTGAGAATTCATCATTTCTTTGTTAAATTGAAACTTTAATTGTGGGAGGTGTATTATTTATAGCAATCCATTGTTACAGAGCCTAGACAAAATTTATTGAATTCGAAACGTCAGCAAGGAAACAATTGATTTTTTTTATAAAAATTGATCTCATTTCCCAACCGACCTCTCTCGGAAATGATTATTAGATCACTCAACCACTCAAATGTTCACGGAATATGTTCGACAGATTTTGAGGATTTTTGAAGTACTCCGAGCCATTTTCATCAAGATGGCAGATCCAAGATAGCGAACGAGTTCCGTAATTATGGTTCGATTCGATTCAAAATTGGAACGGAACGGAAAGGCATGTGTTGCTATGAATATGAAGAAAAAAAGTCTTTAATATAATCACCGGCTCTGGAAACCGAAATAAAATCGGACCCTTATCATATAGCTTGGCAGCCATATTGATCACTCAAAAAAAACATTCATGATACAATTCATGAAACTTCTTTCAAAATGATTTTTGAATCACAAATATTTTTTATACGTTCACAATTTGAAAAACGGACTGAAGAAAATAAAATATTTTCCCTAGTCTCATAAAGATTTATATCTGTATAAAGATTCCTTGAATGAAAAACGAGAGGGTGCATGCGCTTGTTGTATTATACATTGCAGGCAACCCACGACTTTTGTTGAAGGAATCTGTATGGGAATTGAAAAAAGTCATTTATACTTTTCAGTCCGTCTTAAAACATGGTATATTGAAAAATATCTAGTAAATGATAATTATTTTCTGCTTTTCAGTCTTGTGTCGGGTCTACGAAATCTTGCAATGATTAGAGCTTACCCCAAAAATTCCCACATAGGTACCAATTTTGAATGGAATCGAATAATAATCACAAAATTTGTCAGCCGTCTTGAATTCATGAATTAAAACAAAACATTCGTAGTCCCCGACACCGAAAGCCCCCACACACAAATTTTGAATAGAATCGAACCATATTCACTAAAATCGGTCGCTATCATAGAGTAACAATTTCTTTTTACCCAGATACAAATTTCGTTATGCATTGTCAGCCACTTCTGAGCTATTGGCTAATTTCTAGTATCTAGCTCATCGGGAAGTTTAAAATCGTTCACAAAATTCCACTCGAATAATTATATGTAATAAAAATATGGTGATCAAATATCAGAGGATACTTTTGAAGAAATATGGAAAGTGGGTCAAATGTCACTTGCAATATTTCCCAGGTAACAGGTAGGTAGAGAGAGAAACCGATGAACCGTGATATACGTCGAAAAAAGCAAGTCAAGAAAGCCTTATGGTCGTGGAATTTACTCATCCGTATTTCGGTGCTGTCATCTCTATTTATGGTAAAGCGGTGTTGATGTTTCCTGCATTGAAAACATTCTCAACAACGTCAAATATGTAACCTTAAATGTATGCGACGCTAGTGCCAGTGATATACGGTTGAACTAAAAACTTTTTGAGTGGGTAAAAAGGGGTCCTAGTGACCTCCGGACAAATTTTTGATATGATGATCCTTGGAACCTGTAGAACCTATCTGGCGAAAAAACAAGCAGAAACGTTGTCACCTCCGATTTCGGAGGTGACAACGTTATATATGAGGTGACAACGCTGTTTGAGTTTCCGTTTTTGAGGTGACAAGGTACCCTTTATCAATATATATATATATATATATATATATATATATATATATATATATATATATATATATATATATATATATATTCGAAACATGTCTTAACTAGGACATAGTTCCTGTAGGAATTGAATATGTTGTGGAGACGACTTCGTGTTTCCTTTTCCAATAAAATTGGTCTTCCACTTTGAGTATGGACTACTACCTCCGTAAAAAATCAATGTGTTTTAGGAAGCTGTAGGCAATCAACACTATCTTGATTCACAAATATTAGGAATACTGATATTTTAAAACATCTGGGGTATTTCACATCCCACATGGGCGACGCGACGGTGGGTTGAGAACTATCTATAAAATATTATACATTATGTTGGCGGGAATGATGGTGGTACTAAATCCATACACCCACTCGACACCTTTTGAAAGTCCTGCAAGGAATACTTGTACCTAGCTTTTTTGCTAGAATATCACGATGTTTCTGAAGACTTTTCTCCCTGTCATCACTGATGCTAGCATTCCTTCCCTCTGAAGCTCGAATCCGCTGATATAAGTCCTGGAATTCTTCAGCATACCGCTTCAGCTCAGCGTCATGTTGAAAACGCATGGAATCATATTGAGCGTTTGTCTACATGAATGATTTCCTCCAAGCCGTTATCCTGGATTCCCATTTAGTGACCCATGTGAAAGCTCTCTCGACTTCGATGGCTACCTCCTTGGGATGTTGTGACTGCTTCGGCAGTTGCGGCGTCTTCCTCTTCGATGGTTGAAGCATCTCCTCAGAAAGACTTAAGTGAGGTCCCTTTCCCTGAAGTTGGTAGAAGCCTCTTCGTCTTTCGCGCTTGCGGACTCGGAAACATATCGGAGTCGCTCTCATAGTCGATTTGATCCAGACTTGTGGGCACCACCATTTCTTCCACCATATCCAGCACATTGTCCAATACTCGTAAAATCTTCAACTACTGCGTATTCGGGTTGAAGCCCTCGCAAAATACTTCAGCTGTTGCTGGACCCCTCGACGTCGAAGAACCAGCTGCAACTCGAGCTTCATCCATCAGCATTGGCATGTCCCTCGTCGACGCCGCATCTACGGCTGGTGAATTGATTGAGGCAGAACCATAATGAAAGAGCACATTCCAGATCATTGCTACTCCAGCCTGTATCTACAGCAACAGGCACCACGTAGAGCGTTCTAAACTTTGTAATTAGTCTTCAATAATCAGACACAGAGAAATATCGATACCTGCTTCATATATCCTTGTTATCAAGTGAATTGAACTGAAACGTGTACCAAGGGGTCAGTACCCATAGTTGTTATTTATCAGTGAAACGATTGGTGAATAATTTTCAGTTCTGAGAAATTAAGTATAATATTCAACTTGTGTACAGTTTATTTATAGTCCTGTCAATTTTGTGTGAGTTAAAGTACACTTGAACATTCGACGAATATACCAAATGATTGTTTTTGAATAAACCCCAAGCTACGTTTACACGGAAAAGTCACTGCAAAATGAATACTGCTTTTCAATAGGTACAGAGCAGTGCCTCCGGAATTTCGCACGTTCTTCACTCCGAATGACGTAGGTAGATGAAAATGTCTATATGGACTGGAAAAAAAAATAACTAGGGATATTTTTCATAATTGATTTGATACAAAATCCTGTTGTTGATTGAGAGTCCATTTGAGGGATTAGATAATTTGGAAGAAACGTACCTTATATATCTGTGAAGGTAATGTCTGATGAAGTTGAACTTCTCCTCACTTCTCCTCTTGAAATACACATAAGTGACGAGCAAGCCTCCAATCATCAGGAACGTATCAACAGGTAAACAAAGCCCATTAAAGATATTCAAGATGTCTTGCAGTTGCTGAAATGGATAAATGTCTAGTTATCGTCGAGTAGATATTATTGGAGAAATATATTTTTTGAATGGTAGTAGATAGACCGTTGAATGGTAATGGTTAGGACTTCCATTGTCTATATTTTTAACTCTATTGAAACCTGTGACTAAGAACGGAAGGATTAAAATACAAATCAAGTGATCAAGTGGATCAATCATTGGCCCAGACTAATCAAAGGAACACTAAGGAGATACAGGAACAGAAAATACTTACCATCCCCTACGTGAGAGGATGGCATCAAATGGTCTGAAGCCGAGATCATAAACAAGGAGGAGCACTGGTTCAAGAGGAAATTCAAGGAAGGCGCCTACATCCTCAAAAAAGACGCATTTAGTCATCCCAGCGTGGAGACCTGGAATGTGTGGAGGTCGTTTATCCAAAGCATGGACCGGCTGCGGCTCTATGAGGGAGAATCTAGCGCCAATAAATCCATTCCCCGCTGGAGATCGATCGGCACACTTCTAGTAGTAGCACCCGCTCGCTTTCTTGGTAGTACCACCCTTTTCCGCACCATAGGTAAATGAAGAGGCTTTATAACCGACCACACCTCGAAATTTTCCTCGTCACCCAAAGACGATTGCGGATACTAGCAATAGAAACGTCGTGAGTACACTCAATTTGAATTTTGGTTTCAACATTTTTTCATAATATTTCATTCAATTTCTTTATTTACATTTTTTGACTAGTATTTCATATTCGATACCTCAATTTTCTTGTCACAATATTATTTCATTTATTTCGTTATTTGAAATTGTTTTGACTCATATTTCATATTCGATATCTCAATTTTTGTAACAACAGTATTTTCTTTGATCAATCAATCCCTAATTTCATTATTGACCAAAAATTTTATTTTGATTTTCTCACTTGACTTGTATTTTAATCCTTCCCTTCTTAGAGAACACCGCGTAAATCTGTAACGAAATGAAAAACATCTAGTTACTCGATCCTATTTCTTAACATTACAAATCAGTTAAATGACTGCGCGGCGGAACAATAGACACTTCCACCTTGTCGAGATTAAGATTTGTCAGTTGACATGACCCAAAATGAACAAGAACAAAGCAAGCCAAACAGTTCAAAGAAGTAAAACTTCTCTCGGATAAATGGGGTGATTGTCGTCTGATGGATAGAGTTATTGGCCCTGCTTTGGAACCATATCGTTTTCATTATCTTGATGACATAATTATTGTGACTCCTGATTTTGATAAACATCTTGAAATTTTAAGGAAAGGTTTTGATAGACTCAAAGAAGCTAATCTGACTATAGATTTCAAAAGATGTCACTTCTGTCGTTCTTCTCTCAAATTTCTGGTCTTCTCAGTTGATGAAAATGGCCTCAGAACGGACCCAGAAAAAGTATCTGCTATAGTTAACTACCCTGTACCTAAAAACACCACACAGATTAGACTTTTAATTGGTCTTGTGAGTTATTATCGAAGATTTCTTGAGAATTTCTCAAGTTTATGTAATCCAATAACTGATTTACTCCATGGTAGGAAGAAAGGTCAACCAATCACTTGGATACCTGAGGCCGATAAGGCATTTCAGGAGATCAAGTATCCTCTTACCAGTGCACCTGTTCTGGCGAGTCCAGACTTTTCTAAACAATTTGTTTTGATGTGTGATGCATCTGATACAGGTGTTGGATCTGTCTTATTTCAAGAAGAGGATGGAATGGAACATCCTATAGCTTATTCAAGTAGAACATTGGATTCTTGTTAACGTAAATATACAACTACTGAAAAGGAGTTAATGGCCATAATATTTGGAATTGAAAAATTCAAGTATTACGTGGATGGTCGTCCTTTTTCGGTGATTACTGACCATAGTTCATTGCAGTGGCTTCGTATTATGAAAGATCCTTCACCAAGGTTAGCGCGTTGGTTGGTTAAATTGGCCCAGTATGATTTTAAGAAAATTCAGAAGAAAGGTTCGCTCAATGTAGTGGCAGATGCATTGTCTCGTTCATTCGAAACTTCCCTGTTGAATTCATCTACTTTGAAACCGGATGATTGGTACCTTGATATGGTTAAAAAAAGGTAAATTTATCTCCAGCAGAATATCCATCCTTCAGAGTGGAAAATGATATCTTGTATAAACATGTGTTCACTAATTCAGATATTGGTGGAAATCTCACTAACTGGGAAATTGTGGTTCCAATGGAAAATCGACAAGAAATTTTAGAAACCTTCCATGATCATGAAATTGCTTCCCATTTTGGTATCTCTTAAGACAATTGCTAGAATCACTGAATTGTATTACTAGCCAAAAATGAGAAAAAGTGTTCATCAATATGTTAAGAAATCAAACTCACCTCAAGCAGATCTCATGGGATCATATCGTAATATCAGTTTCCAATTTCAACTCATGTCAACAGATCTCCTAGGACCTTATCCTAGATCAAAAATGGGAAATCATTATCTCCTTGTTATAGTTGATTGGTTTACTAAGTTTGTTTTAGTACATCCAATGGCAAAGGCCACAGCCAAAGCAATTGTGAAATTTCTTGAAAATAATGTCTTCCTTATTTATGGAGTTCCCCAAATAGTTTCATGTGACAATGGTCCACAATTTACCAGTAAAGAGTTTGAGAGTTTAATAGAACAATATTTCATTCAGAAAATATGGTATAATGCAAGATATCATGCCCAAATAAATCATGCTGAGCGGGTTAACAAAACCATTACGACTGCTATTCGTTGTTATGTGCACGAAAATCACAAAGATTGGGACAAGTCTATCTTTAAGGTTGCGCAAGCCATTCGTCTGGCAAAGCATGACGTGACTTCTTACTCTCCCTCTTTTCTAGTATTTTCCAGGAACATTCCGGTATCGGGTGATTATTATGGTGAAATTGCAGACAATGCAAATACTATTGTATCGATTGGTGACAAAATTCACTCTGTCGAAGATTCTCAATCATTACCTCCATTGTTCGAAGATGTTCGTAAGAAACTGCACCGTTCATATGTTCAGAATTCCAAGAGATATAATCTAAGGAAACGTTCACTTAAGTTTAATGTTGGAGATTATGTCTGGAAAAAAAACTATGTCTTATCTAAGGCCAATGATAATTTTTCTGCCAATGATAAATTTTCTGCCAAATTAGCTCAAAAATTTATACCTTGTGTGGTCAATGAAGTTAACTCTCCCTTAATGCATAACTTGAAGGATAGAGATGGCAAGAACCTTGGAGATTGGCATGTGAAGGATATCAAGCCTGACGTTACTTTTGATGTGAACAGCAGTGGTTATGATTCAGAATCGGTGTCCGAGTCGAGCGATGAGGAGGAATATTTCTCTACTTAGTATCTTATCTGAATTTAGGATATAGGTTGGATGTCCTTGGTGTATCCTAAAGCTCTAGTAGTTAGTATCCTACCCAACCAGCGGGAAAAAGTTATAACAACTCTCAGACGAGAATCGTGTAAGTGATTGCATTCCAATTTTTCCTGCGGCAGCAAGATCAACTGTCTGTGTATATTTGAATCATAACTTTCCTTCTGTAGACATTTATCTTTGAGTACATTTCAGTATCTTATCTTCTAGTTGAAGCAAATTTCAACTCATGGATTTTGTATTCTAGGGTTAGTTACTGTCAATTCTTTCTTCAGCGTTCTGATGGCAATACCTGTTATAATTTGTGCCTTCATTACCTGAGATTTTGAATAGTTCAATCAGTAGCCCTCTTTACTCAAAATCCCTCCTTTTGCTTAGTATTGGTGTTTTCCCTGTTTGGGATTTATCTTTCGCAACAGACAAACAAATTTCTACCAAGTATGTTTTTCTTGCGAGTATATTCGTAGTTTCCAGCTTACCTAGACCAATTCCAATTGCCTTGCGGCAAATTCCCTTTATCTCACCTTGGAAGTATAACCTTTCAGTATAAATGGAATGTACTCGGCCTTCATTCAATAATCAATTGTCTATCTTAGTAGTATTTTGACAGATATCCTTCAAAATTTCTCCTCAAATCGTTTCACTCATTCATCATTGTTGTGAAATATCTTCTCAATTGTCATCATCCTCTCTTTCTCTTTCTTTTCAGTTTCATTTATCTTCCTTTTCGTTTTTTTTCTGGCTCTGTGGAGAGGGGCCTAAGAATTCTCCCACCATGGCATATACCAGATGGTAGGTGAAAGTCCTACAACTGGCCACTATAGATATTACATAACATTCAGTGATTTATCTGCCATTGATAATTATCTTGGGATATTTAGATGATGTAAGTTATGAAGTAGCTATCTCACAGTTTATCTTTTTCTTGGATCTGATATTCCATATCTCTGTGCCTAGGTGGCATGTTTTGACCAGTGATGGTCTCAGGAATTTTCAGTTCTGTTATCTGTGAGATAGTAGTACCAATGTTTTCATTCTGAATGTACTTTGGTATGGTCAGTGGTAGTCACTAACCTTGCTTTATCGAGAGAGACGATCACTCGCAGTGGTTTATATCGTTACTATCTAACTGTTGAGTCCTCTTGATATTTTTATATCTAAAACTCTTGTCTTCACCTTTCTTGTATCTCTTTCTCTTTTATCTCTATTGTACTTGTCTCTCCTCTATTAAGGGTAATTTTGGGTCACTTATTTTATAGGATAGCAAACTTGGAGGTGGTTTCTATCTGGGTTTTTAACCTCCCATTCATTTGTATTGAATGTTGTGTCTGCTAGGGTACCAAAACATAAGGCGGTTTGGTATCATTTATTTCAATGCCTACCCCATTGATTTTTGTTTTGTAGGAGACCCGGTGTGATGGGCGCGAGCATAGTTCAGTCCGACAGCTTGTCTTCTCAAGAAGAATCCATGGAAGGGTGAACTTGGGGGTATCGTGTGCGCTAGCGTGAAGTTCTAGGCCGGTCAACGTGTGAAGCTCGCCTAAGGGCGTTCGTGCGGCACTACTGTGGGATCCTGAGCTCCTTGAATTCATCGAGACTGGGGACTTGTTCGCGGTATCAAACTCAGGAGGATCTCCGAATTTTTGTGTAGGGTTTTTTGTGGTTTAGCCACTTTCAGCCTGGTAGAGCTACATCTCACCCCAATTGAAGTGGACAATTGGCTACGTCTTTCTCTTATTTATCTCAGCTTCATTTCTTTTTTTGTTTCCACTCGTGACTCTTGTTGGGTTCCTTTTATCCTGCTGTGAGGATGGCTGGGTTTATCTATTGTCGAACTCGGGGACGAGTGGTATCAGGTGGATCATCGGCGCAGCTTTAACATCAAGCAGCGAAACGATCACCTGATCCGAGTTTGATTGTGGACTATCACTCCTGTCCTTGCTTAGGTGGAGAGAGCCGACAACAGTTTACGATCACCAGTTGAACCAAGTGTTCACTGTTTCAATTCAGTATTCGGTAGTTTTGAACTGAGGTTTCGTACTTTTATAACATCATCATTGTGTTTCGGAAATGTCTCATTCCCATCCTTGCCTGAATTCATGAGCAATAAAAAAAAATTCAACTTCTCGAAACTTTTTTTTTACCGGAGTATGAGGGGGTGTAACGAAGTGAAAAAGATCTCGTTACTCGATCCTATTTCTTAACATTACAAATCAGTTAAATGACTGCGCGGCGGAACAGTAGAAACTTCCACCTTGTCGAGATTAAGATTTGTCAGTTAACATGCGCAGGGAGCGAGGATCGGATTTTGGCTGGCAGAGACATGTTTCGAGCTCTCTTGGTTTTGTGATTTGCAACGAGAACGATCGTGGCGATAATTTTTACAGTTTTTGAGTAGCAGTTTGCCTTTCTGATTTAGAGAAAAAGTCTTATCATCTCTTTGATTAATTTCAAGGTGTTTATCAGCTCTATTCGACATTCAGAATAAATCGTTAGTAATCAATAATTTCCTATTTCGCTTGATGCAAGGTCAAGGACATGATGGCACCGATATCTTGTTAAAAAGACTATGTATCGTGTATTATATTGATCATCCGAATTTGAAAGTTTATGATTACCTAGAACTATCGGTTTAAAACCCCCGTATTAACTTTCGGTAATGTAATTTTCAGTTGTTTCTGTTCTTTCTCTTTATTTTTCTAGCATCCATTTACATGACTTTTGGAATTAGCGGATCTGTGAAATTTTGAGAGACACGAGAACACTGCTGCACACATCAACTTGAGCAGCTTACATTTCCATTTTGCCACCCTTGGACGAGGACTTGGTCATCAGCTTGGAGAGAAAGGGATTGTGAGTAAGTATTTGCTTCCATTATAACTTCTTAATAATCATCAGAGGCTAAACTCACTCATGATTTTTTTTCATTTCCATGTCAAGTCCTTGTTCAGGAACAGAGGTTCAAACCAATAGTACCTGCCTTTTTCATCTCCAAATCAAATAGAGTTCATTTCTTGATTACTAACCACGCGATCTTCCACGTTGGGAAACAGGACCACTCGAATTGTTAAAACTTGAATTTCAGTAATTTCTGATATCTTTCTCATATATATCTTGAAATCATATATTTCATAACAGTCTGAAAAGTGATTGAAATCATTTTACAGTATTTCTTTCACCTATCTCACTTACTTTCAATTCAGTTCAGCAGAATTTTAAAACCCATTCGAGCTCGAATAACTAAATTAGGTCCTATAGCTTAAGATCATGAAATATTGTGTTGATACTAATTTTGTGAGCACTGTTTCGCTCAATTGTAGTAAATAGTTCTCCTCTTTCATTTGCAGCCTGTTAATTTGTGAGGAATTCAATCCTCCTCAGAACATTGTAACAAAATACTGGCTTGTCTTTTCTTTTCCACCGCAATTTCGATCAGAGAGAGCAACACCACCTGAACACAGATTTCAGAGAGAAACTTCTAGAAGTTCCAGCAATAAGGAAAGGGAATTGTCAGCAACAAGCAGCTTACGCCACTCCCACATTAGAGTGAAGGTCTGGAGGCGAGCCTGACGAAACACCTTTGTCCAGGTTCTTCGTTGTTGAGGAACCTGAGTCCCTCAGATCTGAGTGAACATACTGGACTTCTGGAGGAAGTCTCTCCTCCGCAATGCAAACCTGGTCAGAAGACGAGACAAAGACAGTAAAGTGAAATTGTAACAAATTGACAGATACTGTTTTAAAATAGTTCAACATCAACTTGTCAAACATCTTTCAACAATAGATTGTTCTTTTTAATTAGTTCTTGTGTCTTGCTGAGAAGTGGCACAGATTCATCCTCAGACAAGTCTCATTGTTTTTTGATCATTTTTCAAATTAAAAAAATCTGGCGCTCAATAATTGTCTGTATCTTTCTTGATATCTTATACTCTTAGACTTGTCAAAGAAAACATTTGTTCTTCTGAATCCAACAGATAACGACAGCCACGACCTCCCGCATCAATCTGAGCAGCTCATAGACACAGCTATAAAAAATAAGCACTAATAACGCCTTGGTAACTTTTGGTGTTACAAATCAAGGGACAGGAGATACGAATTAAAATTCACTTTGAATTTTTGAAGTTTCTCCGACTATATTCTGTCTACAGGTGATATGGAAAAAAATAACATATTCATTTGAGTCAATGGATGTTGATAAATAAACGGGAATCGTTAGTTACTGCTATTGCCTATGTTCTTTCAAGAAAGTTTTCAGAAAGAAGGAATCTAACTATTGACGCAGTTGTTGTGGGACAGCATATTCATATCCTCCAACAGAATAAGAACCGACAAACCTAGAGGAGTCACTACTCGAGCAAGCCCTGGTGAAGCTTCTGGCTGCAAGACGTCATGACGAATAATAATTATCGAAATGGAAGTCAACATTGAACTATCTCGATATTATTCTCATTTCCCAATCAATCAAAAATCAATAGGTGTGATTATTATCTGGAAACGATAGTCGTTCTCGTACAGTCTATAATCGAAAAGTGGGAGAATTACTCTTTGATTATCTAAAATTGATTTATCGTGTCCATATAGAATGCAGAAAAACAGTAGTATTCACAACAATGCACCTGCAGCGATGAAACCTCATAAATTATCTAAAATATATTCTTAACCGCTTGAATTTGAAGGTGATCAAATATTTTAAACCCCCTTTTTGGAATGAGGGCAATTGTACTCACAACGCAAAACCAAGGAGCTCCACTAATGTTTCAAGTGAAAAACAAGCTCAGAATTAGGAAGTACAACTGATGAGTACTCGAATGATTACCGAACATACTTTTTAAAGACATCGCGTTCGAACATCATCAATCCACAACCTCTACTTCATGAAGCATCTCCAAAACAATTGCAGAACAGCAACTCGCGCATTCCCCATTGATAGAAACCATGGCATTGAATACACTCTCAACAACTCGGACCGAGTATTGGTCAAGTAATGCATGCCTCCCATCCGATAGATTCACTTGAAACACACATCAGAATCAAGAAAAAAATGCAGCTTTTCTTGACTCCACACATTTCCCAAAGAACTTATGACACTTGTGGTCCCATTGGTCATTCATTCACCAAATGTCGAAAATCTGTTCTTGAAATAACAATGCAAATTTCCGGAATAAAATAGGTCCTCAAATTCATGAGAACAATCCAACACCAACAAACTTCAACCAAATCCTCAGAAAATTAGATCGCACCCGAATCAAACCAAAGTTCAACCCAATTTTCTGTGATTCAAAGGAGCCCCAACTTCTCAATCGATATAAATCAATAACAATGAGGATATGCAAAACACAGGATGATCACATGGTTCAAAAGCAAGAATGGGTATGAATTCGATTGGTATACTACCAGTGATCAGAAAGGCACAAGCTAATATTTGATACAGATTTCTCACTGCCACGTCGGCTCTATCCGCGGTCATGGCAAAACCTTTCTAGCAGACTAGGTCGAAAGGCAATAGTTAGTTGCCTAGATACAAATTCTAGTTGGTTAGATCTTTTGATCGAATAAACCAACTGACCTGGTAGCACTGTGCTTTTTTTGCACTTAAAAACCCTAGCTGTTCCTTGCCCACACAAGTCTCTGCCCTCTGGATGCCTTCGTAACGAGTCATCATGCTCGGACCACCATCGTTGACGATACTCAGAATTGTTGTAATTAGAGAGAAATAGTTGAAAGGAGACTCGTCGATTAAACAAGTTGTTCGGAGATATCAACCAGTCATCATTAAATCATCTTCCGAACAATTTGTTCAGGCCAGTCTCAAATCTACCTACACAGTAGGTTTTGGATGGCACCTGTCAGAAAACAACTACTTCCTTGGCTAATACCACGAAGGGCATTGAATTATATCCGAACGGTGCCAGTGCAGGTTCCTTCACAGAAGAAAATCTTGCATTTGCTTTTGGCGATACAAATGAAGGAATTTATTTTCAATTATAGGGAAAAACACACTTGCAGATCGGTTTTGAGCTATTTGGCCACTCGTCGGTACAAGGCAGTGCCATCATCAACATAAAGTCGATGACTTCCCTAATTGAGAATCAAAAACTCTCATATTATCAAGTCAACAACACCAAGTCATTGGTCCATCTTCCCATGGACGGGGTATTCCAAAAAAAACCGAATTGGCCCATTCCTCCTATGAGGAATGTAAAAACATTCGACATAGTCGATGGACATACTTGAAGACTGGCGTTAAATCAAATCATCTTTCGAACAATTCGTTAAGGCCAGTCTCAAATCAGTCATCATTAGTCAACTGTTTGATAACTCTGAACAGCTAGTATGAGCAACAATTATCTTTTCAACGATCTTCCGTCGACCTCCATAAAAAATTTGGATAGGATTGTCGGTTCGAAATGGAATCCAGGCACTTTCCCAAAAGTGGAAAATGAATAGAGTTTCGTGAAAATTTCTCAATAAGTATTGCAAATATAATAATTAGTAGAATAATCATGAGAGAGGAGAAAATTTACAAAAAGAAGACCCATCTCTCACAACTTAACTACCAATATTTACGAAATATACTAGTTAAAAACCGGCGCTGATATCCCCGAGTGTGCTGACAGGGCTATTTCTCAATGGCATCATAATAATTTTGGTTTCACTGGAAACACTCTCCGAAACACATAATGAAACACTATAAAACTATATTTTATTATATTATTCGTTTGATATCCTTCTGATCGATGAAGGTAGCACTTTCGATTCACCTGTTCAACCTAGCAACCGTATAACTTCGAACAGAAAAATGTCTGCATTATCTTAAGACTTCTTCTCGCGGTCCGACTAGGCTCTTCAGCAGATACCCCAGTCAAAATAGACATCTAACTTAGCCAAAATTAGAGCTGAAAATTGGTATGGACATTAAATTTCAGTATTTTCGTAAATTTCACTATTTGTGTGGTACCGATATATTTTGAAAGTTGAAATATTCATATTCTTTATAATATGCACGTATTTCCGCACTGCCTATATGGTTATGTACTATTCACATTTTTCCAACGTGGTTTACCCAATGGGCATACTCCATGATCTAGTGTGATAAAGAAAGTTTGATCGTATCCTATTGACTAAAAGAATGGTAGTATGCTCATTTTCAAAATGGAACAGATTGATTTCTAATTATACTTCGTCACTTATCTCTATATCTTTACTTTCTCTTTTTTTTTTTTCTCCTTTCTCAAATTTCTGTCCACTATTCTGAGAAAAGAGATGGGTAAGTTGATGTCAGTAATGTCATCTGTTGTATTTGATTCAAATTTGCAGCAAGTCTGACCCTGACTATTAATACATACTCGCGAACACAAGGATCCCAATTTTTTGAACGACACAATTCTTACTGCAATCCTCTTGAATAGACTCCAAAAAATAATCTCTTAATTTCCAACCCTATTCTTCTGGGTCCAGTTCATTGCCTTGCCCCACTTGAACTTCTTAATACATACGATACAAATGTTGAAAGGAGGAAGCAGGTTGGAGACAGACAAGTCAATTATACTCGATATATAGTTGTGATGAATATATTGTTGATTGTACTTGAGCTTTCTCATGTTCCAGAAAGTGCAGTCAGTAATATCAACAAATCAACATATTCATCAACGACGACAGTTTTATTTCGTCTTATGAATTGTTCTATTGCTGTTCCTATGATGAAGACATCAGCATCATCATCAGCTTCTTTTATGAAATACCAGCAGCTGTGAACTCTTTACATATCATCGGAAACAAGCGTGCAAAATATTGTTGTTATTTTGTTTGAACTCTCATAAATCGTTCAAAAACGATATAAACAGATGAAGATGTATTTGTATTCCGACGCCGTTGCTCTTCAGCTTCAATTATTTTCTTATAATCATAATTTACATTATAATGTACCGAAATATCTTTGTATATGTTGAACGTATTAATCGAAAATAACATATTATTCATCTCGATCTCATACCACACAGTGTAGTAGATAGTCTCTATCGATGATGTATAAAGCATTTGTGTTATCAATTCCAATGATTACAATTCAAAGGAATTTTATAGAGCTGACTTCATAGTTCCACGCATTCCCAATGCATCCAAAAGTGATGATGAGTAAAGAGATGAGTCATATTCGAAAAATGTTATGTATTATTCATATAATATAAAAAAAAAATGTTGAAGTTAATCTTCAAATGATTTAGTAATGCTCATGCGTTGTAATAATAATAAAGGGTCTATATGCAACTTCAAATCATGTACTCCCATAACAATACTTGCACTCGAAAGAGAAAATACTCTACCAACGCGTTTCAATTGAATATTAGTGAACACTCGGCCAATTTGGTTACAGAAACAAGCCCAACTGCACGAACACTATGACAATTGATTGTACACGCTTGAGTTTGTTAGTGACACAAACCAATAAATTTGTACTCATATCAAACGTCGATGACGTATACAGGCTGCATATAATATAGAATATGAATTTTTCAACTTTTAAAATCGTGATAAAGGATACCTAGTTATTCGTACGGAACAAAATTATTCAATTCTTGTAAAGAATTGTATGATCTACAACTTTTTTTCTGACCTACTTTTAAAACACACGGTTCTGGAGAAAATCTACATTTGACCTTGGATACATTTTTTCGCCGAAGTAAGATCGAAGGGGATTTGTGAAATTCCTTTGATAATGGTTCTTTCAACATCTCTACCAATTCTCAGCTCTATGTGAATTTTGGCTGGGTTATATTTTTTTGCATATTTTGACTGGATTATAATGCTCGTTCCGTTTTTTTTCTGTGAACACTTATATAGCAACGCTAGCCAGAAGCGGTTGCTGAATATCCTCAGTCGGACCGCGGCTTGAGCTTTTTTTTGCTAGATGACCGATAGACGTATAGTTGATAAAATATTATTGAATACTTCACTGAATATAGCCTAGGACAGATTTTTCCAGGGATGTCATCAACGTTACACATCAAATATATTTCTCTCTTCAAAAAATACATTCCAACCGATTACTTGATCAGTTAAAGTCGCAAAAATCAGAATGGTCGTTGAATTATATCCGACAGATGCTAGTGTAAGATTATCCATAGGAGAAATTCCTGCCTATGCTGTTCGTGACATAAGTTATGAAATGAAATTTTTAATTTTGGGATGGGCACAGTTGCAGAGTGGTATTGTGCTTATTGACTTCTCCTCAGTGCAAAGAGGTTTCCATCAATTCGAAAGTGATTTTTCAAAATCGAGTATCAATCCAACACCCATATCAAACCCCGAAAAGGCTGGAGCTGAACATATCAGCCATCATCGAGAGAAGTAATCTGAGTGCGTTTCTTTCTCGTTCATGGAGAAAAAAAAAACCTTCAACGAGGAGCGCATTCGGTTTATTTTGGTTGCCTCGTCTATGAGCAGATGGCGCGATGACGGCTCAGTTGCCAGAATTCAGCTATGCCTTTTTGAGTTTCAGGTGGATACTGAAACCGATCTGCAAGTATGCCTCTCTCAAGGAATAGATTTCGATTCTGGCACATGCATTGCCAAAATCATATGTAGGAATTTCTTCCGTGAGAGAAGCCTGCATTGGCACCCGTCGGATATAAACAGAGGCCCTTCGTGGTAAATGCCAGGGGTGAAGTCGTTTTCTAACAAGTGTCAGCCCATCAAACTACCGTGTATGTAGTCGAGAGTCTCCCGAACGAGTTGTTCAGATGTTGATTTTGTATTTCACCCAATAAATTTTTGGCTCACTGAGAATTTTATGTCGCATATACATTAAAGCCGCATCTTCATTTCGATCCGAATACCCGCAATTTGTACGGACCCGTGAGCGGCTCTGCAAGGCGATTGCTTCACGGTCCATCATTTACCATCCAAAATGTGACAATGGCTTCTCCTAGAATGATACGATCGGCTTTATTGTAGGGGGTCGGCTTTGATTTATTCGGGGTCTTTAATGCTGATGCTTCTGATGAAACGGATATGTTTTTTGGGAGCTCGTTTCTTCATGTCAGAAGGAAACAATGTTATATCTTTCAGCAACTAGATCTTTTTGCTTCATGCAATGCAAAGTGCTGATTTCAACGTGATCAGCTACAAAAACATCAAACACAATTTCATAAGAAACTCTCTCGTTCAAGAATTATTTCAATTCCTGTTTCATGGAGAGCGTTATCCAGTATTTGTCGAATAGGTAGGAGATGGTCGGTAGATTATATGAGAGATATTTGAAGGATATGATTCATTTCATTTCCACTATGAAAGCGGCTCTGATCGAAGCTTTTTGAGAAGTTATCCCAGAAATCAAATTCGAGAATTCAACCCTTTTTCAATTTCTCATGCCCAAAAATATGCTCGGGGATTTCTAGAGAACTGGTCCAATGCATGAAAAAACAAATAACAAGAATCCAAACCAATCTCTCTAGAGTTCTATGAAAATCCGGAAAATTTTTAAGGAGGTACAGGTTTGTGGACAACTTTGTAGGTCGAATGAAATCAACTTATGTAGGAGTACTGAGTAGTGATCTTCAACAATTTTTCGCAACATTCTCTTCTCATTCTTCACTGAAGAGTTCAACAAAGTTTGTCGCATTTCATAGGTCCACTCTCTAGGGTGGAAACTTCATCCTCATGTTGTATTGTATACCACAAATACTGTACATGCATTGCTAATATAACTACACAATGTCCACTGCAAATTACGAGTTATAACCGAAAGAAATAATCAAAATTTCATTTTCTGTTTTACTGACCACTTCTAACAAACCCAAAGAACTTGAAATAAAAAACTTGAGATCACGAAAAAAAACTGAAAGGAATGCCTCCTGTAGGCATAAATCTGGTATTTTGATCATATTAGTCATTTACAGGTGATTTCGAATCCATACTGAGTCGACTACAATACATTTGAACTACTAGTAATATGATGCAGTTGTTTGACATAGGTACTGTTTCAAAGTTGATGTGAGATATTTGGGTCATGCATAGTTTGATTGGAGAATATAGGAAACTTTCATTCAACATGTTCACAGCCTTTCCAATATGGCAAAAGTAGGCGCTAATGGGTTTGAAAATCTTTCAATATTTTCTAATACGAAAAAAATATTTGGTGAAACTTGCGTTTTTTTTCTTTTGTTGAAAACTGTGATTCATGTTCAACTTGAAAGTTCATGATGGTCTCAGGGCCAGTTGCACCGCTTCAACTCAGCAGAGATTTAATTAGGCTTGGCTCAATCGTTAAGCAACAAGAAAGCTGATTGGCAAATCCATAGCAACAAGGCCTGGCTCAGATAAAGCACAACTCAAGAAAAGCGGTGCAACTGGCCGTCAAAGTACCAAGAATATAATTTGACTATGAACACAGTGATTGACCTCAGCTTGGGTAATAATGAATCTGCTCAACTGTTATTTATTCCATTCTGCATAATAATGATGGATGATTCCCCCCGCAGCGTTTCTGATTGTGGATGATTTCATTCACCACTCTCAAGAAAAAATCAATGTGTCGAATTCAGTCACAGATTATATTTCTATCGCTCACTCACCATAAATTCTTTGGCGTTGGAAATTGGCCCAACGGAAAAAAAGTGTATTGTATGTATTAATACTATCCAAATCATACTTATACATCTCATTGCATCCAAAAAAGGGAGTTCTCTTTTATTTTCTCCCAAATTGAATATTTTCCCACCATTGGTGTGAAGAGAAAAAGCTATCAGGATGTCATTTTTCGAAACTGAAATCATAAAAAAGCTCATTTTCATTTCAACTGCCTCTGAAAGGTTTCTCAAATATGTAATGGTCCAGGATATAAGACTCTTGAAATTTTCACCTCTTTTGTGTATATTTATACACAGAATATAAAATGATAAAAATACAAATAAACAACGAAACAATCAGAGTATAAAACAAAACCAAAACATAATAGTCGAAGTCGAAGAAAACCCGCCTCCACCTCTTTCTTGTGTTTCATGCCGTAAAATTTGTGGTATTACTATCATTATTATTATATTATTATTATTGTGGTATTATTCCAGATCGAGATTCATTGAAGAATACATTCGGAAACATAAACATCAAGACTTCTTTCCACATGCCGATATATGTCTTTGAATCAAGTCACCTCGGAGTTCTGTTGTGAAATTGTACGTTCACTATCTTGCATTTTCGATTTCGGAATTTTGAGTCTGTAAACTTTCACAGTTGACTTGAAATCCTTGAGCAATATATAACAGAACTTTCTTTGAGTAAAAAAAAAAATATACGACGCGTCTTGCCGATCTTTCTGGAATGGCCTGATAACATTTTTCATGTGAATTGTGAAGGCTGGGTATCTCGATGTGAATTTCTCCTATCAAATTTACAAAAATCAGGATTGTAACTTGAATCTTGCTCACCTTTGTTTTTTTGGCAATATAAGTCGTACGTTGTGGAGAGTAGTATGATAACTGATATCGCAGTGAAAATTATTCTGAAATAAACAAATAAAATCAATCAGCTTCAAAAAGGATCCCACTGAAGAAGCAGAGAATAGTTGTGTATAACCTGATGTATTCCGTGAACAAATCCGTCATGAATTGACCAGAGCAAAATTATTGTATCCGCGATTGATCAACAAACATTTTGATCCTCACGCAGGTGTATTAAGCTAATAATAACAATAATGAGCAACAAAATGGACATAAATTCGAAAGAAACTTCTATTTGTCCTTGAGGCATTCAACTATCAGTTAACACACCCACAATTCGAAATACAGTAAAGTTACAGGGGTGGGCAAAAAATATCACTTCCAATTGGATTGTATACAAAATATTGAAAAAAAAACATTTTCGAATAAATTTGATGAAAATATGGTCAATATATTTTTTCTAAAATACACACACGCACATATCACCCGTCTTTTGCTTTGGCATAAGGGGGCCATTAAGGTGTAGTGGATACGTATTTTTTCATGACATATTATATGGAAGTGTTTGTTCATAAATGATGAGTCCTGAAGGATATGTTAATCGAGGCCCTTGCAGTGTCAAATCACTATATGGTTAAAGCTACTTCTGGGTCGATTAAACTGCAATTAAGATATATCAAGATACATGAATTTCATTCAAAATTCATAATTTTTTCTGAGTGGGGATCAATTCTCTCTTCTTCAGAAGGAAATAAAAATTCAGTTGAAAAGCGATAATATTGTGATCATAAAGTTTCGATAATTATTGAATATATTTATTGATCTTCCCTTATACCCCTCTATACCCACATGCCGATGATAGCTTCCGTTGTTAATCCAGGATGAACATCATATATGGTTTGGCATGACACCGACACAAAATTAATGCCAGTGAGGAAAAAACCGTTCAGTATATCGAGTACGTCACTGTCAGAACAGTTGCTAGGTATACATATTGCCCTTGTTGGGTTTCTGGCCACTTCGAGTCCAGCTGCCGTTAGAGACAGAAGTTTTTGCCACTTCATCTGAAAAAAAAAATTGGTATTTTGAGATACGAATTCTTCGAAAAATTTTTCAAATTGGTAGAAAACCGAAGAATGCCAAATTATTTCCTTAATTTTTTCTCATTTCATATATAAAGATTCACATGGAAAGGAAACCCTGTAATTTTCAAAGAACACCACGTGAATCAAAAGACGGGAGATACGAATTAACATTCACTTTGAGGTTTTGAAGTTTGTAAGCCCAGGAAAACCTCTCTCGGCAAGGAGATCCAAAGTTCAGCTGTTCTATTGAATGAAAATCCACCCATGATATGTACCCAATTATATTTCAGGTCAGGCCCATTACCACAATTCTTCAAGCGCTTCTGACTTCTCTGAGGACAAGGTTTAAAGTACCTATATAGACGGACCTATATCTCAGATTTTTTTGTGGACATTACGGTAATATGTTTATGTTTATGATTTGAGAATTCCAAGTGTTTGACCAGTTTTCCAACTTTTGATAACAAAGTACTTCATATAGGAGAGATCATTCATTTCAACCATGTAATAACTTGTATCACACGCGGAATCTTTGAGGAAATGCTAGTAGATATTAATTTTGGTCATGCGTTACCTTTTCGAAAAATTATGGAAACGAAATAGAAATACGTATAACAGAAAAAGAAAGCCCCAAAAAGAGTGCGCGCTACGGTTCTATGCCCGGCTAATAATCTAGAAGTCGTGTGTTTGACCCCTCGAATGGGCAAAAAAAATTCCCTTGAGATTTATTTCTCGTCATTTCAGAGCATGGATATTTCATTCGTAGTTTTTTGGATTTTCAACCCACCTACGTATATTTTCGAGTTTCCAACCTACCACAATCTGAAAAATCGGGGATTGATTTCGGAATACATGCAAGTGTAGAAGGAAAGACTTCTGATCTACCACGGAAGGTTGCTGCGTCGATTGAAAAATAGTTCAGAAAATTTTGAACATTTCACTTTCAATTTGTATCAAATATTGAAAACAGAACGGAAGATAAGTACTAAAAGGCAATTCCAATTCTCATTTATATTATATAAAAATTAGAGCAATTGCTGCTATTGAAAGGATTTAATTCGAAATGCTTTACAATGACTACCATTCTTCTCAGTAAGTACGTACTTCCTGGAAGGATTTTTGATTTCTTTCATTGGGGAAATATTGTTATTTGTACCCTTGTAAAATCCGATCTAGTGCCTTTATATATTCGATATTTGTGGAGTTTCATGAAAATCCACTCATAATGTGTACCTAATTATATTTCAGGTCAGGCCCATTACCACAGTTCTTCTAGCGCTTCTGACTTCTCTGAGGACAAGGTTCGAAGTACCTGGATATAGACGGACTCATGTGCTTTGCGGAATATTTTACGAAAGGTTGCTGCGTCGATTGAAAAATAGTTCATTTTGAATAAAACACGTACAATATCCACAGAAAATTTTGAACATTTCACTTTCAATTTGTATCAAATATTGAAAACCGAACGGAAGATAAGTACTAAAAGGCACTTCCAATTCTCATTTATCTTATATAAAAATTAGAGCAATTGCTACTATTGACAGGATTTGATTCGAAATGCTTCACAATGACTACCATTCTTCTTAGCAAGTACCTAGGTACTTCCCGAAAAGATTTTCGATGTCTTTTATTGGGGAAATATTGTTATTTGTACCCTCATAAAATCCGATCTAGTGCCTTTATATATTCGATATTTGTTGAATTTCATTGAAATACGATCAACTATATCATTTTGAAAATTCCGAGATGATTACCAGATCTGAGACTACTGTAGAGTTCAATTTCCCCAAGAATAATCCACTTTTCACTCTAACAGGAAACAACTGGGGTTTCAGCCAGCGCGGAAATATAACAACCGGCATTGGATGGAATATTACAATGAGGAGCTGCCATCATACTGAGGTAATGTTGTATTTCCATCTCTATCCCTATCACTAAGTGGGCTGGAAATAGTGAATGCAATACCGACACATTCAAGGAATCAACTCGAAGGACCACAACAGTCGAAAAAGTCTTTGCCTTCTGGGTGCACTTGCGGGAGTGTTCAATGAGGGAACATAGAAGTATGAGAAACGTTAGTCCAAAAAATGATTTTTAGAACCGCTTGGGAAGAGGTTTCTGTGTAACATTTTGAAATTTGAATATTTCTCAGATGCATTTGATTGAGTAGTGGGTGCTTGTTGAGAAGACACAATCATAATAATAAATAACGAATTGAAGATTCCGGTTTTAAGTTTGCGAGATTTATATTGCTACTTCAACACCAAATGAAAGTCCTGAGTTAATCACATCCACTTGAATGAGTATTTGAGAGACTCCATGTGTAATTTCCTTGGACGACTCTATGTTTTCGTTTTACTTTTCGTAATTGCGTAATAAAAGGCGATCTATTATAATAAAATGGGCGTTTTAGCATTTTCGTCAAGTTTTGATGATTACAACTTCATATATTGATTTTCCTAGTTCATTGATCCAATTATTATTTTCAAGAAAGTTTGGTTCGGTTATAGGATCACTTTAAAAAAATCCTGCTAACGTTTCGAATTCAATTAAATTCTTCTGCAACAATGAATTTTCATAAACATTCCTTCCAAAAAACTTATATGCTTGGTATCGTTTCAAGTTCTCAAGAAATAATGAATTCTCAATTGAATACATTGGAACCATGAAAAATTATTAGATGATCTGAACCCGATATTTCGATTCTATAAATTGTTGTTCATAATCGGTGCGGAAGCTGCCAAATTTTAATTTCTTCGCAGTGGGATGTCTGTAAAGTGTAGCACTTTGAACTTTCATGGGGAGTTCGAGGCGATAGAGAGATGAATTCGAAAAATGTTTCGTAACAAATATACTGTCCTTTTTTCCAGGGAATCTGGTAATTTTTGATTTTGCACCTAATGATATTGATACCCAAATGATAAATAGGGTGTTTCATTCAAAAATATCGGGAAAAAATCATTTCCGAATTCTGATTCCATATGTCATGAGTCGAAATATCATTCGACGATGGAATGAATACATTTCAGAACTTCATAAAAAAGAAATTAAGCTTGTGATGGGGTCCCTGTTGGAAGTGGGTATTGTTGAACATTGAATTGAACTGGCCGATACTTGATGAAAATCCATATTAACAAAAATATATTACAGTTTCCTGTATGATTTTCACTTACAATGTGTTTACAAAACCGCGACACGTGTTTCGCTATTACAATAGCTTATCTTGCTTGAAGAAGCTATTGTAATAGCGAAACACGTGTCGCGGTTTTGTAAACCCATTCTAAGTGAAAGATTGTTGAACATGTTTGGTTCTTCACATGCTCTGCAGCATAACTAAGGAATCGCTTGGTTTTTACTCACAGAGATTTCTTCTTGTACTTCATGAGGTGAATCTGAATAGGAAAAACAATGTTTGTTGAAAATACATATCTCTGATACGTTACGCTTCCACCCAGCAACCTTTACATTTGTGAATTATTTATGAATGATCAATCCATTGACATTTTGTGAATTATTTATGAATGATCAATCCATTGACATATGAAACTTGCATAATATATATTTTGATATGGTACTCAAGATCAGTAGCCATTGTTTGCCCAAACAAGGCTCGGTCCACTCGGAAATCTCGTGAGAGTGATTGATGTTAAGGTTGATTGTTTATAGGTGCTTGAGGGTAAAGCACGTTTGAATTTAAACAACTTTATTCAACTCAAAGCACAATTTTAAACTGGATATAGGTATAATGTATTGAAGTACTGTGTTGTCTTCGCGGTTGCTGTTGCTCTAGTTCGCCCTGAAGATTCGGGTGCTAGGAACGCCGTTCCCCTCTCGAACACTCACAGGGCCGGACTTAGGATGGCCGGAACATACTCCCCGCCTTGAAAGGACCTCCTTTCAATCGCTGGGCAGTGGACAGATCCTCTGATAACCACGCTTGATAATGCCAGAGGACGTTTTGATGGAGGCCACTCTACTGATCCCATCAGGGCCTGGATGAAGCGAAACAACTCTTCCTAATTGCCACTGTGTTGGTCTTGTATTGTCCTCTTTGATGAGGACTAGAGTTCCTTCGGACAGTTCTCCTTGAGACTGCTCCCAACGGCTACGCAGCTGCAACTCGGAGATGTATTCTGCCATCCAGCGTTGCCAGAAATGTTGGCACATCTGCTGGAGGAGCTGATATCGGTTCAGACGGTTGATTTGCAGGTCGGTCACGTCATGGTCTGGTGCTGCTACCATGGGCTTGCCAATTAGGAAGTGATTCGGAGTCAAAGGACTATAATCGTTAGGGTCTGAACTGAGGAGTAAGAGAGGTCGGGAGTTTAAGATAGCCTCTATTTGCGCACACACAGTGCAAAATTCTTCAAAGGTAAGAGGAGTTTCGGAAATTACTCTTTTGAGGTGATGCTTACAGCTTTTCACACCCGCTTCCCATATTCCGCCAAAATGGGGGGAATGAGGTGGTATAAATTGACATTCGATAAGCTCGCTTAGTGAGAACGCAGAAACATCGTTATACATAGCTTTAGATTTCAATAAATTGCGTAGCTCTTTCTGAGCACCTACAAAATTGGTGCCGTTGTCAGAAAGCATCTTACTTGGCTTACCTCTTCTGGATACAAAACGGCGCAGAGCTTGTAAGAACGCCTCAGAGGATAAGCTTGATATGATCTCGAGGTGTATGGCCTTGGTCGCAAGACAAATGAATAATCCTATGTAGCATTTACTCGTTCTACAACCGCGTCCCATCCTATCTTTAATGATGAAGGGTCCTGCGTAATCTACATCTACTACTGAAAATGGACCTGATGGTGTAACCCTAAAATTGGGAAGATTACCCATCATAGGTTGTATTGATTTAGCGTTGAATCGAAAGCATCGCAAGCATTTACGAACAGTGGCGCGAGCTAGGTTGCGGCCAGCGATAGGCCAGAAAGAATTTCGGATGGTACCTAACAGTAGTTGCGGACCTGCGTGCATAAGCAATAAATGGTATTCTGAAAATATCAGTTTTGTGAGATGATGACGACTGTGGAGTAGTATAGGGTGTCTTTTGTCGAATTTGTAGTCGGAGTATTTTAGCCTGCCACCTACACGTAGAATTCCATCGCCATCAATGAATGGAGCTAAACCTGCAAGCTTATTTTGAATTCTTAGTAATCCATTCCTGGATATCTCTTGAAATTCTAGAGAGAAACTCTCGGATTGACAGACCTTAATCAAACACTTAGACTCGTATCGCATTTCCGAAATCGTAAAAAAACCGGTTTCTCTCTCGGCTTTAGCTCGAGTGCAATTATTTGCAAAGCGCAGCATATAAGCTACCACTCTGCGCAGCTTGGAAAAACTTGAGAAATTCTGAAAAGGAAAATTGAGTAAGTCGGTAGGTTTCTGAGCCAAAAGGGCTTGAGACTTCAGTTCCGGTATTATAGTTGCTTTCATTTGTTCGTTAGGCCAACTGGATGGATCTAACGCAAGCCATATCGGACCATTCCACCACATTTTACAATTTAAAATTTGTTTAGGATACAACCCCCTAGAAACAATATCTGCGGGATTATCTATTGTTCTTACATGTCGCCACTGGCAGTTCACTGTGAGTTTCTGAATTTCAGAAACTCGATTGGCAGTGAAATTTTTCAATAAGTTCGGACTGGTTTTGATCCATGCCAGAGCGATTGTCGAATCTGACCATAAATGACAGAAACTTAGCTGCACCCTTAAAGATTTAACAACCTTGTAAGTTAAACGCGCCAGCAACATAGCAGCACATAACTCCAATCTTGGGATAGTAATGGTTTTTATAGGTGCGACTTTAGATTTTGCGCATAACAGGGTAACTTGGACCTTATGAGACCGATCCGTACTGCGCAGATAAATGCATGCGCCGTAGGCCCTTTCCGAGGAATCACAAAAGCCATGGAGCTCTATATCAACAGCATCACGAATTATAGCATGGCGCGCTACAGATAAATTGTTCAACTCGGGTAATTCCTCATAGAAATTGAGCCACGAAGTTTTTAAATCGTCTGGAAGATCATCGTCCCAAGAGATTTTCTCGGACCACGTTTTTTGCATAATTATTTTGGACAATATTATGCATGGGCTCAAAAGACCCAGCGGATCGAATATCCTAGCAACGCGAGAGAGTATTGACCTTTTATTGACCTTTTTTTGATCTTCATCAATATTGATACTATAAAGTAGATTATCCCCTTTACACGCCCAGGTCAGGCCTAAAGTTTTCGTTTTGTCATCACCGGAGAAATCTGAAATATCGTGAACCAAATTAGAATGGTTTATATTATTAAGTACCTTGGGTTCTTTAGAGCACCACTTTCGTAGCTCAAAGCAGCCCTTTTTTAAGGCTTCGGAAACCTCATCGCAAATTTGACGAGCTTGTTGTAATGAATCAGCGCCCGTCAGCATATCGTCGACGTAAAAATCTTCCCTAATTACTCTAGCTATATCGGGACTCAATTTCTAAGACAGTTCAAACAAACATCTTATAGCGAGAAAACTCGCAGATGCTTGTCCGTATGTGACCGTATTTAACTCGTAGGTTTCTATAGGTTTAGATGGATGGTCTCGCCATAAAATCCGTTGAAGCGACCTTTGCGCAGGATGCACCAGTACTTGGCGGTACATCTTGGCAATGTCCGCGGACATGACGAAAGTATGCTGCCGGAATCTCAATATAATTGAAAGCAAATCGCTTTGTATGACCGGGCCAATTAACTGAATATTATTCAATGACAGACCACTACTGGTTGGGGCTGACGCATCGAATACTACGCGTAGTTTGGTAGTCAGACTAGATTCTTTTAACACGCCATGATGCGGCATATAATATACGTATTGCGGCTGATCCGCCTCGTTACAAAGAGACGCGTGATTCAGCGACTTATATTCTGTGATAAAGTCCTTGTACATATTATATAATGTATCATTTTTCATTAGTCTACGTTCTAGCGAACAGAAACGTTGCTCCGCTTGAGCTCTCGATTCACCTAAAACTTCTGGACTCTGCTTTAATGGTAAATTCACCACGAACCTACCATCTGGGTTTCTAGAGGTTGTCTCCGAGAAAAGTTTTTCGCACTCGGCTTCATCTTGTGACAAAACATTATTATCAGGAAATTCTTCAATTTCCCAAAATTGCGTGAAAAGCTTATGTAACTCCTGATTTATACTCAGATTACATGAAGTTCTTTTAGGATTATTGACACCAAATTGCCCGCAAACAATCCAGCCGAGTTTGGTTTCTTGTAGACAAGGTGTATTCTTGCCAAAAGTAATCTTACTCGGACCTAAATTTATCGAAATCTTCATCAGCCAATTTGAGGCCACTCGGTATAGTCATATTCACCCGGCTTAGATCGGTTTCAGGTATGTAACCAGTTATTTCAGGGAGAACGTAACATATTATATTGGCGGTGAATGAATTACATCTAGATTTTATAAAAACCTCGCATTTCCTCTTTACTGATGAAACGTTATTAGTTATACCAAATATAGCTAGATTAGTATCCTGAGTGGGAGTATTGAGTTTTCTTTGGACACGGTCCGTTATGAATGAAGTTTGTGAACCGCAGTCAAGTAGCGCACGTATCGCGATTGATTTATTATCGGCACCTGTTACCAAAACACTCGCTGTAGAAAGGAAAACTCTTCCGTTAGTGGGGCTCAGCACGCCACTGCTCAACGCGCAGGCGCTAGAATCCTCCGTTTCTTTACTAGAATCCTCGGGTCGTGAGTCCGGATTATTATTATTGTGAAGCAGTGTATTATGACGCGACTTGCACACCTTGCAAGGACCTAGCTTACATTTTTGAACCGAATGCCCTTCTCTCAGACAGTTCGCACATATTGAGGAATTTCTTTTAATGAATTGATTCCTTCCCATACTCGAAAGTTTTAAAAATTGGTCACACGTGTATATAGAGTGCTGTCCTTTACAATAAGAACATGTATATTGTCCTACTACTAGAGTCTTCGAAGTTTCTCTTTTTTGACCCTTGAAGTTATCTTTATATATTCTATCAGTAGGTTTATCGCGCATGTTATTAGTTTTATAATTGATAGAATCTATGAAGTTTGCTCTTTCACGCAAAAAGTCTAGAAATTCGTCTATTGTCGACATATTACTTTTAGCTCTCGTCTGCCTTTCCCAATCACATAAGGTTGCATTATCCAGTTTTTGTGAAATCGAAAATATTAATATACAATCCCAATTGTCAATAGATTGGCCTAGTTGCATGATAGAGCCTAGGTGCCTAGAAATATTATCTGCCAATTGCTGCAATTTATCGAACGAACCCTTTTGAATATGATCAATGCATAATAGAGAACGCAAGTGATCGTATAATGATTTTTTTGGATTATTGAATCGCTCGCACAACGTAGACCACGCCACTGTATAGTTATCCGCGGTATATCGTACTTCCTTAATCGAAGCTGCAGCGCTACCCTCTAATGCGCCTCTAAGATAGAAAAATTTCTGGATATCAGTTAAAGAGCTATCTTGATGAATGGCGCTCTCAAACATATCTCGAAACTCTAACCACTCGTCGGAATTTCCACTAAATTTTGTAAGTGATATTTCTGTCAATTTTATACCGCTCGACCCCGGTTTCGGCGAAGTGTGCCCATCAGTCATATTATATCTTTTCAGTAACATTTTAGCATCACCCGTACATGAGTAGAATTTTGTTTCAAATTGTTCTTTTTCTAGCTCTTGATCCGCTAAAGCATTTTCATCGCATGTCACCTCTATTTCGTCCTGAATATTTTTAAAATCGTTAAAAACTTGCATGATATGATCTAACCTATCCTGTAAAATAACTACATCTGACTCTAGTAATGTTTGTTTTGCTTTCAATGTATCCAAATATTTATTGAAATTAGTCGAAGAACTTTTAGCAGAACCTCGTTTTCTTTTCAAAACCTCCATACTAGTAAGGCTTGCACTGCAGTATTGAAAAATATTGTAAATCGTGTACGCAAATATCGTCTATCAGGTTGAGGATGTGTACGAAAATAGGAACGACTCACCGATATCATGACCGCCCAGCCAATTATTGCCCTCAGGTATGATTGGTACGGCGATGATTCGCTCCCCCTAGCTAGACTCTTACTTCGATATAGTGGTTCAGCTGCATGCTCCGCTACGACCGCTACTTCCAATAATACAGGTAATAGAGAATTTTGCTTTGCAAAATTAGGCAGGAGTTATTTTATTGCATGGATAGTTGCAGTCTGACGTACTCAACCTAAAAACACAAAATACTTACAAAAATGGCGAACGGAAGTGCCGCCATTTTGTGAAAAACCGTTTGGGCCTGTATCTCCGTAACCGTGCACTTTAGGCGAACAATTATCAGGACCTTTTTTATTGCCCTGAAGATTCAGGTGCTAGGAACGCCGTTTCCCTCTCGAACACTCACAGGGCCGGACTTAGGATGGCCGGAACAATTGATGAGGGAATAAATTGAGAATATATTGAAATCAAAGAAAGCAGTGTTGAAAATAATCCTCTGAGATATCAACATTGTTCAGTGTTCTACTGTAAATCGTTCATTTACTTACCAATTTGAATTCGAGATGGAATCTATGGAATAGTGACATGTTTATAATATTTGAGGATTTCAATTGGATCCCCCTAAAAGAAATATTACCTGTAGTTGATGAAGGTCAGTGTCACTCCTTGATATAGATTTCGAATTGTCAACTTTGATCTTGCCAAGGCAATATTTCCCAACAATGTGATCGAAATCGGACTTTGTCTCTATACATTGTTGAAAATTTCCCATTCCCCCAAAATTATATAAGAACAGACCGGCAGGTATCTTCAAACTTGCATCCCGCACTGAAAAGTCAAAAACCTTTGCTGTTAACATTGTCAACACTGGAGAAAAACATCTATTTTGTTTTCGAAAAAATAACTTCGATGAACATGCAATTAAAATCTCCACCTAATTATCTCAATGTGATTCTGAAAGTCATCAATTCCCCTAATAATTGTACTTACTTTTTAATGCCCATAAATCATCAACACTGGCACTCTGTAGGTTTTTGGCAAAGAGTTCCAATGCTGCTTCACATTCTCCGCTTAGTTCAATCTTTTCTGTCTCATTCTCTACTGTATCCATAAACGAAAATCCATCGTTACTAACAACTAAAAGCATCATCATGAAAACCACCAGATTCTGATCCATTCCGCTCGCTTAACCTTCAAAATAGAATACTAATGATATTATATGGTTTGGATATATTCGAGGGGTACCACAGATTCAGATATATGAAAAGAGATTGGAATATAGTTTCTAGCAGTTCAACTGCGGTATTTTTTGCTTGAAGTCCTAATCGAAAACTCCCTGTCCAATCTGTAGAGCTGAAAAATATGTAAGTACCAGAAGAACAATTTTTTTTTTCTTCGGCAGAAAATAGATCAACATACTAATGATATTATATGGTTTGGATACATTCGAGGGGTACCACAGGTTCAGATATATGAAAAGAGATTGGAATATAGTTTCTAGCAGTTCAACTGCTGTATTTTTTGCTTGAAGGCCTAATCGAAAACTCCCCGTCCAATCTGTAGAGCTGAAAAATATGTAAGTACCAAAAGAAAAAATTTATTTTTCCTTCGGCAGAAAATAAATCAACATACTAATGATATTATATGGTTTGGATACATTCGAGGGGTACCACAGATTCAGATATATGAAAAGAGATTGGAATATAGTTTCTAGCAGTTCAACTGCGGTATTTTTTGCTTGAAGTCCTAATCGAAAACTCCCTGTCCAATCTGTAGAGCTGAAAAATATGTAAGTACCAGAAGAACAATTTTTGTTTTCTTCGGCAGAAAATAGATCAACATACTAATGATATTATATGGTTTGGATACATTCGAGGGGTACCACAGGTTCAGATATATGAAAAGAGATTGGAATACAGTTTCTAGCAGTTCAACTGCTGTATTTTTTGCTTGAAGGCCTAATCGAATACTCCCCGTCCAATCTGTAGAGCTGAAAAATATGTAAGTACCAGAAGAACAATTTTTTTTTTCTTCGGCAGAAAATAGATCAACATACTAATGATATTATATGGTTTGGATACATTCGAGGGGTACCACAGATTCAGATAAATGATAAGAGACTGGAATATAGTTTCTCGCAGTTCAACTGCTGTATTTTTTGCTTGAAAGCCTAATCGAAAACTCCCCGTCCAATCTGTAGAGCTGAAAAATATGTAAGTACCAAAAGAAAAAATTTATTTTTCCTTCGGCAGAAAATAAATCAACATACTAATGATATTATATGGTTTGGATACATTCGAGGGGTACCACAGATTCAGATAAATGATAAGAGACTGGAATATAGTTTCTCGCAGTTCAACTGCTGTATTCTTTGCTTGAAGTCCTATTCGAAAACTCCCTGTCCAATCTGTAGAGCTGAGAAATATGTAAGTACCAAAGGAAGGAATTCATCTTTCCTTCGGCACATATGAAAGATATCTTACTGAAATCGGATATCAATATATCTTTGAAGAAATCATAATGTTATCTATATTGATGAAGGTTTCCAATCGGAAAAAACAGTAGTGAAAGTTATCCAAATCAATGATAATGATGATGATTCCAGTCACATAGGTGAGCGGTTGGTATCACAGTTTCGAGTTGAATCAAATCGGGAAAACGAGCCCACCGCGTTCTAGTGGGGCCCGGTGGGAGGAACGACGAACCGGTGAATGAACCGTGATATACTCATGAATGTTATAACTTCATCATTATGGATTTTACAGTTGAATCCTGGACTGGTTCAGAGGATTCCTCTACAATAATTCCCAATTTGTTAGTGTCAATGACCATCAGACAGTGCTCACTTCTGATACACGAATTGTCAATAATGGCGTTCCGCAGGGTTCGGTACTCGCTCCCACTCTTTTTTCCATATTTTTTTCTGACTTGCAGCGCCAAGTGAAACATTGTGATTTATTTATGTTTGCAGACGACTTTTCTGTGTACCTGAACTTTCAGCTTTGTCAAAAACCTGATTCCCTGATAAAAATAAACAATGATTTTTTATCTATTAGGAGGTGGACTGGCAAAAACTCTTTACTTGTCAATTCCTCAAAAAGTCAGAATATTCTTAGAGGTTCTTCCTCCAACCTGAATCGCCTTGTTGAATTTCCTGTACATATTGACAACGAGCCTATTCTCTATATTGATGAAGCAAAATGTCTCGGCGTCGTTTTTGACCAGCAGCTCAAATTCTCGAAACAATTAGGCGTCGTTGCAAGGAGAACCTATATGTGCCTAAAAAAAGTATATCCCTTCAAACGGGATCTGGACACCACTACCAAAAAAATTGCAAATTCCCTCGTCCTTTCCCACACTAATAATGCTGACATAGTGTATGGTCCTTGTCTATTACATGAAGGGCGTCCAAGGCTGCAAAAAATGCAATATCATTGCATATGTTTCATAACAGAAGTTTCCCCGCTAGCCCACATCACCCCGTACATCAGAGATCTATAACTTTTGAAACTCGATGAAGCGCGTTTCGTCCACTTAGCCTGCTTCCTCAACAAGATCTTAGCTACTGGAGTACCTAGATACCTTGTATCAAAGATAATTCGGAGAGAGGAAACCCACAACAGATCACTGAGGAACATACATCTTAGATTCACTATTCCTATCCACCGTTCTCCTTTTTTTAAATGATCATTCTCATAATTGGTGGCTCATTTGCTCAATAACTTGCGAGCAGAATTCCTGAATCTATCTGCTTTCACTTTGAAGAATAATCTCAAACAGGCTATCTTGAATAGCAGCTGAATATTGATTTTAGTGAATTTTAATTCTGTCAGTTTTGTCTGCATAATTCTTTTTTTTTCCTTGTTCCTTGGGCTCAGTTAGTATCATTTCAAATGTTCTCAGTCCATTTGTGTGTAATTGTCAAATTTATGTATATTATGACATAATAAATGATTCATTATTATTAACTCAGGGACGATACCACGGAAGAATTGCCATGGTTGATATATAATATATGAATATTGATATAGGATTATCAATTCATATAATTATTCCTCAATACGAATTGATTTTTCGGATCAATAGGTCAATAGCCACCTTCAACTTCTTTCCTGGCAATAATGCGGTCAATATTATTGTCCTGCCCTTTTAATATTTTTGGGTTAAAACTCGTATAATATTGAAAATTTATATTTGTTTCAATTTCTCAAGGCCCGAATTCATTTAAAACGAAAACTGAGTTTGACTGCCAGTCATCGGAGTCAAACTTAAGATGTATGAGCCTCTGAGAAAAACGACTGCCTTCAAACTCGAACGAAAGTCATGATAATGAAAACCTCGGTCACGAAAGCCTCAACCATTTTGTCAAAAAATACTATCTATAGGATTCTCATTGTGTGATATTTTTTGATGAGTTTGAAGAAAGAAGACATAATTTCATGGAATTTGCATGCATTTTCTATCATTTGAATGCCAAAACTGAAGAAATTTTCTTATTCGTGAATGGTGTCTCAGATACAGCTTCGGAGCGAAAGAACATAAACAATAAAGTATTCGCAAAGCAGATGAATACTTGAATCTGAGGAATCCTTCTAGAAAATAATTCATATGAGTTATGGGATTCATTTTGTCTCTTGTTGGAAAACTCCGAAAGCATCGGCCGTCAGCAAACAGTTTTGTTTACATTTTTTTCAACGTGTTCAACAGTTCATCAAAATATTTCATTCTGCCATTTACATTACAAACGGCATTAACGACGTTTTCGCATTCGATATTCTTGGCTTCTACAGATCATTTCCTCAAACGAATTCGCATGTCCCGTAGAAAACTTCATCCGTACTCAGAGAATTTCTGTATACAGGAAAAATTATATAACTTAATTTCTCACCGCTAGCTATCGGATACCGTTACTTCTTCTGTCACTATACGACTGAACGGGTTCGTTAGCGTAAACAAATGAGCTTTTAATGACTCGCTAGTTGAGTGACTGATATAATTTTATGAATAATATACCTGGTTTTCCGTAAAATACATATTCAAATTATTTAACTATGAATTCAAGGCAAATCAAGGGAGTAACACTGAAGTTAATAATAATCCAGATTGACGCTACTCTCGGTACTTAAAATTTAGTGGTCGAAGAGAGCTTTATCAAGCTCATTGTCCTGAAATAATCAGTTCTGAAAAGTTTGGCAGCATAGGACATTCCTCATCCTCAAAAGATCTAAACCAGGAGGCCTGATGCAGACCTATGTCAGCAGTGTAAGACGAGGTTGTAATAAATTTTTTTGCTCCAGGTGAAGACATATCATCCCCGACTCGTTGTTTTTACGTAGGGCATAATATGATATTCGAACACAATGACCACTTGCCTCACGGGTGTGGAGAGAGATTCTATTACCGAAGGAGTGGATCAAGAATCTGTTATCGAAATAGAGCCCACATGGAGGGGAGCTCACATCGGAATTGCAAAGAACGCTGAAATGTTGCAGTTGCCTTGAGATGAGCACATGCATGTGATCTTCAAGAACATCGAGAAACAGGACTTAGGATGCTGTCTCTGACACTATTGTGTACGTAATTCTGACGATGGGTATAGATATACTAGAATCGATACAAGGTCACTTACTCTTCTGATATACTTGCTGTGTGCCTTGTAGTATCCGAACAAACAGCGTGATGCATAGAACAACTGAACTTGAAGAAAAAATATCACCGTGTCCTATACGATTCTCACTTACAATGATTTACAAAACCGCGACACCTGTTTCGCCATACAATAGCTTCCTCAAGTAGGATAAATGAATTAGTGTTCTATGATACACTATTTTCATACCCGTAGATTGAACATACTAATGTTAAATCTCCTCCACCCAATCAATTTTGAGTTAGTTATAGTTACTTGTAACTTCATTCCTAAGAAAATTCATTGATAGAATTGATATTTTCAATAATACATTCGCGGTGTAAAAAGTTGAGGTACATACAGCTTTGTGGCTCATGATCAATAACTACAGAAGTTAATTACTCCGTTGAAGATGAAAATACATATGCTGCCACATAGCTATCGAGTGCAGTGTTATGCATGTATCTCGCTGCAAATTACGCGTTCTGCTACGCAATACAATCCATTGTATCAGCACGTTGAAGTCCTGACCACACTGGCCGCCTTAGAAAAAGTTGGGTGAGGACTACTTCAACTTTTGCCTAATTCACCTTTTTGCATTCGAACGCTATACGTAACATTTTCTCCTTCAAGCCGGATATGTTCACCTGCGATCAGTATATGGATACATTTCCTGAAATATTTCAGTTTTTCATTGATATATTTTGAATGACTGAAAAAAGGGTTCATTCGAAACAGAATTCAAGGCCATTTGATTTGATAATTTTTGGTGATAGACGGCGGGCATATCTGACAGACGACAGTAAGATGTTAGTTGTAAATCCAGTCTGCTGGACAAACAAAAAGATCTACGAATGCTCATTGTGCATTTGTGTCATATTTCAAAATAATTTTTCTCGATAATAACTCAATTTTGGGCGATTGTTATGTTTCAATCCATCAATTCCCTTCTATTTTCGACAATAGAAAAAATATTAATCCTCTTGCTGTTGAGAGACGTGAATTGTGGATTCAAGCAACTAGAAGAGCAGATTGAAATACTGATAATTTGAAATGAGCAACGGTATATTCATGCATTTTGTATCCCAGAACTGCAGTTATAATCTCATTAAATTATCATCGTTGTTTATGGAAATACGATTTATTTGTCCAGCAGGCTGATGCATGTGACTTTACATGCTCGCGGTCATATCACATGTAGTACAAACATTCTATGCCATCGATACCAATTAGAAGCCAATAACAAAGTAACTATGTAGAATATTCCTAGGTTAAATCAGATTCAATTCTATGTGGATTAAGTATCGAAATGTGGTTTGAAACTACTTTACACTCTGTAAGATATGTTAAAAAGTCATCAGTTGTCGTATGGAATCATTTCGTTGATTGTTAAAAAACTGGTGTTGTAAATCTTAATTAGCTGATAATGATATATCTAGTATGCAGTATCAGCCGAGTAACTACCTTTTTTTACCGAGGATTATAGAGCGTTATAATGAACAGCGGCGTGATATTCTTATCTGTAAGATTACAGCAACATGCAGCTATATTCAAGCAGTGAAAAAATATATTTTTTTTTAAGCTGAATTAAATCATTTTTACATTCATGTCCTCGCCAACAAGTCAAGAAGTCTTGAGAATGGCTCCGAAGTGGGAGCCGAAACGTCGGCAGAAGAACAATTCCAGACGCGGTTCACCGAAAGGAAAGCCCTGTAATGTTCGAAGAACACCGCGTGGATCAAGGGACAGGAGATACGAATTAACATTCACTTTGAATTTTTCAAATTTGTTAGCCTCAGGAAAGACCTCTTTCGGAAAGGAGTCCCAAAAGTTAAGCTATTCTATTGAAAAAAGATCTCTGTGCAAGAGAGGTTCAACAGGTCTCCAAATCCACAACAAAGGTGTGAGAATTATGTACTCGTCGAGTGGAACGATTGACAACAATTCAGAAGAGCATCGACCGTGAGAGTATCTATATAAGAGAGACAAGTCTCCGACCCTTCTACGATGTTCATATGAAGTGAGCGAGTCGGTGAGCGAGTCTTTGATGGAAGAATCCCCAACAAGACGGATTGCCTTTCTATGAATAGAATCGAAAAGCCTCATTGAATGTTTTGGTGCTTGCGCCTCGTCTAAGCAATCTTCACAGTCGTCCAGGAATGCTCGGCTTTTCCTCCGAGGTAAACATACTATTTTTCAGCAACCTTCTGAAATTCGACAGCTCTGAAAAGTTGCGGATAATTTTATTCACAAATGAATGGTGCTCTGAAGTTACTTGGGTTACTGTGGAAACTGCTTTCAATCATTCATGTAGAACACTAAGAACAGTGAGGGAATATCATTTCCTTAGAGTAAATTAATATAATTTCCTTGCAGTAGGGAAATCTAAAGATTTGCAGAAGAACTTTTTTTTCGAATCCATTTTCTGTCAAATTCCTCCACAATGTCATTCTTTTTTTACGCCATTAGAAAATGGGAGCCTTAACAAAAATGAATAAAAATCAGTGTTTCGTTGAAAAATGTAATTTGTCACGGTAAGTAAGATTCACTTATGATATCAAAAGAGACTAAATTATTTCCGGAAATTCTCTAGAGAGCACGAATATTTTGAAAATTAATTAAAAATATTCGTGCCCGAATTTGGATGAAAATCATTAATCCAACCTGACATTACGTATATATATATATATATATAAAGGTAGAGATTTGAATCGACTGAACAGCTTATGATATGAGAGATTGTGTCGGGTTTCGCAGTCTGAAGAGACATAGAAAGTCTCAACGTAATATACCGTGTGTCACAGACTCATGGTACACCCCCGTTTTCTCCTTTGTTTTTCTAGCTATATCTTCGAGATTCGGAACATCGAATGAGCTCACTGAACAGCATTTCTCGACATATCTGAAAGAAAAAAACAACTTTCAATTTTTCCGGAAATGACATCAACTTTCGATTCTTGAATGGGACACCCTGTATATTGTTACATGATCGGCTAGGGATGATCATGAGGAATCCAACGATACCCGGTTCGATGATGTTATCTCCAATGACTGCGGAGATATCGCCATTTATATTATCCATAAGCTCAATGAGTGGGAGAGAGAATTGAACTGAACCGCCAGTAAAGTTTCTCTCTCCTACTCGTTGCGCTTATGGATAATATAGATGGCGATATCTCCGCAGTCATTGGAGATAACATCATCAAACCTGGTATCGTTGGATTCCTCATGATGATCCCTAGCCGATCATGTAACAATATACAGGGTGTCCCATTCAAGAATCGAAAGTTGATGTCATTTCCGGAAAAATTGGAAGTTGTTTTTTTCTTTCAGATATGTCGAGAAATGCTGTTCAGTGAGCTTATTCGATGTTCCGAATCTCAAAAATATAGCTAGAAAAACGAAGGAGAAAACGGGGGTGTACCATGAGTCTGTGACACACGGTATACTTACTTACTCCATCTAGACAATAACAATAGATTTCGAATAATTCATTAATTTTCGTACAAATTTAATTTGAGAAACATCAAATTTCATTTTCATAAATTTCAGCAAGGTTCATATACTATTTTCAACTTCGTTTTCATATAGATTATTCAAAAAGCAGTAGTTTTATGTCAGTGTCCCGATACATATCAATCATTGCCAATGTCACTTATGTCAGTATATTTTAACGATTGAGAACTCTAAACCCCTTCTACTCAATTTTATATATATATATATATATATATATATATATATATATATATATATATATATATATATTTTACTAGTTTTATACAATATTACAAGATATACAAGTGTGATGGATAAATATAGAATTTGCAGCTTCTTATTTTAATCTCACATTTCGTAAGTTAATTTCCTTATACTGTATTTAAGATATTTAAGAATTGATTTTTGATTGTATAGCGTTCCTGAAGAAGAGCCAAATAGACTCGAAAGCTCGAACTGAAATAAAGAGTACACTTTATTCCTCAGACTGCGAAACCCGACACAATCTCTCACATAATATATATATATATATATATATATATATATATATATATATATATATATATATATATATATAGATATATATATAGATCCACCATATTCCGTTGAATAAAGAAAAATAAAAAAAAACTATCAACTTCAGTTAAACCCAGTTCATGTCCCTTCGGTGATATCAATTAACTGAAGGTGTTGAAATATATTTTTACAAGTAACATGACGCAATTCCGAATAAATTCATATGATGGTATAACTACCATATTTCGTTAAATAAAAAAAATCACCAACCGTAGTTGCACCAAATGCTAAAACTCAGATGGGAACTAGTCCAGTCTATCTTCCTCATAACTTCAGGTCAGTAAAGTTGGTAGAAATGTATTTTGAATTATTTACAGGTATATTCACATTACTTGAGGGTTGTTCAGCTTATCCAATCCAACTTGGCACAGAACTTATAACGTATATGCCCAGCAATCTTTGTGAAGTATACTAAGTTGAAAACATACCTATTATATGTGTTCACTGTGTTGAGATGTATCTCTAGAGAGTGTTTTTTCTTTCGACATTGTCTAATCTACTAAAGGGCAAATGGAAAAGTATCTTCGTTTGTGCCAAGATGGATTGGATAAGCTGTACATCATATATGTTTATTTTTTGAACTATCAAATAATTTCCACTCAAATATATTGGCGCCTCGTTAGGTTTGATTAGGTTAGCGAGCACTTATTACTGTCATCAGAATGAGTTTATCAAATTTCCTTTCGAACAGAAAAGTAGGTGTGACCCTATGTTCAGAAGTTCTTTCATTCATCTTTGAAGGCAGGATATTTTCGACAACCTTGTCAACCACCTCATATCAATATCATCAGGAAATATTCATTTTCAGATGATTTCCAGAGGATGTCGCTCATCTGAAATAGTGTTTATATTTCACTTATGTTGTTTCTATCTATTCTACATTTCGTCATGAACCTAGAAATCTGTCGAATCTCTCCCAGGGGTTGACTTCAAACACTTGGTTTCCGCAAGGAGGGTATTGTGTATTCAGGATACATCTGGGGCCGCCTACCCTCACCCACGCTCCACTAAAGGCCCCCAAGCGCCCCCCTTTTAATATAAACGGAGAAGACTCATGGTCGCTTGCCCTGAAAGCGGGCCGAGGGCTTAGAGGCGTGCCGATCATAGGTGCTCGGGGTGGATGCTCTTGCACCCTTCCTTCCTCGTATGAACTCAGATCTACTGTACCGTTCTCCTGGAGATAGCTGCTTGAAAGGCTTGAGTAGTGAGGAAACATTTCTGAAACTACGGAAAGCTGAGCTTTGGGTTCTGAAAAATTCCGCCAGAAGTTTCTTAGCAAATAAAAAAGAAGCTGAAGGGGAAATGATAATCAGAAGAGACGCCACATCGTTATCTTCAGGCGTTTCAGATCTGCGGCCACATGCGTACTGTAAGAGCTCATCAAATATTGTCTGGAAGTCGATAGAGGGTCCCTATAATTCAACTTGCAGGAGGAACTGAGCAGCAGGGCATGCCGTAATGACTTGCCTCACGGTCAACAATGAAGCCTTCCTCTGAAGAAGTTAATCGTGAACCAGAGTCCCCAGGCATGTGTCCATCTTAAGTGCTTGGTCTTGTGTAGGAGCAGAAGCACCTGAAGTATGTGCCAATTGTGGACTAACGGTCAGGGCACTGAAGATTGGAGATGCCTGGAGTTTTTCCTGAATGTCGGCGTACCGTATTCTCGAGAAACTTGGCTGACCGATTCTCTAGTGAGCTATTTCTTGTCCGGCAATCAAGGGTATAGGAGATGGAATGGGGGCTCTTGCTTCTTAGTTGCCGGGATAAAATCGAAGTCCCGCTCTGCGGCCTGCGGAAATGCGATTTCTAGCGCTAACCAACCAACTATGGTTCAGCAAACTCCTCATAATCCAATTCGTCGTCCGCGTCCATGAAATCATCCTCGTTAGCGACAGGTGTACCTGGATGTAAAGATTGCGTAAATTTTTCAGCACTCCTTCCAATAGTGTATGATTTTGCTCCAGCTTCTCTAACCGGACATTCCCAAGAGTAGGAGCACTGCTGGCCACGCTAACATTATCTATATCTGAGGGAGCATTCATAGATGGACCAGAAGGCTTCACAATTGCAGGTAGGTTCGTCTTGAATTGAGAAAGATCCGTTTTCACCATATTATATCCGTCCAAAGAACTCCTCAGCTGATGCTGAACCCCCGGTGATAAGTCCCACAGAGAAAGTCCATTCCACCAATTTCAAGTCAGTTCATATCCTTGAATGAACGAGCACGGCTAAATGCTGCGGCTGATTTTAAGGTTGGTATGGCAAATCGCAAGCCATCCAAAAGCCTGAAAAGGTCCTCCTTAGAACAACAGACAACAGGCCACCGCATCCAGCCCTTCTGAAGATGAGCAGATGCTAGCGACAATCTTATTATCGGCAGAGGAGGCGGTCTCAACTTGTAATAAGTCAGCAATATACTCCGCGTTTTCCGTAGCCATTGCTGAAACAGCATGGAAAAATGATGAGAATGGTTTATACCTCTGACCTGCCGACTCCTACGCGTAAATCAGAATTATCATACATTCACTAAGCAACAGTACCATCATAGAATGACAAATTGCCGATAGAATGAGTAATACCGTGAAATTTGCTCTAATCCAACCCAAAATTCATCATCAGCACATAAGGTAGTCGAGAGATAAGCCATACATATAAAAGAGGGCTGAAAAAAATTCAATTACCGAAAGTAGATTGAATATTTCACGCCCTCAGCCCCGGGAATACAGGTGCAGAGAAAACCGTCAAAGAAAACTCATCGAAAAGGTATCTGACGCAAGACAAGGGTGTATAGAGTAGGACTCCTTTGGTCTAAGTAAAGCCTTATCTCGAAACGATGTTCCCTACAGAAAGTCATTTCAGTAAAACTTTCTGCATCACTTTCAACAAAAATCACCCAATTCTGACAAGGTGTGCAAATAGAACAACAATCGTAATACAATATAAATTTCACCTAAGCAATAGAAAAAAAGTTAGTAATGAATTTTCATGACGTCCCTTATCGGTACATGTTGAAAAGAGGGGATTCTTTTATAAAACCATACATTTTGTAGGACTCATATTTCTTCGATTAATTAGGATAATTATTTCGGAAAGAAAAAAAGAAAAACCCAGTTAGCGATGAATTTCCGAGAATCATCAAATCAACATATTTTATCCATGCTACCCCTGTCAGCTACCACAATCGAGATTATTCTCCAGAGAAAAACTTGAGCGTCTCTTCAGAATGAAGCTATTCACCACTAAACCTGTCTCCAAGCGTAAAAGCAATAGGTCTACCTACTCCTATATTTTTGTAATGAATATTGAAGCTGATCAGATCTTTATACTCTCCTACGTTGTTTTTGGGTTAGTGACCAATCACAATCTCAAAAATTTAAGCATCGATATTGAAATTTCTACAAGTGCGGAAAGATGGATTCCTGTTCTTATCCGAAAATTTGCAGCATTGATTGAAAGCAGTTCCTTCTAAATTAATTATGTCCTATCAGTAAGCAACTTCAATAACGCCTATTACAAAAATTCAAGTACTGACATATAAAATTACTTTGCTGTGTTAGAATTTTGGAAATTGAATTAGCTGCTTTCAATACTTGTTCACAAATAGTTTTTTTCTGGAAAGTTTTTGGATAGTATGTCGAAAATAACTCACAAGATAATGGCTTCCAAACAATCTTCAGGGGCATTTGCACTGCTTTCCTATAGCTATGGTTTACCAAGCCAGGTTTTGTTGCTATGGATTTGGCAATCAGATTTTTTGTTCTCTAACGATTGTGTCAAGCTTAGCTAAATCTCTTTCAAGTGAAATCGGTGCAACTGGCCCTTATACTGTTATAAGAAATATATCAAACGAGTTCTACGTTGAGATGTGTGTTTGTTCGTTCATCCCATTGATATCACATTACATTTATAGTGGGGGGAGTAACATTTCTTACAAAATTAATGTTCACCACGACCATCTATTTCATTGAACATTATGTAAATATCAGATCTTGTATATTGAAGCCTGACTGATCTCACATTCTCACGTTCAACTAATGACAGTCTATGTTTGCATATTGTTTCCTTAAAAAGTGCACATTAATTCACAATTACTTTTATAGTGAAATGAATTTGAAGTGAAATGAAAACATAGCGATAGGTAGTCTACGTTTGTTTGAAAGAATGATAATAACTCATCAGATACAACAGAGACACAAGTTGAATTATTTGGAATCATGAGAACGTCAATTCAAATCTGAATTAGCTCAAACTTTTCTCTTTTTTTAATTTTTCATAAATGATCAGTTTTTAGTCTCTTTTTTATGTGAATGATATCAACAAGGAAGAGCTATTTATAATTGCATGCGTAAATCCTACAGGAATCACAGGTTCGACGTCTTATTGACAGCTTGCACTAGTGTGGAATAGTAAATAGTGCAATAACCAATACATGAAAGTTGCATGCGCTATTTTATCTACACCCGATAAATATTGAGGAACTACAAATATTATATTTATATTTGTTTTGCACCCAATAATTCTGAATAAACGAATTTCTTTGGTATTGTTTATGTATATATATATATATATATATATATATATATATATATATATATATATATACCCGAATTGATGTGAAACACGACATTCTCATATGTCAACCGCATGACATCACGACACACTGCATGAAATCGCGACATTCGACGCAGGGAATCAAGACTTTGGGGGAAGCACGACCGAATGAAATCACGACTCTCTGCGATCTGAAAATATAAATGTGTTCTCTAGTGTAAGAATTTTTACGGGCTGCATCAAGAGTCGTGATTTCCACAATGGGGTCATTATGTACGTTCGTCTATTGCCCGATAGAGATCGTTTTGGAAGAAATTTTCATAGATCATGGAAAAATATGATTGTTTCTGTCTCTTTTCTTCAGTTATTCTTTATCTTGATGAATGATTTGGTTTTTTTTGGTTATGTTGATGGTTATTTCAAGAAGTTTATGAAAATAATGAGATGATATGGAATTATAGTTTCGTGAAAGAATAACTGTAGAACAATGCTTCAAAAAAATAAATAACCGAATCACCCATGTAATAGCAGAGTTGAGAATACCTTCCCGATAATGCAGTTTCGTAATGATCTAGCAAGTGCCTGCCTCACCAAGTGTTTTTCATTTTCGTAATGATTTTTGAAATTTTAAAATTTTGTTTGTCAATTACATATTATATTTGTTTCAGAATAACTTGTAAAATATCGTATGCAAACATTTGAGTAGCACTTGCCCATTGCTGAAGTATTGGGAGGATTGTTGGAGCAACTTAGAGATAGACTCAGTAGACTCATAAACATATTTCACGGTCGTGAAATACTGTTGCTGCAGGGGTTATTAGTAGTTAAGATGTTCTGATGAAGGTATGTTGGATGGTTTTCCATCGGACAAGTTGTACAAATTACGTCCTTAAACGAAACGTGGTTAAAACTTTCAGTTGCAGATAATATTTGGTTTTTAAATTTTCAGTTTCAGATCATTGATATATGAAATAAATGAACACAACTGTTATTCATCAACGTGATATATTTACGCTTCATTTGAACTTCTTCGACCAAACTCAAGTTGAGATTAAGCCGCAGTCTAGTTCAGATATTTGGTGGCAATGCTGGGCAATGGTCACATATTTTCGTTACAGAATTTCAAGTTGATGAAACCTTAGAAATATTGGCTATACAAAATGTTGAAGAAGGTCGAGTGGGGTGTAAAGATGTTATTGAAGAAGTAGTGTTTGTCATTGGTTGTAGTATACAAAAATGTTCATGGTTATTTCAAGGTTAATAAAACTTATGAGGTAAAATGGAATTATACATTCTTGAAACTATAGAACATTGTTCCTAAAAATAAGTTACCTAGTGAAAGCAGAGTGGAGAAAACCTTCCTGATAATGCAGTTTCGTTACCTTCTAGCAAATCAATAGCAAATGCCTCACCCAGTGTTTTACATTTTCATATTGATTTTGAAATATGTAAGTTTAGCTTATCAATTACATATTATATTTGTTTCAGAATATTTCTTGAAATATCGTATACAAACATTTGAGTAGCACTAGCCCATAGCAAAAGTATTCAGAGGCATGTTGTGCACATTTAACAGTGAGAAAATACAGCTGCTGCGGGGGTTATCAGTAGTGAAGATGTACTGACGAAGGCATTTTGGACAAGTTGTACAAAAGACTATTGAAAGAAACATGTTTACAATTCTCAGTTGCAGATCTCTAATTTGTAATTTTCGTTTATAAATTATTGAAACATGAAGAATAAACAAATAAAATTATGTGGACCTCTGATCTTATTGGTGTAATTTTTTTTGTAGCAAGCTGTATTTATAGCGTTTCCTCAAATTATAGTGATTATGCAGATTAAATTTGAGAAAGGTACTGTAAGACCTGAAGCGACAAGCAACTTAACTTCCATAAGCTACAAAGCCTTTTTTTAACAGCGTTTCTTCAAACTATAGTGATTATACAGATTAAGCATGAGAAAGGTGCAGTGAGACCTGAAGCAACAAGCAACTTCGCTTCCATAATAAGCTACAAAGCATTTTTGGTATAATAGTAGTTGACCATAATTATTTTCTATACAAGCACTTTCGTATGAAAAAATAGTTCAATCTATTCCAAGAAATTCAACTGTATGCAAAATATAGTGGCAGTTTTGAAGAGATGTTTGAATACTATATTCATTACAATGCTAGCACAAAAATTGAGTCAGATGATGTAGTGAACATAGTATCTATGAATACGAAAAATTAGTAGTTTATACAACAAGAGTGCATATGGTGGCCATATCGCACGAGGGCGAAGTTTGAGCATGATGGCGTAGGCGAGTCCTCAAACGTTCAAGGACGATATGGCTAATATCCATTCGAGTTTCACAGTTGATTTTTTCTTCAACCAGGTACATAATTCAGAACTCTCTTTCGAGTATCGTATTGATAATCAGTTTCAGACAGAATTTTTTCTATATTCAGGAGAAACTCGAAAGAAACTTTATCAAATTCAATAATGAGCGATACAAATTGAATAAGTTATGTCAGAAAAAAAATGAAAAAAGTTTTTGATGATAATGGGATTCGAACCAGCGACTACAGAGGTGCGTTCCAATTTAACGTCTGTCGTCCGGTAACGGACGATGTATGACATCATAGTTGTCGGGCGATATCTGTCCCATTGATTTTTGAAACGCTCTACGTCAATTTGTTTTGAGGTTATTTAGATATTATTTGTTTTGGTTATTGAATAATATATTTGAAAATTAAAAAAATAAAGAGGTCTATAGTAGGAAGTTGGGGGTTTCTTCAAAACATGATTATAGAAATGGATAGCAGTTCTTCATCGTCCGATGAGGTAGAACTCCTCAATACTCTGATCTGCCAAAAAATGAAAACTCGTGAAAAAAGACCGTTCAAGAATTCACAATTATTTTGAAGTGATAGTTCCTGGGTACACAGAATGCCAATTCCAATCACACTTCAGAATGACAAGGGCATCATTCAATAGATTGATGTCACTTATAGGAAATGATCTGAGGAAATTACAAGGCAAAGGACGTGAACAAATAAACAGTGAAAAACAAGCTTCGTCTGTTATTTGGCTCCTGAGTACACCAGAAAGTTATAGGTAAGTTGCTTGTTATTGATTATCAGGAACTATTCCTAATTTGAATTTCAGGAGTGTTGGAAGCAGATTGAATATGGGAAAAGCCTTCCCATTTTGGTGCTTCCTAAGGGTTATAAATGCACTGAATAAAGTTGCACATGACATCATAAAGTGGCCTGGAAGAGGGGAAATGAATAGCATCAAAAACAGATTCAAGGCATTTGCAGGAATGGAAGGTGTTGTAGGAGCCATTGATGGAAAATATATGCCTATTAAAGCTCCTCGTGAACACCCTCAGCAGTACATAAATAGAAAGTGTTTCCATGCCATTACCCTACAGCTCTGTAAGTGATATTAGAGTTTTCCGTAACTCACCAATTTACAGGTGATTTTCAGATCATCCAGAAAGATATGTCTGTGAAAATGAGTTCATTTTAGGTGATAAGGCATATCCCCTACAAAAATGGTGTATACCTCCGTATATTGACCGAGGAAACTTGACTCCTGCAGAACAACACTTTAATAAATGTCATGCCAAGACTAGACAAGTTGTAGAGAGATCTTTTGCCCTACTTGTTGGTAGGTTTAGAAGATTGAAAGACATGTTGGACATGAGTAGAATGGACATGATTTTATTTCTGATTTTTATTAATGATATTCCGGCTTTTATAACTGACGCGAGAGTGCTCATGTACGCAGACGACACCTGCACAATTATATCCGACAAATCTAAATCTGAACTTTCCAGGAAACTCACAAAAACACTGGATCAGTTTCACCACTGGTGTTACAAAAATAGGCTTTTGGTCAATATTGGGAAAACGATTTATATTGAATATCACACCATTCAAAAATCTCCAGCAAACTGTAGGATACTTATGAATGATAACATAATTGAGCAATCTAAATCAGCTAAATTTCTCGGTGCTGTTTTTGATCATAACCTGTCATGGGAGCAGCAAATAGGATGCGTCTGTAAAAAAATTAATCAATGCTTTTATCTGTTGACTGTACTGAAAAATATGCTAGACGTGGACACATTGCTGACCATCTACTACTCATATGCGTACTCTGCGATTTCCTACAGCATTATTGCTTGGGGACAGGGACACGACATTCAGAGAGTTTTCGTGCTACAGAAACGGATTTTACGACTCATATTTGACCTACCTTTCCAGACCTCGTGTCGTAATACTTTCAAGGATAAGCGGATTTTAACAGTTACATCAATTTATTTATTGAAATTACTGTGCTACATATATCAGAATAAGCATAAACTCCTTAAAAATTGTGACATCCATAAATACCACACAAGACATAATAGCGATCTGTTGATAAAAAAAGCAAATCATTCTTTTTATAAAAAATCACCTCTTATGGCTGGTGTTCAGTTTTTCAATAAACTTCCTAAAAATATAAAGGACTCTCCCTCGTACATGGTCTTCAAAGGTGGGTTGAAGAACATTTTAACAGATAATTGTTTTTATAGCCTGAATGAATTCGAAGGTTTTCTTTCAGAACAAACAAATTAGTTTTTTTTGTCCATCGGCACTATACACCGATAAATTTTATTTGCTACTTATTTTGTGACCATCCCTGTATTATTTTTAGATGAATGTTCGTATTTATCTGTAACCTGACTCGTCCAATCTATTGTGAAATGGAATAGTGGATTTAATGAATTTGAATTTGATTCCCAAAACTATCATTGCTTGTTGTGTACTACACAACATTTGCTTGATAGATCCAAATGAACTAGTTGAAGTGTGTGTTGCCGAGGGACACGAAGTTATGGATCAACAACAAAATATAGATCATGAGGAGAGGGCACTGGATGCAGACAATTTTCGTGATGAAATGGCCCGTTCACTTTATGATTCCTTCTTGAACAATCTTTGAAATAAATTATTATTGATATATTTTTTTATTATTCACCTACCTATATTATTTCCCAATTATACATGTACAATGTGGCTAACTGTTGAATCCACTTTGACATATAAAAAATTAATAACTATTTTACAAGTGATTTGTCTCTATATCAATATATGAGACTCTATTCAACTGTTCTAATAATAATAATCGATGGAGACATTTTTGGAAAATGACACACTAAGAATGTTAACTTATTTAAGTATATTCACAAAATAAACTAAACACATCAACATTTGTCCATAATAAATGAATATTTCACCAATATAAAAATAACTAGACTAGAAACTCTCAAAATAATAAACAGGAACAAAGAATGTCATTTTAACTACCTATATTATGAACTGAAAAACAAGAAAGTACAAACCGAAGTATGTATATCACAAAACAAAAATGACTGGAGATATTTCTCGATTCTATAAATCAGTCAGTATTTCCCTTCTCAAATAATCTGTCCATACATGCCTTGAATGTATCAATAGCTTCATTTTTTATTTGCATGTTCTCATCATGTCGTTTTTGCTTTGCAGCTTCTTTTTTTTTCAAACTTTTCATTATATTCCATTAGAACTTGTTTCATATCCTTCTTGTTACCTTTTCTAAATTTTTCAACTGGAATTTCTGTTCTCTCATGAACAATGTCAGGATTTTCATCTATATTTTCCTCAGCTATTTTGGTGGACATTTCAGTATTGTCGAGTGTTTTACTTCTTTCGCCTAAAATCAACAATGTTATTGAAATAGAATATAAAATTATGATTGCAATAATGGATGGGTCAAAAGCTCATATTTCAGGAATCATACCTTTTTGGGAGGAAGAACTTGCTATGAAAAGAGGATTCACATTTGGGTACTTTTCAAATATGGATTGAAATTCTTCGAAATACTCAAAATTTATCATTTTTGCACCACTTGCTCTAGAAGACATATTGTCTTTTCTCTTCATATACTTGGATTCAAGGTATTTGAATTTATTCTGGCACTGCTCTGGACTGTGATTAATTATGTCTGCTGCAATCAATTTCCAAATCTTTTCTTTTCTCACAGTGGAGGAGTTGAAAAGTGAAACATTCTTTTTGTAGGCATTAATCAATTGAAGAATTTCATTTCTACTCCATGTTGCTCTGGAAACATCTTGACTTGGAGAAGCAGTTGAAGAATTTTCCTCCTCTTTCTCCATGGTATCTACTGTTAGAGTCTCATCTTCATATCTCTCTTGAAAAGAGATTCCAAATACATCGCCAACTATTTGGCTAGCAACAGACACAAGACTTCCATCTGTGAATGAGAACAATGTATCACAACAATCCAAGATGTACCTTAACTTCCACTGTTTACCTTGTATATTTCCAAGGAAGACATTTCCATCGCCAGAGGTAATTACGTTTTCTCCATCCATACAAACACGATGCGTTTTCATCGAGATTACGATGAGTTGCTTATTCTGGGACATATTTATTCTTTTTAGTTTAGATATTTAGATGACATGAATAATAACGATGGGTATGAAATTTCCAAACAAACCCTATTGCGCATGACGAGTAAGATTTACCGGTCTAAATCGTGGGGTAAATAGTTGACGTTCGGACGTTCCAGTAAAGAATTTTGAAACGATCGAATGCAGTTGTCGGATAAGACGTTCTAAAATCGAAACGATTCCATACGAAAATGTGTACATCGGACGCACGTCGGACGTAATATTGAAACGCACCTCAGAGTGTATTGGAGAGCACCAAAGGCGTTTTCTGGCGCTCATGTATTCGAAACGTATTCGTATGTCTCATTCTCTCTCACTTACGACCATTCACACCCTGAGAGAGAGATGGAGAGACGAATACGTTTTAAAAACAAGAGCGCCAGAAAACGCCTCAACTTCGAGGGCTGACGCCCTTACCTCTTGGCCACGGAATACTTGATTACTACATCCAGAAGCGCAACGGTGACGTAACTCAATTGTCCCAAAAATATTTGACCTTGATGGAACTCTGGCACTTTCATTGACACTGAGAAATCTGACAATCAGGGCTATTGTCTAAGTAAAGTGGTTATCGCAGTTGCTAACCGTCGTAGCAACTCTGATAATAACTTGCCATAATGACGGTGGTGAGCTGTTTGTCCTTAACAAATATTTATTATTCATCGATTATATTGTGCTTGGACAAGATTTATAGTTATATTGGTTATATTGTGTACATTACCCGTTCGATACGATGAAGTGTTTTGTTAAGGATTGTGGTAATTCCTGGAGAAAGGGAAGAAAAAAGAAAACGTTTTCAGATTTCAGCTTTCAGAGAGTGGTTTCGTAGATTAGGAAGTGATCTACATTTGGAGTGGCCCAACCACAGCATTACAAAATCAAAATCCGCACTGAACATGTTCATTTTTCAATTCGATTCAATTCATACTGAAGCTTATACCTTTTGATTTGGGGAAAGTGGTCTAGACCCGGTCTGGCGTCCTTCAACATTAAAAAAACATGTTTTCAATGTAACTTTCATTTTAGTAGTAGGATATAGGAATAACTTTTTGCTGTGAATCAAGATCTCATTTCGTATCTTCTATTCAAGGATTTTTTCAGTATAAAACATCTATGGATAAAACGATATTTTTACTGTTCTGTTGTTCCGTTTGAAACTGAAATTTCCAGTTTTATAAAACCAACCCATTGCCCATCCCCAAGTTACGCACGTTATATTTTGCGCCGCTACTGTGAAGAGGACATTTACAGTGTTGCAGGTTATGCATGATTTGTCCATCCGCCATATTTGAAACGCATGCTAGTTATGATTATGAGTTCTGTGGTTATGAGCGTTGATTTCTGAAAACTACAATTCTCAGGGAACGAATAATGAGCTATTCGTTCCAAATCGTCGCCCAAATATTCGTTCGATAACGAGTGCTCCATTTCGTTCGTTCCGAGGTACGTTCATTGAGACTATGTGACAGTTAAAGTCACTGGATGTCAAATACATTCTGAATTATGAATTTAAGGGCGTTTTTCAATACAGGAATAAATGAGTTATCTGTCAGATGGAAGATGGACAGATGGAAGAAATGAGAGGGTGTGCGTGAGTCATGTTTGACAGTGACAAGGATGAAAACTGTTGGTTATTTTTATCTGATAGATCTTGCATTGAAAAACCGGTCCTAAGTGGGGCAAACATGAGTATAGAAGATCTTGTTACAGAAAATGTTATCGATATTGTGAGAGATGCTGACATTTTGGTACAAGAAGGTCGCGCAAGGCAGAATCATATTAGATTCAGACTTGACCTCTTTCGCCACATACTCAGAAAGTATATTTATTCGCTTATGTCGTTTGAATGAACAATCAGTCAGAGAACTAATAGAAATGTTGAATCCGTTTCTCACAGCCCCTAAGAGACCTCATGATTCAGATAGGCAAACAAAGGTTAGCCAAGTTTAAAGAAGCGATGATATCAGACAATCAGATAGTTTTTTCATCAAAAGGTACTAATGGCATTGAAGTTTTTCGCATCTGGAAGCTACCAAATGGATATCGGCGCAAATGTATGGACATGGGTCAGCAAATCTTTTGTGAGTCGATGCATTGGAAAGGTTCTAGCTGCTCTCAATTCCAATGAGGTATTCAATGAATATGTGTGAAATTTCCTTCGAATATTAGAAAATGTGAAGCTCTACCTGAAAAGTAATTATGTTAATCAATTTGAAAAATAATGTTTCTTTCAAAATAAATCCTTTGTCGGATACGCATTTTTAGTTTCTACAAAAAAATTAGATTCCCAGTAGTTATTGGAGTCATTGAATGTATATACTCATATAGCTATAGTTCACCCTCTAGAGGAAATGAAGAACATTTATATGTAATCTCCTTGAAGCAATGATGTATCACAATTATTCGAAAAAATCTTATCAATGGCATTTTCCATAAGAATAGAAAATAGATTTTTCAATATGATTAGAAACATTATGATTTTTTTGAGTGCAATAAACCGTTATTTTTGGGAGATCAAGAGCACTTGAAATTCATAATAATAAATCCAGGGTCGTATTCAAAAAAAAAAATTATAGTGGCAGCTCAAAGACAAAACGTCGGTTAGAAAATCTGAAAGCACCATCATGTAGCACCAGAAGGTGCGGAATTTACAGATTCCACAGATTTCAGCACAAATGAGTTGTCTTCGATATAATTGTCTCCTTCAACTGTTGAACTTTCCAATGTTACATCATTCATGCTAGAATCTGCATTTCGAAGGTTTCCAGATTGAGAAATGATACGAAGAAAACTTAATTTCGTCCACTTCAATATCCTCAACCTGGGGTTGAACATTAAAATTTTCCAGAAAAAAAAGTTTTGGTTCCTATACATTTCTCAAATCTTTCCAATCTTTGTTTGTTGCATTCAATAGGTTCGCAACTTCTATCCACATTTTCATGCAGTCTCGTCTAGTATAATAGGAGAATTTTTGTTTCAATTGAGGATGAGAACGCATATTCAATCGATGAATTCTTCTGCTCTTGTCCATTTTAATTACCAACATCAGTAATAATATAATATTGACTAAAGTAAATATTATATATGTAATTCTTGATAAACTCGGATAATGCTCGGACAAGAAAAAATTTGAATTCAAATTTTCAAATGCAATGAAGTTTATCGACCTTGGCACACATACACCACGAATCCACAAAACACTTTCTTCCCGATCATCCAGTTGAAATTTGCAACGATGCCGAGTTCATTTCTCTCCGAAATATCAACGAATGCCTTCGTTGAAACGGGTAGTTGGATATATGCCCGAGAATAGGCTCCTTTCCAACTCTATGTTCAACTTCATTCGTTCGCGAACGAGTACGTTCAGCGAACGAATTATCTCGAGAATTGGCCTCCTTGTCTTGGCTATCTGAGCAACACATTTTCATTGCATTACAGAGGAGGCCAATTCTCGAGACCATTCGTTCGCTGAACGAATACGTTCATGACGTTATGAGCACAGAACTCATAATTATAACTAGAATGCGTCGACTAACGTAAACTTGACAAATCATGGGCATTCGCAAAGGGGACAACTTGCACCAAGTAACACATACGTCATTCCTTGTGATTTCAAGAGGAAATAAGAGAAATCTAGGACTAGGACGTATGTCTGTTAAGATTACTAGTTTTTTTTGTAAATAGAACGGCGTTGTCAGTTTTATTTCTTTCTGATTTGGATATTTATTATTCATCGATTATATTGTGCATGGACAAGATTTATAGGTATATTGGTTATATTGTGTACATTACCCGTTCGATACGATGAAGTGTTTTGTTAAGGATTGTGGTAATTCCTGGAGAAAGGGAAGAAAAAAGAAAAAGTTTTCAGATTGAATTCAAATTTTCAAATGCAATGAAGTTTATCGACCTTGGCACACATACACCACGAATCCACAAAACACTTTCTTTCCGATCATCCAGTTGAAATTTGCAACGATGCCGAGTTCATTTCTCTCCGAAATATCAACGAATGCCTTCGTTGAAACGAGTAGTTGGATATATGCCTAAGAATAGGCTCCTTTCCAACTGTACGTTCAACTTCATTCGTTCGCGAACGAGTACGTACGTTCAGCGAACGAATGATCTCGAGAATTGGCCTCATGCACTGTGCAATACGTTATTACTTCTATTTGCTAAAACTTCGAAGGGATCGCCATTTATATATTTTTTTTGAACTAACCGGACGGTGAACAACAAATATTATTTCTATGGAGTCTTATGAGTGTTGGATTTAAAATTATTATTTTGGAAATATTTAATAGTACTTAATACAGTTCAGAACTGCGAATAGTGAAATGATTATGAAGTGTTGTTATGGTTTACAATCCAAAATGTAGCGAATTCATTGAAGTATTCCTACAAAATCGAGAAAAATGTGCTCGGTGTCAGAGTGCTCATTATATAATACTAGTACTATTTCACTACATAAATTCCCCATTAACGACAAAAAGCGTTGTCTCAGGAAAAAAAATATATTGAAAATTAGTAAACCAATAACTAAAAATATGTTTGTAAGTAGCCTCCACTTTCTAGAGCGTCTGAAAATAAAGTTTAGTGGACGTATCAGTTCCCAATTTGAAGCCATTTTCAAGACTATAATATAATATTTATTAATATATAGTTAAAGCAAAGTATGATTACATTTATGTTAATAAATCATAGCCCCTAGTCTGTTTTTTAACCTTTCACACTATCCCCCAATTAGTCAGTAGCATAACTGCCAATTGTATCTTCTTGGTTAGACATGTTTTTTTAAAAGCATGATTCATTCATTATTGGTAAGATTGAAACCTTTGGTGTGAGATCAGTTACTCTAACACTTGATATTATTAATTTTCTTCTGGAAATGATAACCTTGGCAAAGAATTGAATAGTTAGTCGAGTGATATCAGTTCAGCATTAGGGTTGTTGATCTCCACGTAAGAAGTGGAGTACCCAACCTATTTCTTCAGCTTTTTCTTTTGAAGAAACCTTATGTTCTGTAAGTTTTCTTCAAAATACTCAGTACTGAATTATACAATGTTAAAGCATAGAAAACGGTTTTGTAGCAAAACAAAAATCAGGGTTTTCTCATGATTTATTTGAATAGTAAAAATAAAACATTTTGTTGAAACACTATTCGGTGACGTTTTATTAAATTTGATATATTGATCCTTTATTTATCACAAAAAGCTAATTACATTCTTGATAATCAACTTTTACTTCTATATATTTAGGAAATGACATTACCTATTCAATAACAAAATAATATAAGGGTTGCAATATGTTTGCAGAGCCCAGATAAACCCGCTTTGCAGAAACATTGGCATTTCCATTCCTCATCAGCCAGCAATATATTGATTTCATGCGGATGCTCTACTAAAGCTAATGTTCGCAAACATAAGCTCCTTATTTTTATGGTTACTTTCTTCCACTCCCTATGCAATGATATGCCCTGCTTTGAACACAGCTTTACCCTCTTTCAACGGTCTAGTTCTGCTTTCCACGTAATCCAAAATATTACGTAGCTCCAATTCTATTAGACATTTTGATCTGGAATGTAGGTTGGTGAAGTAGTTCAAATTATAACACTCACGAGTAAAATAAGGCTGTAATACTAGCCAAACATGTAACTACCTCAGCACACAAAGCAACTGAAGACGTTTAAACAATAATTTTCACTCAACAAGGCCTCAAGAATGCAAAACATGAACTAATAATACCATTACTTCAAATGGCCAAAATTTGTTGTTCACCGTAAAGTGAAGCCATCTTGGATTTAGCAACGCCATCTATCGGCTGACGATTTTCGTCTATGCCAAGATAAAACAGATATGCTGTACATTCTTGCCCGAATAATCGCATTGCATCAAGTTTAATTTGTGATACTGTTGATTTACCAATATGGCAAGCATAGGACATTGGCGTCATTGTATCTCCTGAAAATTATTATCTAAGAGAAAGAAGAAAGCATATTGAATAAAATACGTAGATGAGTACATAGGATACCAGAGGATAAAAAATAGTTGATTCATTTAAAAGAGTAACAGCAAACCTTTCTGTTCTTGTGAAAAATTTCGTCAAATTGTGAGCAAGGCACTCAAAAATAATTGAAATATTTATCAGGATCATATTCTCTGAATTCTCATTTCCCTGATCAAATTATGGTAGTCCCCCTGAATACCAGTTCAAAAGAATTTGAGAAAACTAAACGTTTGTCACGTTTCCGAGAGACTTTTCTTAGTTTCCAGAAAAAATATAATTGAAAGAGTTGAACCAAATAATTGTTCCAGACATCCGTATTATATTATATGGCCGCTTATCAGCTTAGCTTACCTTACAGCGGCGCATCCTATCCTATGACAGTGACTGACAGTGACAATACTGACATATGACAGAATATTTATCTGACCCATATTTTCTCGATAAAGTATTTGAAATCAATTATCTCTTTAAAATAATTGCATACAATGACGTCACATCTGTCAAATATTGCAAGTATTTCAAATTCTCCTCAGAAAAACGTTTCAAATCTACTGGGGGTATGTCAACTGGCTTTCAATTCCAAAAAAAATTTTGAAATAACTACTAGATAGAACAAATTGTGTTATCATTGGCATATCCAGCATCAGCAAAGCCATCGAATTGCCTTAACGTTACGGAATCCAAAATTGTTACCAATTTTTCGGAAAATGGAAATATTTTTTAGGAAAAAATCAAAGAAGGTGGAATTAGAGGTATAAAAGTGAAATGATGATAAGAAACAATAAGTATATTTCATTGTATTTTGGTACAAAAAAAAAAAGAAATATTTCGTACATATTGAAGAGCGATATAACTTCTGTCGAAGAAAGGGCATGACATATTTTCTTATTCATATACTTGGCATCGAAATACGTGAAATACTGCACACATTTTCCCAAAACATAAAAAAACGAAACCACATCAATATATCAAGAAATATATCGATTTTGAAATATTATTCTGAATTCTGTATATGAATTTGATAAAAATTACTTTCCTCGCCAATACCAGAACTGCAAATATATCGACATCGTCGACAGATGATTAAATACTCTTTCACTCCCCTGATGCCAACTTGATTGCCAAGAAGAGTTTTTTCCAGTGGTGTTGTCATTACCACATATTGTCATATGTATTGATGTAAAGAACCACCACACAGCAGATGTCAGAAATGAGTTGCCAGGAGAATATTCAGCAGTTATAATCAGGGCTATTCACTAAGCAGAGTTGTTATGGATAGCGACTAAAAATTGTCGTTATGTTCAAGGTCAGTTGCTAAGCGCGAAATTGGTATTCACTTTTCAAGTTAAGTTGCTACTATAATGACCAGTTGCTGTGAGTAGTGGTTCACAGGCAATTGCTTCAGATATCTTGTTGAGGAAAAACAGCTTACCACCGTCATTATGGCAAGTTATTATCGGAGTTGCTACGACGGTTAGCAACTGCGATAACCACTTTACTTAGTGAATTAAACCCTGATTATATAAGTGAAATGACTATCATATGTGTTGACACACTTCAGCCGTGCCTATTCTTCTATAATCCAGCAATATAAAATGTCTTCCTGAGTTGCTTGACCAGAAAAGAGCCAGCACTAGCATTTCTGGAAAAGTCCCCGACGGCCAGCTAGGGGCCAGAGGGATACGGGGATATTGATCCTTCGAAGCTTTGTAATGCTTTTTGGGAACATCATTGATGGAAAGGATATACTTCTCGTATACCGGCCCGCTCATTTGTGTTAGCGGGGATGGAAAAAAGTTGCATGTTAGGATTTTACACCTATTTTCATACCGAATTTGACTTCGAAACTTTTTCCTCTCTCTTCTATTACACATTACCTATTTTCGAAATGGAAAGTAGGAAGATATCTACGTAAGTAACAGAAACTACTGGATAACTACGTTTATCGGTATCAACCATTGACATAACTAACTAACTAACTAGTGGACTGGCCATTACGACAACTTTTCACATAGCATGATGCGGAATACATTAGAGAGAGAAAAGATATGCACATTGAAGAGATGGTGTGAAGGACGGAATGACAATTTTATACTTGAATTACTCTATCCTTCGTAACCTCTCTTTCTCTGCTGCATTGAGAATGGAACGCGCTTAGAGGTTATGCTCGAAGTATTCTATCTTGCTCGTTCCGCAGTCCTCTAGCTCTCTTAGGGCTAGTCCATTAGTTGGAATGTCAATGGTATCAACTTAGTAGTGGTATGGAAAGTGAGGTTACTGTACATTGATTTCAGTAAAATTTGAATACACCGCGGGCATATCTGGCAGACGACAGTAAATGACAGTTGTCAATCCAGCCTGCTGGACAGACAAACCTGATTTACCTATGCTAAGTGTGTGTTTATGTCATATTTTAAAATCTTTTTTCTCAATAAAGGCTCAATTTTGTGCGATTGTGAAATGTGGAAGTAATAGCGGCAGGCATAATGTTTCATTCCATCGATTCCCTTCTATTTTCGACAATAGAAAAAAAGATTAATCCTCTTGCTGAAAAGAGATGTGAATTGTGGATTCAGGCAACTAGAAGAGCAGATTTAACTTCTTATAAGTTGAAATGGGCAACGGTGTTTTCAAAACATTTTGTAGGAGATATTTTCAAAGAATCTAGGAAACATAGCCAACATAATTTTTTTTTTTTCATTTCAGGCAATCCAAGTGCACTCAAAGATTTTGACAATATGGACTGGGTACCGAATCAATTACTTGGCTACAAAACAAATATCAATGCACTTCAAAGTATTCAGAGATTGTATCTTAGGGAGCAGCGTGATAAAAATGCGATCGCAAATATTCCAGTTGATATGGAAAAAATTGATGATGATTCTTTGTGTGAATGATCCAGCTGTTCAAAACTTGAATATTATTGATGAGCAAAATCAAACTCTGAATGATATAAATTAACCAGTTGAAGAAGTGGAACATGCACTAAACTCTGGTGAACACCTATGTCCCGATATTGATTTCGAGTTGCAGAATTGTTATCGTGAAATCCATCATCTCTGGGAAACTTTGCAGACTTAATCATTCACATTGGAAAGTTTGAAGCATAACTCATCTAAATGCCTTTTTTATACAGGATTGCCATATGAAAAGATGGTTGTGGTTTATAATTTTGTAGAGCCTTATATAACATACCCTAAATCTGTTCTTTCAAAATTATTATTTATTAAAGTACATTTTCAGTATTTTTTTCACAAGCTTCACTCCAATCCTTCTAATCCATTTAGATATAAACATATTGTATGAATCCAAACTTTTATAGACTTTGAAGTCTTCTGTACATGCACTCTCATATACAAAATAGTTAATAATGTCATACAACATGTTATGAAACTTTAGGGAAGTTTTTGCACAGCATTACTACAATCCCCAAATTTCAATAAATAAGGATCACATCCATCACTTCCCTTCAGTTTCTCTGAATATCTCTTCTGGATATCCATAGACATGGTGTTGAAATAATCACTTTTATCAGTTATTTCACATACAATTTCCTTGCAAGCAGGAAGAATAATGAATATAGATTGTAATATATAGACATTTATATATGTCAGGTACACTAAGGGTAAACCCAAAATTAGGGTAAACCCGTAATCTCTTCATAATTACGATCATAATCTCATTAAATTACAATTGTTGCTTATGGAAGTACGGTTTGTTTGTCCAGCAGGCTGATTGACAGTTGTCACATGCCCGCCGTCTATAGAAATCATAAATATGTAAAACATCCTGCTCATTCATTGTTTATTAAGAATAGGCACACGTATTACTTTATCATAGCAGTCTCTGCGATAAGTTTTTGCGATTTCGCTGCGATATGTATTTCTCGATGTCATTGCAATATGATCCTTTGCGATATCGTAGTGGCATGAACTATGAGAAAAATTGTCCATTGTCATTCGTGAATAAATGGAAATTGAAACATTGAGATACATTCAGTAAATAATACATTCATTCATTTTCTACTCACTCCTCTGCAAGTGCAGAATGAATATTTTCTAGCCTGAATTTAATAAAGACTGATATTAGAAATCGGATAAATAAATGTGAAAACATGCTAATCAGTATTACTGGCAATTCAATTATTGGAAGAAAATTGTTGTTACATATACTTGGAAACCTTCCAAAGATTTCTTAGAACCAAAACCAATGTACATTTGATTGCAATACCATTTTGAAAATATGTTTAATTTCTTACATTCTTTTTATTTTGAATTATGTTGTGTATTTTTTTTGGGTTGAATGTATAATGCTATTTTGTATTCGTATACGATATATTTTTCAACATGTGATATATAATGTAATGTAATAAAGATATATTCAAGACATAATACAACCCATTAATAGATGATATTAATTAAAATAATTCATGTCATCAAAAAGTTCCACCTTCCTTAACAAAGAATACCACATTTCCTAACAAACATAAATAATAAAATTTCATTGTTCTCAAAGGGACTTAATTGCCAACAGTTGACATATGCCATTTGGAAAGTGAAATCTTTGAAATAATGAAAAAATTTTTTTTCTTCTCAGCCAGATATTGCTAGTCTCGGTTCGTTTTCTTACTAGATACACTGCTACTGTCTTTGGATCAACTTTATCATAGTTTAAACAAATTTTGTCATGTAGGTTTTTCAAATAACGCCTAAAAATAAGTTTAACGATAGTTGGTGGAAAAAAATACAACAAATAATTATCATTATTTGCAATTTTCAATCGAAGCCGAAGCTCGAGGTTATATAATAGTCAGCATCCCATCAATATATAACCAAAGAATACTTAATTACTACATACAGAAGCGCAACGGTAACCTAACACAACTGTCCCAGAAATATTTGACCTTTGTAGAACTTTGACACTTCCATGGACACTGAGAAATCTGACAATATATACGAACAACAGGATAATGCTGGATTCAGACAGATCCGAAATCCGATGGTACGACGATCCGACAGCTTTCTGATTGGTCTAAATTTAAATATAGACCAACCAGAAATCTGTCGGATCGTCGTACCATCGGATTTCGGATCTGTCTGAATCCAGCCTATGACAGACACGAAATCTTATTGTACGACTTTCTGATTGCTCTAAATTTAAATTCAGACAAATTTAGACCAATCAGAAAGCTATCTGATCGTCGTACGTAGCTCTCTTCATCTGACTCACTGGAGCAAAAGCAATAGAATATTTCAGTACGCTCCCATTGGTGCACTTGGGGAAGGCGTGGTTTTTACCGAATATGTCATTTGATTCTCTTCTGTATAGTAGTTAAATTATTCTGTGATATAGCTCTGATTTCTTGATCAAATACCCTTATAGGTATACTCTTAGTTCAGTAATACCATTTTTATATAGACATACATAGTTAGTGAAGCATATGGAAATATCATTTGAAGGGATGGATACAGCGGGTAGATGACACTAGTGATTTCGTGTCCAAGTCATGTCTTTTCTTCCATTTTTCTCACAGACGTCGCAGCCAGAATCACAAATTTTCTTGATAACTTATACTGCTTATACATAATACCAAAAAAACAGAAGTAGAATTTTTTGTCAATGCCGTAGATCATTCATGTTATGAACAATATTTTATGTTTGAACTTTTATTTCCTGCAGAAACTTCTACCATCAACTCCATTTTGAAGCTTCATTATCTTTCTTTCAACATTTCAATCTAACTGACAGACATAGTTCATAGATATTATACCTAATAATGGACTGGTGACTGGTCCTAAGAGAAAGAGGACTACGGAATAAGCAAGATATAATACTTCAAGTATAATATCTAAGTGCATTCCTTTCTCTATGCAGCAGAGAGCAGTATAAAATTGTCATTCTGTCCTTCTCTCTTCAAGATGTATTTCTTTTAGTCTTCCGCATTATGTTATGTGAAAAACTGTCCTAGTGGCCAGTCCATTACTTGAAATGTATATGGTATAGCTCTGCCCTCTGCCCCCACTTTTCCCTTCAGAGAAGGAAACTTTGTCGTGCATTGTCAAGTAAACGGAAATATCGCCATTATAGTGTAGATGGCGTAACAAAAACGCTTCGAATTTTTTTACAGAGACGTTGACTAACTATATCTCTATAAACAATGGTATATTATATACGTGATAACTTTCATTCGAATACACTAATACAGGTACCTATATCTACAATTCCTTGCTCTTCCCTGCTTTTCAGAACATGACAATTCATACAACATGCGGCGCGTGGCCGTTAACTTCATCTCGTGAATTATAGCCTTCATTATACGCTCGTTCAATAATACACTATTATCCACAACTATTTTATAATATACCCTTCTTCCTCGACCTTAATAATATCCATCATTCACTATTGTCAAATACTTGCTTCATTTGGCTATAATATTACATTGTTTTGCTACCAAACAGTCGGTTTTTAACATTTTATCGTGTAAACCACCAAATACTTTCAATTTAGTTCTGTGTGTCTACATATAAAAAAAAGGTGAGGAGCACCTACATTGAGCTATGCAACGACCATGAATGTGCGTGTCATATCGAAATAGCTTTTGAATCCAAACAAATTTGACTCAAACAACATTTGTCAACAGTATTGTATGAAAAATTTGTTAGAATAAACAATTAAAGTGTTTTTAAAAATATGTATATGTTACAAAATTTTCCAAAAAAAACTTCAACAATTTTTTCATTAGTCGTGGATGAAGTATAGTATTCTACTCGCGTATAACGGCTATTATTCTCTCGGTGCTTTAGGCCACTTGCCTGCGCCTCGTGGTCGTAAACTTCACCTCATGATTAATAGCCATCATTATACGCTCGTCATCATATACATGTGAAATTGTTAAAAATCAATACACTTTAAAAGATCTCATTTACCTAAGAGGTTAACTAATTTGATTTCCTATCAATGGTATATCATGAATATTATTCTATTTGTTGTTTAACCTGCAGTAAAGTTATGAATGAAATATTTGAAGGGAAAACTTAAATATTAATGGATATAACTTTTTGTAGAGATCAATTACCCCAACACCAAACTGATATTATTTGCATTCGAAGTTAGCATCTTCAGAAGTAAATTGATACTATAGTATTAATTTGTTTCTGAGGATGCTAACGTTGTTAGCAAAAGGCGCGTCAAGTGCAGATACTATCAGTTTGGTGTTAGGGTAATTGATTGCTACAAAAAGTTTCAACTTTTGCACTAATGGATCTAATCTCAATGTTTATATAAATGGATAGCCAAACAGAAGGTATTTATGAATATATTTATTATACAATTTCAATTCATATATTTGAAAAGTTTGTGAAAACAGATGAAATTAGTAAAATTTACTGAATATGCGTACTCAACTACCCACCACAATACCATGATACAAACTACAAACTATAGTAAAGACTAATACGTCATGAAGATGACGAGGTAAATTATCAACAATCCATACCCCATATGAAATATAAATCAATTCATCATGCATACTGGAATAAGAATATATGACTTATGAAGTTTTGAAAACTGCAGTAAACCCAGGTTCAGAAATCACCTTAAGAAAGTTATGATAAAAAGTGCTTTTTATTTGACTAGTCACCATTTCATTTCGATTACATTTCTTGCCAATTCAATGAAATCAAATAATACATTGCATTGAATATGCACCAGAATGAATATGATCAGAACAGATTCTTCCTTGTTGAATCATCCCAATGCGGAACTTGCACCCACAAGTTTCTTTGTTCATGATATAGTTCCTTCGTATTTCCTTTACGGAGAGCCGAAGGAACACTATAAAATGAGAATATATTGCATTGAAAAACATTCCAGAAACACTCGCCTGAAAAAATATTCCATGAATTGTTTTTGCATCCTTTTACTAGGTATGTAACAACCATAAACATTGTCACTAGAACTTGGAAAAAAATATTCAAACTGGAAAATTCTGAAAAATTATCAGCAAATCACACAAATACAACTTTTATCCAGAACATTAAGAATTATCATTCAAGGTGAAGTTTGTTTTCATCATTCGTCAGAATAACGCTGCATTCTAAGATAAGTACCTCCTACGGAAAACGCCAGACAATTAACAATATAATTAAAAATCATTTAAAACATCGAATCACTTCAGTGGAAGCTGTCTTTAACATCACAATTACAGTCTTGATAACAATCAACACCTGGAATCCTTTCAATCTATGATTATAATGGATTGATTCTATCATTAATCCTTTTATACATTTTCTAGTCCAATTTGCCTCTTATTCAAGAATGCATACGATGATTGGTGAAAATCATTACATTTTTTCTGTCGTAACGTAACTATCAAAGAAATTAATTCCAAACTGATTCCAAACATATATATTTCCAAACAATCCTCACCTCGATTTCATTTCAAAACAAGTTGCAGCAAACTGTAATCACTAGGTGGTATGCCATCTACATGTGAGAGGATGCGAACAGTTAGTCCGTTTCAAACAGCCGAATTTTTGCCATAACACGTCATGGGTGAAGTCATGATTTCATGCGATAATAACTGGTCTTGGTTTCTACCAATTCGGGTATATATATATATATATATATATATATATATATATATATATATATATATATATATATATATATATATATATATATATATATATATATATATATATATATATATATATTCATATATATATATATATATATATATATATATATATATATAATATGTGTTCGGATAGGTTTCCGCGGTCAGTTGTGTGTTGTTGTTGAGTTCCTGCTTAAATAAACGTGACGACGGCCAGAGACTTCCAACTGCATGGAAACCCTATTTTCCAGATGCCCAGTCCCCACCAAGACATCCGACGGTCCTTTAGTAGCACCCGCTGCTATAAATCCTACCCAACATCCCTCGATACCTCAGTTCGATCTAAGGAGTAGGTAGATTGAGACCTTAGAAAGAACTCGTGACGAGACCTGGGGAGTAGGCAGATTGAGGCCCCGGCGTCAAGTCACAAACCCTTGCCCCCTGTGACAACACCTGAGGAGTAGGCAGATTGAGACCTCAGCGTGAAGTCACATTCACCTCTTGAAAATGGCTCCAAAATCGGAGCCGAAACATCGAGAACAAAACTCCAGACGCGGTTCAACCCGAAACATATATATATATATATATGGTATTACTTCGAGAAATGAAACGATGAGAAATGAAGAGAAGATCAAAAATTGAAAATAGATTACTCGAGGCCGGAATTGAACCAATGTCTCTTCCAACTAGTTCAAGAAGCTCATCGCCTTAGACCGCACGCCTACGGAGAGCTCAGAAAGTTTGATTGAAAAAATGAAAAGATAAATCATGCATTTCTCAAATGAAAAATTCAATCATTCTTACTGTATTCCTGTCGGTAAAGGTGTCGAACCAGATTTTCCCATATCGCTGGTATCAAACGTTTTCTTATGATTATCGAAGTTTGGCTATATTCTTCAAAAATTCAATAACTACACCGATTTTGACTTGACAAACGTCGAATGCAGAGCATGCACATCATGCTTGATTAAAAAATAATGGGTTTCATAGGTTGAAAATCTGCATCGTAATGAAAAATTATTATTAGAGTACAGGTGTAGATAAAGTAACTTTGCGAGTGAGAATGAAGGTTTCCTTCCATCAGGTTTGCCATGGATGTTAGAGAATAAGGCTATCCTTGAAATCCGCCGCGGTTGCATATTCTTTGGTTAAGCACCGCGACAAAATGCATTCTTTGATCCAAGGACTGGCTCCTTTGAGCAAAATGATTTTCACCCTATAAAATTAGAGGAATCTCAGTTCGCCCCGATACGCTTGATGCGATCTATCTTATAATTGAGTAATTCCCTGACGTCTTCCAGATAATTCGACAACCGCAAACAAAAGCTGTCGTACATAAAATTTGAGTACGGGAAAAAAACCTTCCAGAAAATTTCCAGTGATTTCCAGGAATGTTTTCAGTTGCCATGGTAACTAGTCGAAATTGAGGCATCTCATTGGCTGAAAAGTAGAGGTAAGTATGAAATTTTCGATTGAAAAACAAGTATGTTTTAGGTGAAAAATCGAAATGAAATTCAAATCTGAAAATTTTCCTTCGGGGACATAACCCAATTTTGAGAACACAAAATGATGATTTCTGATCGAATTTCGTGATAAAAAAATCATTTTTGTCGGAAGAAAAAATTAAACATCGAAAAACCGATTTTCCCACTATTTCCTTATAATTGTCAGATTTAGCGTGTAAATACTTCCAGTGGAAATTGTAGACCTTTTTGTCATGTACAATTTTCACATTCGATATTTTTCAAAAGGAAGTCTACTATTGCTGAAAATGGTGGAAACCCTCAAAAAACGCTTTCACCACTGAAAATTGGCCCCATTTCACTCCTCATACCCCGTACGTGATTTAATTAATTTTTCTTCGGAACCAGCACTATTTTTCCATTTCTGTCCAGTAGTTTTCAACCTGTCAATAAGTTTTCCCTTTTTCGTCGGTTTGAAAGCCTTCTGCATAATTCTATATTTACTCCAAAAGCTCATCGATTTCTTCATATACTATTTTCTTTCGCTCGTCTGACATTCAACTCAAGTTATTTAATACAGCTATAACTATAGTAGTTTGTTAACTATAGTTATTTTTCAATTTCACTGCAAATTCATTTCACTATAAAATCAATTGTGAATTCATGTGCACTTTTTATTGAAACAAAATTCAAACTTACACTGTCATAAATGAAACGTAAGATAAGTCAGGCGTTTAATAAAATAGGTGGTCGTAGGAGAAATTGTTTACATTACTTCTGTGGGAAATGTTTGAAAACCATTTTTCTGTAAGTTATTTTTGACATACAATCCAAAAGTTTCACCAAAAAAACTATATGTGGACTTTTTTGAAAGAAGCAGATTTGTTTTCCATTACTCTAACAATCCTGAGTATTCTTATACGTCAGAACTTTAATTTCAGTGATAGGCGTTATAGGAGAAGGTACTTACTAATAGGACATGTTTAATTAAGGAGGAACTACTTTCTATTAATACTGCAACTCTTCGGGTGATAAAAGAAATCCACCCTCCTACACTTTTATAGATTTCAATATAAATTCTTTTTTAGATTGTGGTAGGTCACTAATCCAAAAACTACGAAGGAGAGTATGAAGGCCTGATTCGCTTCATTGTTCAGGGTGGTTCATTACAACAATATCGAAGTACCTAGATAGTAAAAATTCTTCTGACCCACTGCTTCTTCACATATGTTTAGTGTATTGATTATAGTCTAGCATTCATGGTCCATTTCCACCATTCAATATGAGAGGCTAATTTTTTGAATTTTTCGTTCATAGCTTCATCCTGAAGAGATGTCCAACTTCCTGTTTGACAAACATCATCACTGGTGGTAGCTTATAAGGGTAGCAGAAATAAATGTTGTTACATTTTCACTCTGGGTTCGAGATTAAGTGACAACTGGTATGGGGAAATCCAAGATCTCAATTGCAATTAACTCTAGAAAATACTGAATCTTTTGAGGTTGCAGTCAGTTGTGTTGGGCTATATCACAAAGAAAACTCTTGGTTATTCGTCAAGCTTTCGGCAATCTTTATTGCCTTCCTCAGGACGTCTATAATACATAACAATTTATCATATGATAATATAATGGAATGGTTACTTACTAACGTGAGATTGAATAATAAAAAAGAGGCAAAAATTGAACATGGGAATATGAGGGTGACGTTTAAATGAATTCGGATATATGATATAATTTCATTTCTAGATTACGGTGGATAAGTCGAAATAGAGGGTGATTTTTTCTTATCCTTCTCATAATTTATCAAAAAGGTGTAAATTTTGCTTAGACCATTTAAATCTGTTTTTTGTTCATGGAATGGTCATTATTTTAGCAAGAATCAGACTTTTTCAATTGAAAATTTCACATATTTACTTTCCAACCAATCAGATGCCTCAATTTCGACTAGTCATCATGGCAACTGAAAATATTTCTGGGACATTTTTTGAGGCGCCAAGATATTTAGGTGGAAATTATTTGACAGTTCAAAAAATAAACATATATGATGTACAGCTTATCCAATCCATCTTGTCACAAACGCAGATACTTTTCCATTTGCCCTTTTAGTAGATTAGACAATGTCGAAAGAAAAAACACTCTCTAGAGATAGAATATATATATATATATATATATATATATATATATATATATATATATATATATATATATATATATATATATATATATATATATATATATATATATATATATGAATATTTCAGACAGCTGTCAATGTCGAAGATGTTTCCTCTCTGTTTCAAATTGTTTCTCTTTCATGAATAACTTATTAGCACGTGCTCCTAAGTTTTTAAATTATAAAATGTTTTCCAAAATATCTGTACAATAAGTGTTTATTAACTGTTTTTATCGATTTTACTTCATGAGAAAATGATGTTTTTCCATTTTTCCTCATCTTTACGCATGACTTCTTACATAACCTCACGTTAGTAAGTAAACTTAACCCCATATTTTTACAATTTGTTTGTAACTTTATGTACATTTTTAGATGTCTTGAAAAAGAGAATGAACATTCTCGAAAACTCGACCAAATAACAAAGAGTTTGCTTGTATAACAGCCCAGCCTTTTGACTGCATCCTCACATAACATTCCGCTTTTATATATATATATATATATATATATATATATATATATATATATATATATATATATATATATATATATATATATATATATATATATATATAATATATATATATATATATATATATACAGTGTATCCCTAGACTACACCACCGTTTTCTCCTTTGCTTCTTGAGCTATATTTCTGAAATTTGAAACATTGAATATGCTCACTGAGCAGCATTCCTCGACATATCTGAAAGAAAAAAACAACTTTCAATTTTTGCAAATGGCATCAACTTTCGATTCTTGAATGGGACACCCTGTATAATGTTACATGAACGTTTAGGGATGATCATGAGGAATCCAACGATACCAGGTTTGATGATGTTATCTCCAATGACTGCGGAGATATCGCCATTTATTTTATTCATAAGCTCAATGAGTGGGAGAGAGAATTGGATTGACCCGCCAGAAAAAGTTTCTCTCTCCTACTCGTTGAGCTTATGGATAAAATAAATGGCGATATCTCCGCAGTCATTGGAGATAACATCATCAAACCTGGTATCGTTGGATTCCTCATGATCATCCCTAGCCGATCATGTAACAATATACAGGGTGTCCCATTCAAGAATCGAAAGTTGATGTCATTTCCGGAAAAATTGGAAGTTATTTTTTTCTTTCAGATATGTCGAGAAATGCTGTTCAGTGAGCATATTCAATGTTCCGAATTTCAAAAATATATCTAGAAAAACAAAGGAGAAAACGGGGGTGTACTATGAGTCTGTGACACACGGTATATATATATATATATATATATATATATATATATATATATATATATATATATATATATATATATATATTATATATATATATATATATATATATATATATATATATCAAATATTCAAAAAATGAACAATTTGTTCAGGCCAGCCTCAACTCACCTACACTGTAGGGACTAACATCTATTAGAAAACAACTACTCCCCTGGCTAATACCACGAAGGGCATTGGATTACATCCAACAGGTGTTAGTGTGGGATTCTTCACAGAAGAAATTCCACATATGCTCTTGGCGATACACCACCAGAATTTATTTCCAATTATTGGGACAGGACACACTTGCAGACCGGTTTCAGGCTATTTGGCCTCTCATTAGTGCAAGGCAGTGCCATCATAAACATAAGTCGATGACTTCCCATAATTAAAAATCATACTCGAGCAGAGTATCTTCCCTAGACCTAGGCTGATACAAACAACAAGGTAAATAGCCGTTGGTGCGCCATCTGCCCGTAGACTAGGTACTAACCAAGAGCATATCCGCATGGTCCCAATTCCTTGTACAAGGAAAATCCGAATAAAATAAATATTCTTGGGAATGCTTGAAGACTGGCTTTAAATCAAATATTCAAAAAATGAACAATTTGTTCAGGCCAGCCTCAACTCACCTACACTGTAGGTTGACGGACTAACACCCATTAGAAAACAACTACTCCCCTGGCTGATACCACGAAAGGATATGCTCTTGGTTAGTACCTAGTCTACGGGCAGATGGCGCAGCAACGGCTATTTAGCTTGTTGTTTGTATCAGCCTAGGTCTAGGGAAGATACTCTGCTCGAGTATGATTTTTAATTATGGGAAGTCATCGACTTATGTTGATGATGGCACTGCCTCGCACTGATGAGAGGCCAAATAGCCCGAAACCGGTCTGCAAGTGTGTCCCGTCCCAATAATTGGAAATCAATTCTGGTGGTGTATCGCCAAGAGCATATGTGGAATTTCTTCTGTGAAGAATCCCACACTAACACCTGTTGGATGTAATCCAATGCCCTCCGTGGTATAAGCCAGGGGAGTAGTTGTTTTCTAATAGGTGTTAGTCCGTCAACCCACAGTGTAGGTGAGTTGAGGCTGGCCTGAACAAATTGTTCATTTTTTGAATATTTGATTTAAAGCCAGTCTTCAAGCATTTCCATGAATATTTATTTTATTCGGATTTTTCTTGTACGAGGAATTGGGACCATGCGGATATGCTCTTGGTTAGTACCTAGTCTACGGGCAGATGGCGCAGCAACGGCTATTTAGCTTGTTGTTTGTATCAGCCTAGGTCTAGGGAAGATACTCTGCTCGAGTATGATTTTTAATTATGGGAAGTCATCGACTTATGTTGATGATGGCACTGCCTTGCACTGATGAGAGGCCAAATAGCCCGAAACCGGCCTGCAAGTGTGTCCCGTCCCAATAATTGGAAATCAATTCTGGTGGTGTATCGCCAAGAGCATATGTGGAATTCCTTCTGTGAAAAATCCCACACTAACACCTGTTGGATGTAATCCAATGCCCTTCGTGGTATTAGCCAGGGGAGTAGTTGTTTTCTAATAGGTGTAAGTCCGTCAACCTACAGTGTAGGTGAGTTGAGGCTGGCCTGAACAAATTGTTCATTTTTTGAATATTTGATTTAAGGCCAGTCTTCAAGCATTCCCATGAATATTTATTTTATATATATATATATATATATATATATATATATCTATATATATATATATATATATATATATATATATATATATATATATATATATATATAGGTAGATCCACCATATTCCGTTGTTGAATAAAGAAGAATAAAAAAAAATTATCAACTTCAGTTAACCCATCAGCGCCCAGCGTCATATTTAGAGGACAATGTTTTCGTTGTTTTTTAACGGTATCTTCAAGGTCACTGACTGATGTTTAATACTCCCTTCAAACAGAGGATTAGATCGCTCTGACTCTGCATTGGTTTACGAGGAATCAGTCACTCTAGTTTGTTTTCCGATGCATAAAAACCATGTAACTTTTACATTGCTGTACGGTGACTTCATTTCTGTGTTTGTGTGAAAACCGATCCACGTAAGTAAAAAATTATTTTATATTGGCAAGCCTTTAGATCAAGTTTATCACTAAAAAAAAATAATAATAATTTAGATATGTTCTATAATATGTTTGCATAGTGATGAATCTTGGTGTCATCTAAATATGACGCTGGTCGTTACAGTCAATATTTCGGTACAGTATTATCATCACTACAGAGGCGAATTTTGGTTTCTGATTCAATCTTGAGGTGGTCATAATGAGTGAAAATACATTTAAATCGTTGGAAGAAGCGGTTGATTATTTATATTCAGAGGATATTGACGCAGACATATTAGCCCTACCGCCCAATGTCGATGAATTGGCGGATGAGGAAGACTTCGACGACGAAGAGCTGGGAATGCCAATTGTTAACGATATACCTGGAAATGTGGAAATAAACTATGTGAATAGTGAAAGTTACATCGATGAGGAAAGCGATTCACAGCCTGTCAGTGACGACGAAGACGAGCTGCCACTAGCATCATTGGTTGCTAGAATTAGAGCGTCATCTTCTGCTGTGGATGACGCTTCATCTCCTTCTAGTGGCCTTTCAGCCCCGAAAAGACGAAAGGAGACAGCGAAGAGGTCGATTGTACCAACAGATTGGAAAAATTGTCCTCCGGAATATCAATGGGATCCGATGCAAGACACACCAATTCAAATGCTTGCAGAACTGAAGACCAATTTGGGAGAGCATGCCTGTGAAGATGTTTGAACAATTTTCCGATGAAAATGTTTATAATATATATTTGTTTTCTATATTTCATATAGTAATTTTTTTGGATTGCGAAAGTATTTGAAGAATATTTTTTTTTTTTAATTTCGAGTTTAATTTCCATATAGTCCGAACATGAATACATATCCTCCCAGCGTCCTATTTATAGGACAGCTGTTTTTGAAAAAACTAAAACACAATTTTCATTTTGGTCAGTTACCTCATGGTCAGGATGTTCAATATAACAGGATATTTCATTTTCAGAATAAATTTCGTGAAAAAAATTATTTGGCCGTTAATGGGTTAAACCCAGTTCATGTCCCTTTGGTGATATCAATTAACTGAAGGTGTTAGAAATATATTTTTACAAGTAACATGACGCAATTCCAAATAAATTCATATGATGGTATAACTATCATATTTCGTTGAATAAAAAAAAATCACCAACCTTAGTTACACCAAATGCTAAAACTCAGATGGGTACTAGTCCAGTCTATCTTCCTCATAACTTCAGGTCAGTAAAGTTGGTAGAAATGTATTTTGAATTATTTACAGGTATATTCACATTACTTGAGGGTTGTACAGCTTATCCAATCCAACTTGGCACAGAACTTATAACGTATATGCCCAGCAATCTTTGTGGAGTATACTAAGTTGAAAAAATACCTATTATATGTATTCACTGTGTTGAGATGTGTCTCTAGAGAGTGTTTTTTCTTTCGACATTGTCTAATCTACTAAAGGTCAAATGGAAAAGTATCTGCGTTTGTGCCAAGATGGATTGGATGAGCTGTACATCATATATGTTTATTTTTTGAACTGTCAAATAATTTCCACTCAAATATCTTGGCGCCTCGAAAAATGTTTCAGAAATATTTTCAGTTGCCATGATGACTAGTCGAAATTGAGGCATCTGATTGGTTGGAAAGTAAATATGTGAAATTTTCAATTGAAAAAGTCTGATTATTGCTAAAATATCGAAATGAAATTCAAAACTGAAAATTTTCAGTTGAGGAAATCACCCAATTTTCAAAATATAAAATGACGAGTTCCGACCAAATTTTGTGATGAAAAAATCATTCTTGGAGGAAAAATCAAAAATTGAAAAGCCAGTTCTTGCACTATTTCCTAAGCACGACGATGAATGTTTGTCCGAAGTCACAAAAGGCGCCAAAATGATTCCAAGTACAGAAAAGTTGCAACAAATCACGACGGATGCGATTGACAACAAAAATATCCTGACAAAGGATGCGCTGGAGGGCTAACAGAAACAAGACAATCTGGAAGTGGATCCATAGTGAAGCGGAACCGCGATGGCAGGAGATCGCAAAACATGGCCAACCAGGCTACTGGCTTCAATGGGGCACGTTGATTCTCCGAGATGACTCAATCATCAGGTAATGGTAAAGTCCTGATGGGAAACTGGTCCGTTATCAAACGATGAGAGCATGCGTATCAGGAGTGCTCGAAGATCTCGATGACAGCCGTTCCGGAGGACACTTTGGGGTAAACAGACAACTGGCGAGAGTACGCGAGAGGTACTACTCATTAAATTGTCGCCAGAATGTGGAAAAATGGTGCAAACGATGCAACATCTGTTCTACTGAGAAGAGTCCAACAACAAGGCTCAGGAAAAAATGAAAGCAGTACCTCTCAGGTTGTTCATTCGACAGGATTGCATACTAGGACCATTTCCGTTGACAAGTTGTGGAAATAAGTGCCTGCAAATCATAGCTGTACCCAACCAAGAAGCGGAAACAGTTGCTGAAGTTCTTTTGCGAAATGTAATCTCCAGACATGGAGATGAAGATGGAAATCCGCTCTGATCAGAGTCGTGATCACGAATCGGACATTTCGAGGGAGATGCTGGCCTGCTAGGGATAAAGGAAACCACTGAAGTTCTCACAACGAAGCTACCGTGTATACACTTTCCATGTTGCTAACTGATAGGGAGTTGTTGAAACTTTCAATTGATATAATGTTTGGCTGAGTTGGAGCTGATGAAACCGAAGATGTGTCGCTTCCAAACTAAGTGGAGGACATGGAGGAAAGATTGAGGACTGTCCACGACTTTGCCAGATCGAAGTTGCAGATAACCAGAAAAGATGTAGATCAGGTTCGACAAGAAGTCGATGCCGATAAGCTTCGAAGAGGGCGATGCAGTCTGGTGATATCAACCACAGCGAAAAAAAGGTTTGAGTCCCAAATTGCGACGGCCTTGGGAAGGATTCTATTCGGTGAAGAAGAAAATAAACCAGCCAGTCTACCGAGTCCAACTATCACCTCGAAGCAAGTCGAAGTTCGTATATATAGAAAGACTGAACACCTACAATTGATGTGACCATCCAATCTGGAATTAGACGAATGTTCTTCGGGGCGAACAACTTCAGGAAGGGGAGTCGTGTTACGAATTCGATGGACATGTGGAACGCTGACACCCTCTCTCTACGCCAATAACTTTCAAAAACAACACGCCCATCGACTGTCATCGCGATTAATCGAGAATGTTCGAGAGCGATACCAACTGCATTCGTTAACACACGGAGAGAATGATTGCAAATATTCTAGAAATGTCGATACCCCTTCGAATACGAAAAATTCAGAATCATGGACCTATATACATCTATATATCTATATATCTATATATCTATCTATCTATCTATCTATCTATATATATATATATATATATATATATAGATATAGTGTCGGATATAATTCAATGCCCTTCGTGGTATCAGCCAGGGGGGTTGTTGTTTTCTGACAGGTGCTTTGAGACTGGTCTGAACGAATTTTTCGAAAGATGATTTTATATATATATATATATATATATATATACATATATATATATATATATATATAGGAAAGTGACTCGTGATTGATTAATGAATATGTAGTGAATCTTTTGGGGTTTTAGTCAGTTGTGTTGAAAACTCTTGGTTATTCGTCAAGCTTTCGGCAATCTTTATTGCCTTCCTCAGTACGTCTATAATACATGACAATTTATCATATGATAATATAATGGAATGCTTACTTACTAACGTGAGATTGACTAATAAAAAAGAGGCGGAAATTGAACATGAACATATGAAGGTAACGTTTGAATGAATTTAGACATATGATATAATTTCACTTCTAGATTACGGTGGATAAGTCGAAATAGAGGGTGATTTTTTCTTATCCTTCTCATACTTTATCAAAAAGGTGTAAATTTTGCTCAGACCATTTAAATCTGTTTTTTGTTCATGGAATGGTCATTATTATTTATATGTATCATTTCTAAAAATACAAGCTCAGAAAGATTTATTTCACTATCCACAAAATGAATTACGGACAAGCTGAAATTTTGGATGGTGAAGTAACTCTTTCTAAGCGTGTATTTTTATAAATGATACATATAAATAATAATGACCATTCCATGAACAAAAAAACAGATTCAAATGGTCTTAGCAAAATTTACACCTTTTTGATGTATGAGAAGGATAAGAAAAAACCACCCTCTATTTCGACTTTTCCACCGTAATCTAGAAGTGAAATTATATCATATATCCGAATCAATTTAAACGTCACCCTCATATTCCCATGTTCAATTTTTGCCTCTTTTTCATTATTCAATCTCACATTTTTAAGTAACCATTCCATTATATTATCATATGATAAATTGTTACGTATTATAGACGTCCTGAGGAAGGCAATAAAGATTGCCGAAAGCTTGACGAATAACCAAGAGTTTTCTTTGTGATATAGCCCAACACAACTGACTGCAACCCCAAAAGATTCAGTATTTTCTAGAGTTAATTGCAATTGAGATCTTGGATTTTCCCATACCAGTTGTCACTTAATCTCGAACCCAGAGTGAAAATGTAATAATATTTATTTCTGCTACCCCTATAAGCTACCACCAGTGATGATGTTTGTCAAACAGGAAGTTGGACATCTCTTCAGGATGAAGCTATCAACGAAAAATTCGAAAAATTAGCCTCCCATATAAAATGGTGGAAATGGACCATGAATGCTAGACTATAATCAATACACTAAACATATGTGAAGAAGCAGTGGGTCGGAAGAATTTTTACTATCTAGGTATTTCGATATTGATGAACTACCCTGAACAATGAAGCGAATCAGGTCTTTATACTCTCCTTCGTAGTTTTTGGATTAGTGACCTACCACAATCTAAAAAAGAATTTATATTGAAATCTATAAAAGTGTAGGAGGGTGGATTTTTTTTATCACCCGAAGAGTTGCAGTATTAATAGAAAGTAGTTCCTTCTTAATTAAACATGTCCTATTAGTGAGTACCTTCTCCTATAACGCCTATCACTGAAATTATATACTCAGGATTGTTAGAGTAATGGAAAACAAATCTGCTTCTTTCAAAAAAGTCCACAAATAGTTTTTTTGATGAAACTTCCTGATTGTATATCAAAAATAACTTACAGAATAATGGTTTTCAAACAACAGAAGTAATGTGAACTATTTCTCCTACGACCACATATTTTATTACTTAAACAACATGTAAAAATCAGATCATGTATATTGAGTTGCCTGACTTATCTTAAGTTTCATTTATGACAGTCTAAGTTTGAATTTTGTTTCTATAAAAAGTGCATATGAATTCCCAATTGATTTTAACTACTATAGTTATAACTATATATAATAACTAAAGTTGAATGTCAGACAAGCGAAAGAAAATAGTATATGAAGAAATCGATGAGCTTTTGGAGTCAATATAGAATTATGCAGAAGGCTTTCAAACCGACGGAAAAAATAAAACTTAATGACAGGTTGAAAACTACTGGACGAAAATGGAAAAATAGTGCTGGTTTCGAAGAAAAATTAATTGAATCACGTACGGGGTATGAGGGGTGAAATGAGGCCAATTTTCAGTGGTAAAAGCGTTTTTTGAGGGTTTCCACCATTTTCAGCAACAGTAGACTTCCTTCTGAAAAAAATCGAATGTAAAAATTGTACATGACAAAATGATCTACAATTTCCACTGGGAGTATTCACATGCTAAATCTGACAATTAAAAGGAAATAGTGGGAAAATCGGTTTTCCGATGTTTAATTCTTTCCTCCGACAAAAATGATTTTTTCATTACGAAATTTGATCAGAAATCATCATTTTGTGTTCTCAAAATTGGGTTATTTCCCCACATGAAAATTTTCAGATTTGAATTTCATTTCGATTTTTCACCTAAAAACATATTTGTTTTTCAATCGAAAATTTCATACCTCTACTTTTCAGCCAATGAGATGCCTCAATTTTGACTAGTTGCCATGGCAACTGAAAACATTCCTGGGAATCACTGGAAATTTTCTGGAAGGTTTTTTCCCGTACTCAAATTTTATATACGACAGCTTTTGTTTGCGGTTGTCGAATTATCTGGAAGACGTCAGGAAATTACTCAATTATAAGATAGATCGCATCAAGCGTGTCTGGGCGAACTGAGATTCCTCTAATTTTATAGGGTGAAAATTCTTTCGCTCAAAGGAGCCAGTCCTTGGATCAAAAAATGCGTTTTGTCGCGGTTCTCAACCAAAGAATATGCAACCGCGGCGGATGTCAAGGATAGCCTTATTCTCTAACATCCATGGCATACCTGATGGAAAGAAACCTTCATTCTCACTCGCAAAGTTACTTTATCTACATATCTACACCTGTACTCTAATGATAATTTTTCATTACGATACAGATTTTCAACCTATGAAACCCATTATTTTTTAATCAAGCATGATGTGCATGCTCTGCATTTGACGTTTGTCAAGTCAAAATCGGTGTAGTTATTGAATTTTTGAAGAATATAGCCAAACTTCGATAATCATAAGAAAATGTCTGATACCAGCGATATGGGAGAATCAGCTTCGACCCCTTCACCGACAGAAATACAGTAAGAATGATTGAATTTTTCATTTGGCAAATGCATGATTTATCTTTTTATTTTTTCAATTAAACTTTCTGAGCTCCCCGTAGACGAGCGGTCTAAGGCGATGAGCTTCTTGAACTAGTTGGAAGAGACATTGGCTCAATTCCGGCCTCGAGTAATCTATTTTTAATTTTTGATCTTCTTTTCATTTCTCATCGTTTTATTTCCCGAAGTAATACCATTTATTACAATTTTGTAGAATTTTCAAAGAAATTCGTTTAATTAGTATTATTGTGTGCAAAACGAATATAAATATAATATTTGTAGTTCCTCAAGAACTAGAACAGAAGATCTGACTTTATAAAGAAGACTTTTGATGAAAACGGCGAAATCGGTTCTCGAACGAAAACCTGTTTGGTCATTCAACGGTCAAATTCATACACAGGTTGATGGAAAAAAAATTTAAATTCATCATGTGTCGGACATCGAGAAACTGAAATAGATTCTGTCAATTTATAGTTATTGAATTTGTAATAAAAATATCTCAAAGTTCTACGCTCTGATTCAGCATACTTTTTAGTTACCATTACCAATGTTTAATATATTTTTTTTTCTCATTTTTCACTGCAGCGGATAACTCGTATTTGAATTATCGTCATGAATTAATCTTACAACTGTACCCATTAATACTTATTTCTTTGCACAACTGGAAAACGCTAACTAATTTCAAGGAGGGGATTCATTAAAACTGCTACTCATCTATCCCTACTTGTATACCTATAGGAATATTATTCTACAATCATTATGCTAGACTTTTTCGACAGCCTAGAACAATGTGAGGAGAGGGATACAGTCGTCTGAGATGTCGTCGACGTGATCAAATATGAGATTGGTGGTGATAACCAATTGAATATCCCTCATTTAAATATACGAAGCTTGAGGAAAAACTTCGAGGAACTTCTCCTTTATATTGAATCTTTTGCTAACGCTAACATTGCTGCAATAGTTCTGTCAGAAACTTGGGTACTGGATGACGGTACTATTTTTAATCTTCCCAATTTCGATGCTGTATACAATGAATCATGCTTCAATCAAAATGACGGTTCAATCCTGTACATAAGAAAAGATATTAGTTACGATATATCTATTGAACGCCTGTCTGAAACTAACCTTGTCCAGTTATCCTTCAAACTGAGTAATTTTTTTTTCCTCATATGCTCCTACAGACCTCTCTCCACTTATGTTGACCTATACATAACGGAACTTGGTGACTATCTTTCTTCACTAGCTACACAAGATATAAAAATTTTTCTATGTGATATAAATATAAATACATTGAATCTTGCAGATAGTAAAGTTATCAACTATACATGTATATTAGCTGAATTGGGATTTTTCCCATATATAAACAAACCAACTAGAGTAACAGATAGCACTTTTAGCTTCATTGACGATATCTACGTCGAGGGTAAACAATGTAAACACTAAAAGTGAAGCAAGAATCAAATCTTATATTTTTAAAACCGATATAACGGATCATTACACATTAATGCTCTCAATTTACTTGGATTCTCCAATAAAAATAAATAAGCATTCTGACGAACGTCATACAAAATCTATCAATTATAATAAAATTGGAAAGTTACTGAAAAAGGAAAACTAGTAATTCATCAATCTGTAGAACCAGAATCAGCATATAATTCATTCATTGAGAAAATATCCCATTACATCAACATTAGTTCAATAAAAAAGGTAATTGAATCTAACGAAAAAAAAAAAAAAGCTCAAACCATGGATGACTAACGGTTTGCTAAATTCCATACGACATAGAGATAGTCTGAAACGAAAATTTGTGAAAATAAAAAGTCAAGAAAGTAAATCAGAATACCGAAAATATCGTAACTTCTTGTCAAACCTCATTAAAACTACCAAGAATCAGTTCTACAGAGACCAAATCAAGGTGGCACAGAATAATTCGAAAAAGATATGGGAGTGCATCAGCGATATAACCAATAGTAAGAAGTCGTCAGCCTCAAAATTATTCAATAATCACATTCATGATAATGATGATAATAAACTGAACACAGACAAAGAAATTGCGGATCACTTCAATACCTTTTTCTCCAATATTGGTACAACCATGGCTGGTAAAATATTAAAAGATAACCATCCGATACCAGAAAGACACACGAATATCAAGGATTCACTATTCTTATACCCTGTCACTAATACAGAAGTAATTAACGTCATCTCGACTCTAAAGATAATACATCGGCAGGGCCAGATAAAATTTCTGTTTATTTCATGAAAAAACTTCATAAATATTTTATACAACCGTTGTGTTACATTTTGAACCTGATTTTTACAACTGGTATAGTTCCTTCTCGATTTAAAGAATCAATTACCACTCCAATATTCAAGAGTGGAGAAAAGAAAAGAGCTACTAACTATAGACCAATAACTGTAATTAACAACTTTGCAAAACTTTTCGAGAAATGTCTGAAGACCAGAATACTCCATTTCTGCAATAAGAACAATATTCTGTCGAATAACCAATTTGGATTTAGGGAAAACCTCTCAACAGAATCAGCCGTATTTCAATTAACAAACTCGGTGTTTGAATGCTTTCAAAATAAACAGAAGTGCCTGACAGTATTTTTAGACCTAGCTAAAGCCTTCGACACCGTTAACCATGAAATTTTATTTAAACGTCTCGAAAGCAATGGAATCAGAGGCTTGTCACTAGATATATTGAAAAATTATTTGCTGAACAGAACTCAGGTTGTTAGAATAAACAATTCCCTGAGTGAATCACTACCAGTCAACATGGGGGTTCCACAAGGGACCGTATTAGGCCCTATCCTTTTTTTATTATACATAAATAGTATTTTCCATATTGAACATCTTAGTGGCAATTTAACGTCATATGCCGATGATACCGCCGTGTCCTTTTCAGGTGACACCTGGATTGAAACGCTTGAGAAAGCTGAAGAGGGAATGAAACTAATCTCTAGTTGGCTCAATAATAGTTTATTGAGCCTCAATATCGAAAAAACGAAATTTATAGCTTTTTCCTCTACAGCTGAAGATTAACCAAATTTCCAGTCCCTTCAAATCCACGATTTCAACTGCCACATGTCCACGAACTGTCTATGTCCCACTGTAAAAAAAACGAATCGATCAGATATCTAGGAGTTATGATAGACCAACATCTGCGTTGGAATGAGCATATTTCTTATACCACAAAAAGATTACGCAAACTGTTTTACAGATTCTACCAGCTCAGAAACATCCTGGATAAAAAGACACTTTTAATGATATATAGTGCTCTGGCTGAATCTATCATTCGCTACTGTATCGTTGTATGGGGCGGAACATTCAAAACCACACTGTCTAATTTGGAGACAGTCCAAAATAGCCTAATTAAAATACTTCTGAAGAAAAAACAAAGGTTCTCCACCACGCTGCTGTACAAAGAAGCAGGTGTCTTCAATGTGATGAAACTCTACTCCTATTATTGTCTCGTGTGGGTCATAAGTACACCCTTGGCATATAGAACTCACCACTATATCACTCGTCGGAACGCAAATTTGGATATTGAAGTCCCTTTTGTTAGACTTCGTCACAACCAGAGATTCGTCACTTATATAGGACCCAAACTCTTCAATCAATTACCTCCGGAATTGAAGAATATCTCCAATATCAAAATTTTGAAAACTAAACTAAAAAACTTCGTGAAGAACAATTTTGACCAACTGAAGGCTACACTAGACATCTAGATGAGATTCAACATATTTGCTCACGAACACGAGTCAATTCGTCTGTGTTTCCTCTCCACTTATTTTCAGTTGAACATTATAATAATAAATAATAGTTTAAAAAACTAAAAAAACACGCTTTTATAGCTAACCGAACTAAAAAATTGAAAATAATTTTTAATTACAAAGAGTTTATATTACGGTAGTAGAAGGCTAAACAATCATTCATAGTCAATCAGCTCAAAATAAAATTATAATAGAATTTGAGTAATTAACAGAATGAAGTAATTCAGAGTGAAATCGTGGGGTGCGTATGTATAAATAATTGTTATTGACTGCCCTACGTTTTTATGTTTTGTACTGATATTTATATAGGTTTATAACTCAATAGGCTATAACTTTTTCATCCATATTTTCTAGTATGTCCTGTAAGCACATTACTTTCTGAATAAATACTGATTTGGTGGTCGAATTCGACATATTCCCGATGTTTCATAGTAAATGTCCATAAAACATTAATCCGCGCTAATTATGGGTGGATCATTTTCTTATGATCAATCCAAGCCTATTCCACGTGAAGCTTTACGTTTGTGATAAATCCACGGTAATGTCGTGATCAATCCAAGGTAGTTTCGAGCAGAAGATCAATCCACGCTAATATCGTATATCTAGTTTTTGTTATGAAAATGCATTATTGATTATGTCGGTGTGGAAACAAGTTATTTCCTGAAGTATATGTAGGTATATAATGTATTTTTGGATTATTTATAAACGCTCAAAATGAGACATAAAATAATTATTCTTTATTATTTGCTACTTATGGCGAGTTCATAAACTTAGAATCAAAAAATATATTTCAACAGCCACTACGATGCTGATATCATTCACATGTATGTGTCACAGTTAATGTTTTAGCTGCCGTGTTGCTCAATTTAGAAAATTCACCAATGGTGGAATCAAAGACTCAGCCCGTGCTTAGACTCACAAAAATATTTAGGTTCATTTTTGTTTAATATACCTCTTGTTCATAAACACCTTGATTTTAAAGGGTTGATTATATTACCTATTACTTTATTCCAGTTGAGTTTATAAACACACAATTCATTCTTCTAATATATTATTTTCTATCACCTATATATAAATTCTACAGCACCATGCATTTATATTCGGTGCTTTCATCAAACCAACATATTTGATATCATACCATGTGAGACAGGTATCACACCATATGGTTTTAATAGATTCTGATTCGTAACTTCAGTTTACTTCAACCCTCTCGCCCCTACAACTTACCCTCCTAAGGGGACTTCGCATGAACCAGAAAGGAAACGGGTCGAGTTCTATCGATTTTTCTGTTAGACCTCAGCTGCTCGAGTTTTCCAACAGAGAAGTGGTCACCGAACAAAACACTGTCAGCTGAAATTTGTCTACTGAAACATTTTGTGATTTCCAGCTATATATTGAATGTGAGTGTTTGTTTTTATATTCAATTAATCGGAACAACTGAAATTGGCCCCTAAAAATGAAATGATAGTGGTTACATAATGATTCACAGGTGAATGGATTTATTTTTGCATTGAACTGGTCCACCGAAGTTTTGCATCTGATATGTATACAGACAATCTGATGTTAGGTTAGCAAAATAACAAAATTGATTGATTCGAGGATAAAATATGGATACATTTTCCATATTAAGTTGGAGTCGCTAATTGACAGAATAATCATAACAGAATGGTAGTGGATCGAACTTCCTTTGTCTACATATTTTACTTTAATGAAACCTAACGAAAAAGAGGTGATGTAGTCTACATCTGCCAATAAGCTCTTCAAAGAGATGTCTTTTTCTATCCCACTTAGAATGTTTTCAGAAGGTACAATAACGTTTTATAAATATTTGTTTTTTACAATATGTCATGTCCAACCAGGGTTTTTGATATGGCATCAATATCATAGAAACTGCTTATTTACCCCCAAGGAAACGTTTTCTTAAAACATTTCGGAAATTCCATAAGAAAAACATTTCTAGAATGTTTATTCATTGTTAATGTCATATTTTTATTTCATCTAGCGAACGTAAAAAATAGATGTTTTCTAGAGCTTTTACAAACATTTGAACAATGTAGGTACCTAACTCATAGAAGAAACATTACTGAATATTTTAGGAAATTATTATTTTGATAAATGTGTAATATGATCATGACTTCGAATTGAGATTGTAGAGATGTCAAAAATATATCTTTTCAATGAACATAATTATAGCGGGTTACCTAATAACTAAGCCTAATCCCAAAACGGAAAAACAAGAGTTCAACAAAAGTAAATCAATGAATGAGTTTTAAGTTGTTAGTGCATGAGTTACGACTGCATGAAAATGTTAATCCATATGCTAGTTTTGAACTTTTGGTTATTGGTTTCGGGGTTATACTTAGTTATTGTTGTATAAACCCGCTTTCACAAAATGCCTCAAATATTAGCCCCATAACTAACCCCTTTTTTTTAATCTACTTGAACTGTATTTCAGTAACAGTGCGGTTAAACGATAATATTGGAACCTTTGGTGTAAAAGTTGAAACTTTTCTTAGAGATCAATTACCCCAACATCAAACTGATATTTCCGCACTCGACGCTTGTTTCGCTAATATGATTAGCATATTCAGGAGAAGAAAATTGATACTATTAGTATCAGCAGTAGTACAACGGATATTTACTAAATTCACAGACAGTCTCCACCATCCTCATTTTTTTTCGAGTATACACAGTTTTTGAAATAAAATCAAAATAAAAAAAGTTCGAAACAAAATTATTCTTTAGCTAAGCTACTTGAAGGTTATCATCAAAATAGGAAGAAGACTACTCACTGCTTGGATCTTCTACATATTCAGGAGCATCAATCAGGAAGCGTAAAATGTAAAATGAGTTCGCTTTCATATTTTATGTTTAGTTTTAACTCCCTCTCACTAGGTTCCCTCCAAGGGCGCCGTTTCTTGAGGACAAGGGGGGCGGGCGCCTCCCCTGGATTTTAGATTTTTCAGTCCATTCAGTGAGACACGATATCGACTTGATTTTGCAATTTTTTCTAAACCACACTCTTAAGTATTTTTCCAAAGGATTTTCATTTCAATTAAATGCAATACTTTGATTTGAAAAAATGTGCCCCTCACATTTTCAGTAATGTGCCCCTCTAACTTTTTTTGTAACGGCGCCCATGGTTCCATCATTCCATCCGCTTCTGAGCTACTAGTGGCCACTGCTCTCTTTTCACAATGCGAAGCTAGTTCATTGGAGTCTAAAGAAAGTTGAGAGCGGATTATACAATTATTTGGTTATTTAAATACATTTTTATTACCAAATTTCCTACGATAGAGCACTCATGCTTTTACCAGTGAGCAGCAGGTTCAACCCTTTTTTGTAAAATTTTTGCCATAAACAGGTTCGAGTAATCAATAATCAGGATATTGGTAGCACTGAGATTTCAGTCAAATCACATGCAGAGAACTGAACAATAGAATACAGCTGAAAAAAATCAAAAATTGAATTTGTCAACTGATTGAGTAACAAGTATATTGGTACCTCAATAATTGTGACAAAGCGAGAGAAAAACATTTCCAAATTATACACCTTTCATATTCATGTACAGTTTTTTTAAATTTCAATTTGGTTTTTCAGGCTCACTGTATCCACGAAAAATTCCAATCGGAAATAGCATGCAGTATTTAAACGACCCCAATATTGGCCAAACTAACTTCCACTACTCATAGTCAAAGGGAGTTGGTCTATGTTTTTTATTTGCAGCATTATTTCAGTATTGATAGTATCACCTTTTTTTTCAAATACAACAGCGAAGCATTTTTTCAATCTGAATTGATAGTAGGATCCCTTCGATATAATAGTTATATCTTCTCTGACAAATTCTGAAGATCTTAGTAGTTTCAGCAGAAGAGCAAATCCAACTCACTATTTAAAAAAGATACTAACTTGGAGAACGGAGTTTGTGATATTCTGTTATTAACGGCCGATAAATTCAGTTTTCATTTCAAATTGTACAGTTGAGATGATTTATCTTCTTCAAAGTTTGTATGAACATTACTATCACTATTACTTTGCATTACGTTTATTGCAATAATTGAGTTATGGCATGATTTGTGGAACAGTATTACTGCTACTAGGGCATTTATAATCGATTTCATGAGATATTATGATGAGTACTTCATTTTTGCTTGAGTTGTTTTTTTGTGAATTTCAACAAAAAAAAATCATCTGTCTACTCACAAGAAAAGAATGAGTACCTAAACATTCACATTTTGATGAAGAGAAGTAAATGCTCAAATCATACACCTATATGATGTAATATATTACATTTTACTCACTTGAAATATACATTATCGATACGTTAGACCAACATAAATATACATTTCTCTGATGTTAATATAACTTTTATCATACATAGATAATATATATTGATAAAAAGTTATTTACGTAGATTTTATAGATGAATGTCTCAAGTCTCAATGATATTTGGAAAACATTTCTATAAGACATTGCAGAGATGTTATTTGAGAATATTTCAAGACAGTCCAAAGAAAAACGTTAGACATCGTTGTTTTGAAGTTCCTTGCCTTGTGGGTTATTGGTTATATGCTGAATTTTGGACCTAGAAATAGAAATTGTGATATTTCTAAAGGAATGAAAGTATTTGATTAGTTTTTTATCCATTTTGTTTGTGTGTTCGGTTTTTCTTTGAATTGACACTTTTTATGTCCTTTCAATTTCAATATTTTTTCATGTTCCAGTTTGCTTGTTTGAAAAGATTTTCATTGTCTACTACGATAGAATTCGAAGAGTAGTAATTCATTTGTAGATGATAATATAACTTTTTAAATTTGTTAAAAGTGATTCACATCTTTTGATAGATTTATTAAATTATGATTCCTGCAAAGGATGCAGAATAAGGGGGAAAATAACTAGAACATGCTGCGCTATTACTAAAATAATTCCAAAGTTTTTGCAGAAAATAGGCTATATATTATAGTTTATGAAACAACGAAATACACTTTGAACATTTGCTTTATTGACATTTCAAGCAAATTTGTAGTTGAACGAAAACTTCTCAAATGTTGCTTTCAAGGAAAAATCCCTCAATTATTCATTGAACCTATACAATTATCGATGGCTTTTTCTCCGACTTTTGAATGATATATCGAAAGTTGGGGTTCGCTATTTGATTTCTTTTAATTGGGGTAGATTGGGCCTAGGAAGTTGATGCAGGTGAGTTTTCTTTTATGTCATTTCATTTTCCTCTTTCTACCTCAGAAACGAATGTGGGTATTTTTTGATATCATCTGTACTATGTGAAATGAAGCCTATTGTAAGTGTAGACAATGGAAGTTCGAACCAAAACAATGGGCGAGGAACATTGTCAACCTAATTCACCTAACGGAAAATATAACAATATGAATAGCATCTAGATTTTCTATGAGTGAAAATCAAAAGATAGCATTTTGAAAAAACATACAAGATGTTTTAAAATTCGTGAGACAAACTCATACGACAGATTCCTCGAAAAGTGATGGGAAATGAAGTAGGACATATGCATATCCGGAAATGAGCCGTCTGCAGATTTTAGTTGAAGTCACGGGTTCATTGTGTTTTTACGAGATGTATTCAAAATTTTGAATTTTATATTCCGTTCGCATATCGAATGAATGGTATCTGATAATTTTTTGTCAACTCGTTAATGCATGGATTTAAAATGACACATTTTTTTCTGAATTTCACTTTTGTAGATACGTTTCAAAGCAACCAGCCTGTATATTCCATAAGTAGACTTGCGTGTCTTTAGGTCTGTCCGCTTTCTCATGGAACCTGGTTCAGGATAAGTTCAAAGCAGTTAGACAGTTGTATTGTGACAAAGTTTCATGCGATTCCATTTCCAGTAGTTTTCTGAACGACTTCTTTCGACTGGTCTGAAACAGTCCTTCATCTAGAACGCGAACAAGCGTCTTGTTCAATATATTGTATTCCGAATATTCGGAATAATAGTCAAGATGAGTGAGCGTCTGAAGAAGCTAGCCACTCGCGCTAGCGAAACGTCAGGAAGAAATTCCAAAGAACGACGGCCTTCAAACCCGAAGAAAAGTACTAATACTGAATATCTATCATTGTTCGCTATTGAAAATCAGATCGAATTACTTCAATAAAATGGCTCAAGATCTTACACCCCTTATTGATGCTCGCAGTGGACTAATGGGTGATTTGCAACAGCAACGTCCAACTACAGTGAAAGACATCTTCCAAATGCAAGTTATAACTTCTGAACCTTTCGTAGAACATTTGGAAAATTTTGACTGCTATTGGTAGCGATTGCAAAAAAAAATTCAAACTCAAAGGATTACATAACAATGATCCCAAAACAAACTAAGTCAAAGTAATGGTACTGATAAACTGCTTAGGAAGCAAACAATATAAACTACTTTCAAGTTTGACTTCGCCTGACATACCGGTCACCATAATTTATGTGGAGTTGAAAGATCTCAACACCTTTCACCCCAAAAGAATGTACTAGCGGAACAACATAATTTCTTTTCACGAACACAGTGTCCTGGAGAATCGATACCATCCTACGTAGCAGCTTTGAAGGAACTAGTGAAAACATGTGATTTCCATTCAGAATGTGGAGATGAGAAATGTTCGAAGTCAGTAACAGATCTTCTACTCAGAGAGCACAGTTCATTCGAGGTCTCAATGATTCAGAAATAAGTGAAAAGATTCTTCAAGAAGCTAAAATCATATTAGAAAAGACACTTGAAACGGCACTAGCAATTGAAGCTTCAAAAATTCAAAACGAAAAGCCTATCAAAGCTGTTCTACATCAGCCATTCAAAGGGTAGATACACCTTCGAGAAATCGAGAAAGAATTTCCAGTCAGAGGAGAACATCGAGGTACAAGAATAAGTCAGTCGAGAAATGAATCGAACTTTTCATATCGTAAAGGTGATTTGGATAAACTGGGATTATCCTGCAAAAAATCATAAAACCCAAAATTGTTCTGTTGAAAATAAATTCGAATGCAACTCTTGTAAGAGGAAGGGTCACATTTCTACAGTGTTTATTTCAAGCTTGATGAAAAGAAAACATAGTGTTCGCAATATTATATTCGAAAACGAATCTGATTCATCCGAGGACTCCTCTATAAATCAAATTATTGACATTTTTATCGAAACTTCTACGAATCTCTTCAAACGAAAAATGTTGATTGAACTCAAAATGAATCGTAAATCATGGAAATTTACAATCATATCACAAGAGGATTTCGAAAAATTTAATCTCCGAATGAAATCCCAGACAACCGATGTCTGTTTTCGATTATATATCAAGCATATTTTCAAACCATTGGGGGTAGAATATGTTTCTGTTTCCCACAAAGGAAAGAAATTCTTGGGTGATCTGTATGTTGTACCCAATTATGGAAGTGCCATCCTAGGAAGAAGATGAATTCGAGCTCCCAATATAGAACTGCATGATGTCGACAGTATTCCAAACCAATGTCAATGTCACAGTCGATGTCAAAGTCACTGTCAAGGTCAATGTAAAACTAAACGTCAAAGCCAATGTCAACGTCAAAGTAAAAAAGAAATGAGGTGTGAGCAGTCAAGTATTTCTCAAAATCAAGAAAATGCAATCAGAGCAATTGTTAATTGATTTCGAGCCGATTGTAAACCAATATCCATCAAACCCTGCCGGGTTCCATATGCTCTTCAAGAGGAAGTGGATCTAGAATTGAATTCTCTGGAACAAAAAGAGATTATTGAAAAATTGGATCATTCAGAATGGGGTACGTCACTGTATATCTTAACATAAAGCAATGGTAAAATCAGAATTTGCGCTAACTACAAGGTTACAGTGAATAGCCAACTACAGAACAATCGATATCATATTCCAAAGATCGAAGGAATTTTCAATAAAATTAAAAATGGGAAAAATTTCTGTGCTCTGAATATCTATGAAGCCCATCTTCATCTTCCCGTAGACGATAAAAGCGTTAGATTATAGGCGATATCAACCCATCGAGGTACCTAGTTGGTAAAACGATTATTTTTTGGTATAGAAACGACTCCTAAAGAATTTTACACACTTATTGGTAAAATTGTTCAGGATCTAGAGAGCACCACCGTTTATTCCGAGGATATATTCTACAGGGTTCTACAATCGAGGAATGCTAGTCAAGACTCAAACAAGTTCTAGATATATTAAGAAAATCTATTTTACATTTGAATCGGAATACATGTAAGTTTTTCGTTAATAAAATAGACCAAGAAATGTCGAAGAGATCAATTTAAAAAAAAATAATCCGAGGCGCTTCCGATATTCTATAACCTCTAAATAGATTACTTCGAAAAATTTTAAATTCAAATGGACCACTGAATGTGAAGCTGCATTTACCGAAGCCTTTCACGACCGAATTATAAGTAATTCTTGCCACAGACGCCAGCTCTTATTGATTTTCCAGAGTTTTATCACATCGTCTCTCTGAGGGCTCAGAACGACCTGTAGTTTTCATATCCAGATCTCTAACAAAATCTGAACGCAATTATAGTCTAGATAGAGAGGCTGCAGCCATATATTGGTCTTTTAAAAAACCTTTTCTGTATATCTATGGTAGAAGTTTCATTGTTGTAGTGGATAATAAACCACTAATGACAATTTTCAACCCATCCAAATAGTTACCAACATTAACTGCTACAGGAATGCTTCGTTATGCACAATTTTTGTCAGGACTTGACTATACCATAGAATAATATGAGATCGTTATTTAGATTTGTTGCTTGTACCTGGGTCATTTCTATGGATTTTGCTATTTTGACAGTTTTTTTTAATACAGAGACTCCTCTTGAGGAACTTTTTCTTTTATTGACTGATTGGATATTCCAACAATGATCATATCTTTGATCAAACTTTCTCGCAAGTTATCGAATTCACATGAGAGACTCAAATCCTTTTTTTTAAATACCAAATTCAGCGAATTTTTGCTACAAATTCTTGGTGAAATTTAAATTAAAATCCATATTTTTAGGAACTCAATTGTACTACAGTTTGTGTATTGGTATTGTTACTGAATCTAGTTTTGTCTATGAATCAGCAAGTATTTTTTTTACCTACTTGCTGTCATTCAGTGTCTCATCGATCATTGAAAATGAGTGACAATGAAGGAGTTTGTGTTTCAATTTGTAAAAAAAAATATGAAGACCCTCATTATTATCTTCGTCTAAATTTTCCTAGTTCGTACTACCCACTGCTCTGACCCAGAAGGCGGATGCGCTAGTATCATCAACAAACGACCACTCCCCGCGGGGTATGCGATCACTGGCTAAGGAAATCGTGAGTCCTGAGTAAACGCAACGAACCGAGAATAACAGCCGTCTGCATGCGACCTGCCAAGACTTCTATTTCGGCATTCCGGTATAGTCTTGAGTTCCAAAAGTAGCGTTGATCTGGAACCACCGAGAACACCTATAATCAGACCCACTAATCAGACAGAATAGTCCAGGTGGAGCTTGCAGAGTTCGTGAAGTAAATCCTGGTACTTGATCCGTTTTCCTCCTCTTTTCGGACTACATTCGTTTCGGCTGGAGCCGAGAACCCAATAACCAATATCGTCTTATTATTATTCGTTTCTGATTCAACCTAGTCGGGTCTGTACTCCCACTGCTCCGACCCAGTGGGAGAACGCTCTAGCAACATCAACCATTGCCACTCCCCGCATTGCGATATAAGTGGCACTAATAATCGTGAGTCCTTAGTAAACGCGATGAACCAAGAATGAATGCCTTCTGCATGAGATCGGCCAAGATCTCTGCCATATTTGGGCATGGTCTCGAGTTCCGACAGTAGCGTTGATAAGGACCCATCAAGAACACCTATAATCGAAGCTAATCTGACAGAATAGCTAGGGTGGAGCCTGTGGAGTTCGTATAGTAAATCCTGATACTTTGTCCGTTTTCTCTTCTCGGGCGATATTCGTTTCGATTAAACAATTCTGCACTTTTCATTCTCCTCAACGGACTCAATATATCCTGGAACATAAGTCATAACCAGTGCCCTACCTATCTCATACGAATGCCGAAGATAATAGTAAAGCACTCGTAAAGCCGCATTATGGCGATGGATACAGGTCGAGACCGTATAAACTACACAAGATGACATCGAATGCATCAAAGTACTGACCTATCACTCGGCTTCGATGGGCTAGAATGTTAAAGTCAACGTAATGGCACGCCATGATGAACACTTCAATTACTGACTTCAGCTCACCTGACCTGAGGAAGGCAAAAGTCAGCAAAACAGACAAGCCAAGTTAATTAGCAGATTACCTCGTTGCCTCAAACAGAAAGTCTCCAACTCCAACATTATCGTGGTCTCTGACCATGCAGTGAAGTGGATCTGAACTCGTGATGACGATTTTGAATGCATACTTCTGTGCATATCATTTTCCCCGAGTTTTCACGTCAAGTTGCCGCAACTCTTCCTGAGTTTATTTCACTACTCCAGAGAAGTTGAGTAGAGTCGGCAAGCATGTGGGTGGCAGAAACTGTGTTCTTGACTGACAGCTCTGAAGACCAGATCTGCCGAAGTTTCTGCCTATACTTGCCACAGGGAGCGTTTTTCACCGAATCCACCTCCACTTGGGTATGGCGTTGTATCACACCCAAATATGTGTATGTCTCCCCGGTATACAGATGATGTAGAATGCTTTCATCTACGAGTTGGGCATTCTCAGCGAAATTCTCGCATCGTCTTCTCTTGAGGTGAACCAGTGCACATTTGTCATTACCTAATTTCATACCGACATCATGCGTGAACTCCTGCACCACCCTAAGTAAATGCTGTGGGTACTTTCCTCCAGAGGCAAAGGGTTTAAGGTTATCCATGTCGAAGAGATGAGTGATCTTGTGCCTTCGCATTCCGGGGGTGCCGCAGTCATATCATCGGGCTTTCCTGAGCTCAACAGACAATGGCATTAGTGAGATGCAGAAAAAAAGAGGATTGGGGAAATCTCCTTGAAAAACCCATCTTTCATGATGAACGGCTCTGTTTGGACTGTGCGTTCACTTCATGTTATGGTGAGACGAGTTCTCCAGAGTGGCGTCAGTTGTTGATCTCACTATTTGATCGGGTACCGCAAGGCACTTACAAATGCAAGGTTGGTGGGGTGTATGTGCTCTTACTACCCCACCGTTATATTTATCGACTACGCCTGGTTGACTCAACTTGTACGTATCGTTTCTTTGGGCTCATCTATTTCAAATTATTCTTCTGTATCGTTGTTCAAAAGTCCTACTTTCATATTGGATGAAAACAGGAAATAACTCTGGGTATCTCTGATTCATTTGTTGCATTCCTCATTATTATAAATATAGTCTATGAGTGATTTTTCACCTCTGCTTTTCACTTCTCTGCTATACCTATGGGCGTCTCATGTTCTAAGAATATGTGTTTGTAACCTTTATTCATCGAACATGAGTCAATTGATATACGACCATTATTGTTTCTTATATTCTCTCCCTACACTCCAATTGATACTTGTGATTATTCGTCTATATTCCCAACTCACCCATTGACATATTCTGTTATTGAGTCTTCCCTTCATGTCTTTTATTATTTTGTTCAAGGTATGTCAGATATCGTCTTTCGTTTTCATTGTTTCGTGTTCGTTTGGTACACAACCAAGTAATACAAGAACATCCATGGGACGTCCCAATGGATATCGAATGGGAGTGTCAAAAAGTTCTCAGGAAAGCCCACAAAAATATGTCAAATGAATCACTCGCATCTCAAAAAAAAAATGTCACCAAAAATAACATAGTGATAGATCGATTAATTTTCGCAATTATTTCTCGGGCACAGCTCGAAACATCTCTCGTCTGAATCCTTTCTTTCCTTTACATTTTTGTAGCAGCTGCTGCAAAACTCAACCTTGAAAAAGTTTAGTTGAGTTGGGATCTTTTTTATCTCTCTCAGCATATACTGAATAAAAAAGATCTAGGAATGGAATATGAAATGGACAAGATTCTGAAGATGTGTATGTCAAAGAAATTTTTCATTATTCATAACGAATCAAAAAAGTAGTTTCTCCTGCCCTTAGCAGAGAGGGTAACGGGATTACGGGACTGATGGTGAACTGTCCAGCATGGTCTCCACTAAGGTTGGCGGTGGACGTACCGAAGTTCCTGGAAGGTTAGGTTAGGAATCGGTTGGGGGTAAAGTTGAAAAATAATCTGCAAGAAGTATTGTTTGCTGATTAACCTTTGTGTTTACATATGTCATTCTCAACCCTTAATTGTAGTAATTGAAGTC